>CM077225.1:1212022-1602022 GCA_039654775.1 Spinibarbus caldwelli | reverse complement strand
TCTATCTTTTGCTGTAGTGTGTCAGTAGGAATATCAGTTTATATTTCCAAACATTCATTTTGCCATTAATTGTAATAATCCAGTCAGATTTTTGAGATCTGATCATCATCAGTCTGTCTGGAATGACATGAAGAAACAGAACAAACTGAGACAGACTAAATCCAGAAGAACTGTGGAGAACAACGTCTCCAAGATGCTTCAATTAATGGCAAAATGAAAGTTTGGAAATGTAAACTGATATTTCCTACTGATACACTACAGCAAAAGATAGAAATAACTGACTTAAAACCATTTTTAGCTGCTGATAATACTAGTGTTCTAATCATTTTGGACACCACTGTAACTGAGGTCATTTTTCAAGATGAAGCATTAGAGACTTTAGCAAAAGTGTCCATTTGCACCCTGTTTAATGTCATTGCACAGATGGAGATCAGAACATCTCAGAATGTCCTCTTGCTGAAGGAAGAGGGTCAGATGGGCAGGGAAGCGTCCAGTGCCAACTTTCCCCTGAGCAGAAGCAGCAGCTGAGGCAATGGAAACAACATACAGTATGCATCTTGGACTGTGTGTGTGTGTGTGTGTGTGAGTGAGTGAGTGAGTGAGTGAGTGAGTGAGTGTGTGAGTGAGTGTGTGTTTGTGTGTGTTTGTGTGTGTGTGTGTGTTATATAACACAGATTGCATGAGCTTTACCGGTACTGTTTCTAGGCATAGGCAAGCTAGGCAGTCGCCTAGAGCGCCACCAGCTGGAGGGGCGACAATGAGCACACGTACTGCCACTACATTTTAACAGGGTTGCGATCAAGAGTGGCACAGACACCCTGAAATATGATTGCCGCCCCCACTGGATCCCCCAACATCATTGGGCTAGAGTACTGTCAATCTGAAGATGCCTGTATGCCATTGGATCAGAGCGCTGTCAATTACTGCCCCTGATTGTTGCATATGTCTGTCCATTCAAAGGCCAATTTAAAATATTGGTACATAAAAAGTGCACAAAATCAGTATTTTGTTTAGGCAGTATTTGTGGCAGTCAAGAAATTATGTTTCATGTGAAACTGGTCTAAAAGGTGCGCATTTTTGTGCCAATGCATTGTTAAAGTTCAGTGTGTCGTGTAATATTCCCATATAAAACTTTTACAGCCAATTAAAAATAATTCTGTAGTAAAATTCACTAATTCACAAGATCAATACATACTTTATTAAACCGCTTTGTCAAATTTAACGCATCCTTACGGAAGTGTCGAAATACTGAATCAATTAATTCACGTCCAAAAAAAAGAAAGAAAATAATAATAATAATAATAATTCGCTTTCAACAGCACTTAAAGGGAGCAGCGTCATACATATAGAGGGCAGAGTGTCACGTTATATAGTGTCACGGGAAGTTCACACATCAATGAGTAATAAAAGAACAAGTAGCTGCATTCTGATTACTTTTATGTCACTGATCAGGCTTTTATAGGCCTATGTAGTTTGGGGTAACAAAAAGTTTTATAGGTTTGACTGAAATAATAATGCAAAAACTGACACAACAACAACAAAACAATTGAACAAAAAAAAAAAAAAACAGATAAAGTCAAAAAGTAGCCACTGATAATATATGTATCCAAATCCAAATGTAATAAAACTAATTTATGTGTGATGACAATTTCTTAGCAGCTAGGGATTGTTACATAGAGTTATACAGGCATCCAGTGGCTATAATGTTATCACAGATAATAAACTGTGTAAAATGTTTTGTCTTAACAGTCAATTTACAAATAGGCCTAATGCAATCAGATTTGTAGAACTCACAATGTGCTGAATTTCCACAAATTAGTGTCGTTACTATGACAACCAATTTAAATGTGACAAGAAACTGATGTCTGAAAAATAAATTTTATATATATATATATATATATATAAAAATATATAACGTATAATTTTATATATATAATGTATCAATGTATTATTTAAAATTTAAGTGTTTACATAATCGGGGGGGGGGGGGGGGGGTCAAAATGCCTAGAAACGGCCCTGAGCTTTACATTGTCACACATGCAGTGCAGCTTTCCTTAATAAATGTAATGGTGAGCTGATCATCCTCTAAACGAGTTTCTTCACATGGACCACCCTCAGTCACATCGAGAGCCAAAACACAAGACAAACCACTGCAACCTCTCAAACAGCTCAGCTGGTTCTCCAAGACGGCAAGTGAAGTCTCTCTTGTTTCTCAGAGGTTTCTTCTAAGAAAAAGATCCCAGTAGTTTCATGTGTGTCTCTAGAGTTTCAGAAGCAGTGTCTCAAACAGATTTTCCAAGACATCAAAGTCTGAAATTTGAATTCAGAAGAAGTGCAGAAGATTGACTGCATCTCAGTTTTTCAGATTTTCTCTGTATGTATTTTGAAGAGTTCTTCATTAAATCATAAACTAAATTAATCACGAACGTAGAAATTTTGATTTGAAGCACTGTGAATGAAGAATCAAATCAAGTGGAAAAATATAAAACTATTCATTTATAAGCAACTAAAATGCTTCATGGTTATAAATAAATAGGATCTTCCTTCATCATTTTGATTAGTGACTGATTATGATTAATGACTCAGTACTTGAAGAAGCACACACACACACACACACAAAAAATAAAAACATAATAATATATATATATATATATATATATATATATATATATATATATATATATTATGGAACTAATCTAGTGATCTAATAAATCTGCCATTGTACATTATAAATATTGACTTTTTGACAAATTGTTTTTGCTCCTCGTTTGTGCACTTTGGATAAAATCATCTGCTAAATGCATAAAGCAAAGTATTATTAATATATTTTAGTTTATATTTTAGTATATTGGTATATTTTAGCTGGATTTTTTCAGGATGGAATGAAATATTTAAGTATACTTACAGTTTATTGTATTTATGCATTTGTATTTTAGTTTATTCATTCATTCGTTCATTCATTCATTCATTCATTCATTCATTCATTCATTTATTTGGAGAAACTGAGAATGAAGCTTTCTGGACTCTCATTCATCCTACAGACACTACATTTTGTAGCTTGTAGGATAAATTTCCGACAAAATTAGTCATAAAAAGATTTACATTTCAACCAACACTGAAAAAAAAAAAATAAAAAAAAAAATTAAATTAAATTAAATTAAATTAAATTAAATTAAATTAAATTAAATTAAATTAAATTAAATTAAATTAGTATGTATATTTTTGTTGTTTTCAAGTACAAATATCTAAACATCCTTAAATCAAGATGCATTAAATCTAGATACATTTACTTTAGAAGTAAAATGATTTAAGATATGAGCTTATGCTTAAAACTAGACAAGATATCTGCCAATGGGTTAAGAAAAATCAACAAGAATGTTTTTGTGACCCCAATAGCAGTTTTTTTTTTTTGTTTTTTTGTTTTTTTAGCATAGATTCACTTAATTTTGATAGATATTTTTCAGAAAACAAACCAGCAAATGTATCTTGATTTAATAATGTTTAGATATTTGGACTGGAAAGCAAAACAGATGAGAATTTTTTATTTATTTATTTATTTATTTGTTTTAATTACATTGTCTTCTGAATCCAGGACTCAAAGGAGCATCTCGATGAGAAACCAGACGAGGTTTGCTCTCACATTTGGTATCCATTTTCCTCTCCTTTGACTTCAATCAGGACAAAAGCTGTTTGTTCTTTTATTGTTTTTTCATTTCTCCGCTTTACACGCCGACCGTCCGCTCACTGCTGGAAAGTCCACAGCCGTGTTTTTGGGAAGCTGTTTGCCATCAGTGAAAGGGAGCAGGCTGAGTTACTCTGAAGGAAATTTATAAACACAGAGGAGCATTTAAGCCTGGCCAAGCTGGTGGCTGTACCCATAGTGCTTTGTGCCATTCAGGACGAGGCTGGTTTAGGTTTCAGCCACGGGTTTATTTGTTAACACCATTATAAACGCTTGGGCCCAGATCCCTTGAACCTGCATCCAGGAGAATGATGTCTGAAGCTTTAAATAACGGCCGTCTTTGATCAGCCTTCTGCTGCCAGCGAGGATCCGTGTGCATAAATAAACCACTATAAACTTTAGCATGAATGCATCGCTGCTTGTAATATGGAAGCTTTGAAATGATGATGAACTTTTGGCTCATTTAGTTTTAAAATCACTAATATTTTCCAACCATTAACAACATAAACCTGCAACCAGCTACCATGTCGTGAACTTACTAATGTCATGAAGCAAAAGTCCAAGTGTGGCATGAATTTATCACACCTCATAACTTTTTGTGCCGTCTTAAAAGGGAACATTGAAGAAAACGCCAAATATGTGGCATTTAGAGAAAAATCTGAGTTTTCCTTCACTGTCTTCCCGCGCTGGAGCAACACATAGGCCTGCTGTGAAGAGTATACTGTAGTATAAAATAGTATCAAATAGTGTGGTTATAGTTTTTGTTAATATTTTGAATCAGATTAATCTAATCCAGTTTTACTTAGTTGTCTAATAAACCTGCCATTGTATATTAAGAATATCATTGGCTCTTTGACGGATTGTTTCTGTTCCTCTTTTGTAAGTTGCTTTTGATAAAAGCATCTGCTAAATGCATGTAAATACATGTATATTTTATTTATTTTATTTTGTTTTCATTTTAATTGTAAAGTGTTTGCAATGTTTCTGTGTTTTGTCTTCTTCTGTTTTGTCTTCTTTTTTTTTAATGCTGTATGTCTGTATAGCTTTTATTAAGTTTTAGATTATTTTGTTTTAGTTATTTTAGTACTTCAACTTAAAGTAAATAAAAATGAGAAATTTTGCCTTGGCAACTTGCTGAAATTTTATTGCATTAATAACCTTTTTATGGTTTTAGTTTTCTTGAGATACTGTTATTGTTTTTAATATTTTGAATCAGTTTTACTTTTATATTTTCTGTTTGTTGTGTTGTTGTCATTTTGATTGGTTTTATTTTTTTTTTCTATTTCTAAATTTTTTTATTAAATTTTAGTTTTATTAAAAGAATAGAGAAGAAAAAGTAAAAAAGAGAAATATTGCCTTAAATAAAAGAAGCTAAATTAAAAAAAAGTTTTTAATATATATTTTATTTTTATTTCAGCAAATTTTATTTTATTTTAAGCAACAAAAATGTTGTATAGTTTATTATTCTATTTTATTTTATTTTATTTTATTTTATTTTATAACCCTGATACAAATATTGTAAACTAAATGGGATGTAAGTTACAGTAGAAACAGTAGTATAAAATGATAAACTGTTGTTAACTCATGAAGTATGTTTAATTTATCCAGGGGAAATCCAGTAATCATGTCAGAAATGTGGTTTGAATTTATGTTCCTGTATGTTTACAGCACACTCTAAAAGATGAAAAGTTGACTCAACTTAAAATTACAAGGCAACTTGCTGCACAGATTTTTTGAGTTTATTCAACTTTGGACCAACTCAAGTCACTGAGTAAAGTCACATGTCTCTTTTTTGTTCAGCCAACTCATTTTTATTAGTTAACAAAACTGAGCCATAAAAAGTCAATAAATAAATAAATAAATAAATAAATATAAATAAATAAATACAATACATACATACATACATAAAAAAAAAAAAAAAAAAACCCAAGTCAGCCACACCTTTAGACAACTAAGCATCTGTACTTCAGACATCTTTAGATTGTGAGGGAAAGACTTTCTGGTTCAGTTGAGACTCGAATCAGAGATCTTCTTGCTGTGAGGAGATGGCATTTCTCACTGAGCCACTCATGCTATGTTTAGCCACAGACATTAAATACAGACAATTGTGCAATAATAATAAATAAATAAAAAAAATTGCAAAACTTTTTTTTCCAGAGGTGTAAAGTCCAGGGGACAAAGAGTAAAAGTCTTGCCATATGTTTATTCCACCCATGAACTCAGCAGCTGATTTCACCAGAGGAGGAACCAAGGCATTCCTTTCAAGTTATAAGCAAGTCTCAAGTCAAATCCCAAGTCCTCAAAGAGTTAAAGTTAATGAGATAATTAAATGACTAATTAAATGATGATTGTGCATTAGTGATGACCACCTGCTGTTATTGAGAATTACAGAGGACCAGATGTTGATGTTTTATTGGTTAAAATGATGCCACCAGCATGGAGATCAGTGTTTGCTTTAGTTGGGCTCTTGACCCTTGACTTCTTGTGTTAGATCTGTTTCTGTAACACTGCGTGTGCTGTTGTGAAGCAGAGCGATCAGTGTTGTGCAGTGAACAGCAATTAGTTGTTTTTATTTGGTGAAATAATAATCAGGCGTTGGCCTGATTACATCCAAAGTGACTTCTTCCTTTTTCATTTATATATTTAAGTTTTGAACAGTCAACTCTGTGAAACTTCAGCACGCAAGGACAGCGTTTCTCTAATAGTTATGAGTTAATTTTAAATCTAGTATATGAAATTCATATAAATATTTGAACTCCAGTAATATTTAGACACACAGAGAGACATCAAGAACCAGCATATGAATCTCAACAATGGTGACAATCAGCAAAATTCTTCATGCTGCAGTGCATGCTGGGTAACACCATAGTAAAAACTCCCATCATGCACTGCAGTATGAATAATTATTGTCACAACTGTTGAGGATTGTATGATAAGCGTTCATGTCTAAAAGCCTGATCTATTACAGTTCTTCTATTTAAGCATTACAGTGGCATTTGTTTAACAAGACTTTTTTCACAGTTTAATAGGTGAATGTCAGTCAGTAAGCACAAGAGAGACCACTTTATGATGTTACTTCAAAAGATTTAAAAGCAGAAAATGTAAGCAAATCTGCTATCTAAAGCTTTTGATGCAGCAATGCAAAAATGTTTTTTATGAAACAATATTGAAATTGATTAAAAACAAATTACTTTGTATTACTAAAAGGGTCAAGAGCCCAACTAAAGCAAACACTGATCTCCATGATGGTGGCATCATTTTAACCAATAAAACATCAACATCTGGTCCTCTGTAATTCTCAATAACAGCAGGTGGTCATCACTAATGCACAATCATCATTTAATTAGTCATTTAATTATCTCATTAACTTTAGCTCTTTGAGGACTTGGGATTTGACTTGAGACTTGCTTATAACTTGAAAGGAATGCCTTGGTTCCTCCTCTGGTGAAATCAGCTGCTGAGTTCATGGGTGGAATAAACATATGGCAAGACTTTTACTCTTTGTCCCCTGGACTTTACACCTCTGGAAAAAAAAAAGTTTTGCAATTTTTTTTTTTTTATTTATTATTATTGCACAATTGTCTGTATTTAATGTCTGTGGCTAAACATAGCGTGAGTGGCTCAGTGAGAAATGCTGTCTCCTCACAGTAAGAAGATCTCTGGTTCAAGTCTCAGCTGAACCAGAAAGTCTTTCCCTCACAATCTAAAGATGTGTGAAGTACAGATGCTTAGTTGTCTAAAGGCGTGGCTGACTTGGGTTTTTATTTATTTATTTATTGGCTTTTTATGGCTCAGTTTTGTTAACTAATAAAAATGAGTTGGCTGAACAAAATAGAGACATGTGACTTTACTCAGTGACTTGAGTTGAGTGAACAACTTGGTTCAAAGTTGAGTAAACTCAAAAAATATGTGCAGTAAGTTGCCTTGTAATTTTAAATTGAGTCAACTTTTCATTTTTTAGAGTGCATTACTATTTCCTCCTAAAACAGCTTACACCAGCCTGAGGTGGTTAGTTGGCCAGACGGGTTGGTTTTGTTGGTTTTAATGGGGTTTGGGGCACTCTGGGTCAGATGGTCAGGCTGGGAAACCAGATAGACCAGCAAACCACCTTAAGATGTTTGTTTTCAGCTGATTCAAATGTATTATCATTGCACAGAAAATAGGCAGCAATATCAATAAATTATTTAAATAAAATTACAGTATGATTTGGCGGTCAAATAATGCAATAAGAAAGAGTTTTATATCACTTCCAGTTCCAGTTCACCTGTAC
Source organism: Spinibarbus caldwelli (assembly GCA_039654775.1). Lineage (NCBI taxonomy): Eukaryota > Metazoa > Chordata > Actinopteri > Cypriniformes > Cyprinidae > Spinibarbus > Spinibarbus caldwelli. The sequence goes on along the minus strand of CM077225.1, from coordinate 1,594,070 downwards.
TAATATAGAAACTGTATTCAGCTTCAAACGTGGCTCATCCAATCAGAATTTAGTGTCAGTACTATAATGCATGCATTTACATTTACATTTAGTTATTTAGCATACGCTTTTATCCAAAGCGACTTACAAAAGAGGACAATAGAAGCAATCAAAACCAACAAAAGAGCAATGATATGCAAGTGCGATGAGAAGTCTCAGTAAGCCTAACACAGTATACATAGCAAAGGTTTTTTTTTCTGATAATTATATAATAAATAAAAAGAAAACAAATAAATAGAATAGAAAAAGAACAGTGAAAGCTAATATTAGAGGCTTTTCTATTATTAGAGAACAAGCAGTTGGAAAACAAATAGAGTGCAAGTCTTAAAGGGTCAAGTGTTTTTTTATGTTTTTTTTTTTATTAAAAAAAAAGGTAAAATAGAATTAGAATAGAGAGTGCTAGAGTTAGAGGGTCAAATAAAGATCAAACAGCTGTTTCTTGAAGATCCTTAAAGGACGCACACATTGGAAAATATAGTAAGTCATCTGCACATTGCATTCATACAAAACGCACACACTATACATGCTAAATCCTGCAGAAACAGAGCTAAAATGGCGTTTAGTTTTCCAGATTTCAGTCGAACCTGCAGCGCCAGCGAGAAGCCGCTAACGTGAAGAGGTCACGCAGACGTTCATCTGTCCTCAGTGAACCAGCGAAAAGAAGAAAGAGAAACGTCAGGAAGTCCAACTTCACCCACACTGCTGAACGGTAAAGAAAACCTCCAAACGTTCACATATGGGTTAGTGGTTTGAGAGAGAGATGGAGGTCCAATAGAAAGGATTTCTGCAGGTGCTGAGTCTGATTTCTACTGTATGTTATTGCCATTAACCCTATAAAGCCTACTGTATCATATTTGATAGCCCCCTAAATGATCATCATGATCAAACTTTGCTGTTTCACTCAATCTACTCTATGTATTCTGTCGTCTGATTGATAGTTTAGAGTTTTTTATCCAGTCAAAGCTCTTTTAGTGTAATTGTACAAATGTCCTCCTTCAGCTGGAACGTCCAGTGTCTTTTTTCTGTCAAACCTTGACTGATTTTTCTCAAGTAAATGTCAGAATAACTGTAATCATATTTCCAGATGAACACTTACTGGACTGAAGCAGCTCAGCTTTACTTGATTCTCCATCAATCATGTTTTAGTCTCAAATCTGATCATCAGGATCGTTTGAGGAGCGTTCCAGAAGCTTTACTTTCACTGTTCCTCAGCGGAGGAATGATCTTCATCTCACATCTTCTGAGGAGCGTTTATTTCTTCATCTCTCAATCAGCATTGGGTTGCATTGCATTATATGTTTGGATCATTTCAGTCTCATTTTACTAAGACAGATTATTGGAGATATAGAGTGACGACTGATATTTAGATCATTTTATGTCAGTATCTGCTGTACTGTTAGAAAGATCTCACTGATTTACGCTAGAAGCAGGAGAATTTCACCATATAAATATTAGCGTCTGCACCAAATTGCATATTTCTGCTCAGTTTGAGTCTCTGAATAAAACTGAGCTGTTTTTTCCCTCCATATTCTCACTAGATCAGACTATATGAGCTATAAAAGCCTGATGGATAAACTATGATACTCAACAAAAAACGTATATGCAAACTTTTATTTTTCTTATTTTATTTTATTTTATGTATTATTATTATTATTATTATTATTATTATTATTATTATTATTATTATTGCTGTTGATGTTTTATGTATTATTATTATTATTATTATTATTAAGATTTTATGATGATTATTTCATACATCAGGCTTTACAGAGATAAACATTCTGATTCCAATTGGTGGCTGTTAGAATGAAATTATTCATCAATCATTCTAACAAAGCAGAAACATTGAAATATATGAATATCATCAAAACAGTGAATAATGTAATTTTTTTCTCAAATCTAGCACAAACACACATCATAACTGGGAATCCCCATCATGCTCTCTGCTTCAGCCGCTGCTCACTCAGCATTATTCATGCATCATCATGCAGCATGCGCAGGTGTGTGTGTGTGTGTGTGTGTGTGTGTGTGTGTGTGTGTGTGTGCGTGTGTGCGTGTGTGTGCGTGTGTGTGTGTGTGTGTGTGACATTATTAAAACCATCTGAGAGCATTTCAGAAACACAGAACTGATCTATTTCATCTTCATCAGGGTCCAGAGACCACCTGAGTGCATATACACCCACCATCACGACATCAATCAGAAGAACTGAGAACGTGTTTGTGTTTATGTGTAATGCTGATCTGGAATGACTTCATCCCTGAAGAGAAACTATTACATGAAGAATTATAGTCATCAAAGGAATCACTGGATCTTTAACATGAGCAGATGATGTTATAAAACTCTTTGTCTCTTCTGGAACAGTCTGACTGTACATGTACACTACCATAAAAAAGTAAGATTGACTGATATTTTTAAGAGATTAATTTTATTTATCAAGGATGCATTAAATTGATCAGAAGTGCCAGTAAAGACATTTATAATGTTGCAAAATATTTATATTTCAAATAAATGCTGTTCTTTTGAACTTTCTATTCATCTGTGAATCCTGAAAAATAAAATGTATCACGTTTTCCACAAAAATATTGGGCAGCACAACTGTTTTCAACATTGATAATAATCAGAAATGTTTCTTGAGCAGCAAATCAGCATATTAGAATGATTTCTGAAGATCATGTGACACTGAAGACTGGAGTAATGATGCTGAAAATCCAGCTTTGATCACAGAAATAAATTACAGTTTAACAGATATTCACATAGAAAACAGATATTTTAAATGGTAATAATATTTAATATTTTTATGGTATTTTTAAATAAAATAAATGCAGCTTTGGTGAGCAGAAGAGACTTGTTTTGAACAGTAGGGTGCCTAAACCACTCTCAGATGTCTGAATCTCATGAAATATTAAAGAAAGTGTACGGTAAAGATACTGTAGACAGTAAGAAGATTTGACAATGAAGACATCTGACAGACAGACGATTGTTGATTTTCTATCTCAACAGATGTAGTGTTGAAGTTGACGTTATTGTGTTTGATTGTGGTTAGTCAGTGATTGATGTTGCTAGTTAATATAATTCTCTACACCTGTGTGAACTTGAGAAGAACTGACTTCATACATCCATTAAAAAACACCAGCGGTTTCACACTCATTTAGACATGAAGAACAGTGATGTTTTGTGGCGTAAGTCAACGTCTTGCTTCCATACTGTGACAAATTTCCAAGCAAAATGAGATAGAATATATGTAGCTCGTGACTTGATTTGATCCATTATTTGGAAAGTGAACATCTCTATATGACGATGGTTGAAAATTAGAGGGATTTATGACGTCAGACAAAAAAAGAAAGGTTGAAATATTATAAAGACAAACATGTATTTGTTTAGAATGACGTTACTGCTCAATCATTCACAATAAGCAACATGAATTAAGAGAGTAAACGGAGTTTTTTTGGACACCTGTTCAACATGAGAACGCCTGCTCTCTGAAACAGCTGCAAACTGCACACACGTTCACATAAAAGTGTTTAAATCACAGCGTGGTTTTCCTCTGCCAGTTTCCCAGGACCATCTAGTTTAGTTTTCATAACTCAGTTCATCAGGTTGAACCGCTGCCTCATAAAACACATCAAAGTTACAAATCACAGACCTCCTCAAACACACACACACACACACACACACACACACACACACACACACACACACATACAGATATGTATATATATATATATATATATATATATATATATATATATGCATACGGTGCCGCTGCCGCTCGTTACAGGCCACCGAAGTGCTCAAGCACTCATGATCTCTGCTTTTAAAGAGCTCTTCCAGGGTCTTACATTTACTTACCAAAAACAGACTGATATTACCACATTTACTGTTGTAAGATCATTATGCATTTACTCAGAATGTGTTAAACTTTGTTCATTTCTGAACTAAAGCTCATATGCTAATGGACTACTAACAGATCAGTAAATAAACATTTAAAAGATGACATCATCGCACTGCATCTATCTATCTATCTATCTATCTATCTATCTATCTATCTATCTGTCCGTCCGTCCGTCCATCCGTCCGTCTGTCTGTCTATGTATCTATCTATCTATCTTATTTTATATTCTTGTTTATTTATTACATTTCCTTAAGTATTTGCTTGGTTACTCATTCATTCACATGTTTGGTTGCTTATTTATTTGTTTGCTTTTTTCCCTTTGCTTATTTATTTGCTTGTTTTTATTTACTTATTTACTTTCTTGCTTATTAATTTACTTATTTATTCATGTATTTGTTTTTATTTTCCTTTGCTTATTTATTTATTTATTTACTTGCTTTTTATTTATGTATTTATTTTGCTTACTTATTTACTTTATTAATTTTTTTGTTTGCTTATTTGCTTGATGAACATATTATTTATTTACGTAAATATTTGCTTGCTTATTTATAAACTTGTTTACTTGTTACTACATACTTGTTTGCTTACTTGTTTGTGTGTTTATTAATTTGCTTATACGTTTACATGCTTATTTACTTCTTGCTTATTAATTAATTAATTTTATTTATTTGTTTGCTTATTTATTTATTTGTTTTTTGCAGTATATTTGCTTGATATTTTATTTACATGTTTGCTTGTTTATTTACTTGCTTATTATGCTTATTTTTTGCTTGCTTTTTATTTACTTTCTTGCTTATTTATTAATTTACTTTTATATATTCATTCATTTATTTATATTATTTGTTTGTTTGTTTGCTTGCTTGCTTTATTTATATATTCTTGCATTTATTGGGATTCTAGATGTGTATGGCTGTGATGTAAATGAAAGACTTTTGACTATTTACAAAGAAGCTTGCTTTAATATGTCCTGCCTCAACTTCTTGTTACAATAGGAAGCACAGCATGTGAACCATCTGACTATCACAGACACGACCTCTCCCCTAAATCTGTTTGACCTACATTCTTGCACTTCATGCACACACACACACACACACACACACACGTTTGTTTTTGTGAATTGTGGGGACATTCCATAGGCGTAATGGTTTTTATACTGTACAAACTGTATGTGCTATTGCCCTACACCTAAACCTACCCCTTACAGAAAACTTTCTGCATTTTTACTTTCTCAAAAAAAAAAAATCACGGTGTATGATTTATAAGCGTTTTGAAAAATGAGGACATGGGGTAATGTCCTCATAACTCACCTTCTCCTTGTAATACCTATGTCATACACATGTCATTAAACAAATCTGTGTCCTCACATGTCACACACATATGCAGGACGTCAACACGTGTTACGATAATAATCAAACACACATGCACACACATGTGGTGATTTAAAGTCAATATGATGCTGATTTTGTGTGTGTGTGTGTGTGTGTGTGTGTGTGTACTCACTTATGTCACTTTTGGGGACATTCACCAGAATACACACCAGTAAACTGAGGACCACCTTGACAATTGAGGACATTTTTGTGGTCCTCATTTGTCTGACTATATAGTGGCATTCAGTAAGCTCTAAAATGGTGTCCAGGCTTAAAATCTCACTTGTCCCCAAAATGCACTTTTAAGTGATTTGTGTACTGAAAGTGTGTATAACCCCCCTCCTCCCCCCCACAAAGTGTGTATAACACAGCGCCGCCTAGGAGAACTGCACTTCCGCTGAGATACACACTCTGGGGATTCCGACCAACCAGAGGCCCCCAAGAGGCCACGCACTTCTGAATAATTCGGTGATCTGACCAATCAGAGACAAAATACGACGGCAATAGGGATGGCGGAAGAAAATTAATTATGTTTATGAATGAATAGACAGATAATTAACTTAAAGATACATTAATAATATCATGTAATAATTAGTGTTTAATTTAAAAAAAAAAAAACAATTTCCCCGAGAGGAAGCTGTGATCCTGTAGATCCATGAGCGTGTGTTTCTAACTTTGAATCTTCTATTGTCCGCTGAGCAGTGTGTGTGCGTCACGGACTCTTACCGAGAGATCAGAGAATAAACCAGCAACAGATCGCTAATACTGCTGTATGAACCATCTCAAACACGGACACATCGAGGCATGTGACTTTCAAAAACACCTATTTCTTACAAACGCGGGGTACAGATGTTTAAATTTCCTAAAGTAAGAGTAATTATCTTTATGCACCTATTAGTTTATTCAGTAAAATAAGCCACCGAAAGATGTGTGAATACATGCAAACTCGCTTGCTTTTAGTGGTGGTTTTATTAATTTAAATAGTTTTTCCTAGTTTGTAAAAGTAAAATAAATAAATAAATAAATAAAAAACGTCTGCATCTCCCTGATATGATCGGTTCTCCCGCCGCCACGCCCCGCCCCCTCTCCTCCACCGGAGAACCGTCACAGCTGAGCTCGTGCTCACTATCAGAATATACACTGATTAGATCACTAATTATAATAGTATTATTATTATTACTACTACCACCACTACTACTACTACTATTATTATTATTATTATCAGTAAAAATAATAATTATTATTATTATCAGTAATAACTAAATTTTTAGTTAGTTTACAATAAAATGTGTTTAAAAGTATCAGAAGTCAAGCTGACACGTTTATATTTTGTTTACAGATGTATTCTTAATTCGATTAAAAAAAGCTTTCAGTGGCAAAAGTTTTTTTATTATTATTGCAATAATAATAATAAAGATTACAGTACGAACAAAATAAACAGAAAAGAACAGTATGTACAAAACATACAAAATACCTTTCAATAAAAAATACTTATGGATTAATAGATAACAGAAAAAGTAATATAATATAAAAAAAAATCTTTAAAATTGACAGAAAGGAGTCACACAAAAAAAAAAAGAAAAAGAGAGGGCACACAAATAAAGATATAAGTACATTAAGGAAAAATCTTAAACATGGCACAAGTTCTAGATGTTTTTATAGCTTTCTTATTAACAGATGTTGAAATTGTATTTAAATACAACTTCATTTCTTGTTTGAAGATGTTAAAGTGGGGTTTATATTTACATTTATGGACATAAAACTTTCCAATAAATAACAGGAGGTTTAGATAGAAACTTGCATTAAATAGATTCTTATCTTTAACATAAAACCCAAAAAGAATGTGTTTATAACATAAAGAGAACTCATTAAAAATATTTTGGACAATCAGAGCATTAACATTATTCCAGAAAGACTGAACAAAAGGACACTCCCAAAACAAATGAGCCACAGTTTCAGAAGAACATTCACAGAAAGAACAAGATGTATCAATGTCACTTTTAAATTTCTGCAAAAACTGTTTAACAGGATAAAACCTGTGAATTATTTTATAAGATATTTCTTTAACTTTATTTGTTAAGAAAAAATTCTGAGGAAGTGACCAAACATATGCCCACTTAATATCATCAAAAAGGTTGTTCCAATAAGAAATGGAGGAAGAATTTCAGTTTCAGTGTAAGTGCGCTGGTGTTTCTGATGTCTTGACACGGACAGAAATGGACTCTTTTGTGTTCGGCAGTTTTCCAGTCCGCTCACTAACGCGATAAACTCCCAGACACAGACGGACATGTTTACACACTCACTGGTAAATCCACCTATCATCCTGTTCACAAGTGCACAAAAATGTGTCATATGCACTCATAAAAACAGTAAAGAAAGCCACAAACACGGCAAAGTATCAACAAAACTTAATTTTATTTTTCAGCAAATGCAGGACTGCAAACATTTAACAGGACTGCAAATATTCAACAAACACAACAGGACTGCAACATTTAACTAATCATTTAGATTGAGAAAAAGATTTTGCAAACAGACACTTCAAGTGAATTATTAAACTGATTAAACAATAAAATATTTATATATATATATATATATATATATATATATATATATATACACACACTAATCAGTAACAAACACAATAATGAATACACTTGCAATGGACACTGCAAAGTCAGGGCAGTGATTACTACTCCAATCTCAGACAGACACATATTCTACAACTCTAATGGCACCATCAAAACAAGAATAAAATAAAATAAGAGGGATCATAAACATTCCATGCTATTTTTATTTAGTACTGTCCTGAATAAGCAATTTTAGATATTTACATATATTGAATTTATAAAAAAAATAAACTGAATTTATAAAAATGAAAATGTATAATTTATAAAAAATGTTCAAAAGTTTACATACACTTGATTCTTAATACCATGTCATTACCTGGATGACCCACAGCTGTTTTTATGTTTTGTGATAGTTTTTCATGAGTCCCCTGATTGTCCAGGGCTGCAGGTTCTACAATCTACTTACGCTTAAAGTGTTTTGGGAAACGCAGCCCAGAGCAATTCAACTGCCTGCTATTCTTCAGAAAAATACTCCAAGTCCAGCAAATTCTTTGGTTTTCCAGCATCTTCTGCCTATTTGACCCCTGTCCAACGACGACTTATGATTTTGAGATCCATCTTTTCATTCTGAGGAAAACTGAAGGACTCATACACAACTACTATAAAAGGTGAAAACATTCACTGATGCTCCAGAAGGAAACAATAAATTAGGAGCTGGGGGTGTAAACCTTTGAACAGGATGATAATGATGAGTAAATCATATTTGTTCTTTTAGTACTGCCCTTCAGAAGCTACATAAAATACTTGTTTTTTATACTTTTCAGACAAAATAAGTAGTTTACCCTGATCACCCTATTCAAATAGCTTACACTTTAGACTTGCGTCTCTTAATGCATTGTGTTGCTTTCTTGAGCATCAGTAAATGTGTTTACCTTTTGTAATAGTTATGTACGAGTCCCTCGATTGTCCTCAGTGTGAAAAGATGGATCTGAAATTATACGGTCACTGCTGGAAAGGGTTAAAATCTGCAAAAGATGCTGGAAAACCTGAGAATGTGCAGGACCTTGAAGTTTTTTCTGAAGAAAAGTGGGCAGTTGAACTGCTCAGGAGAAACAAAGGACTCATGAAACACTATCACAAAACAAACATGAACCACTACTCCTTTTTTAAATAAAAAAAATCAGCTATGATTCTAACTTGCAGACCAAACGTAAACATTTGTTAAATGAAATAGCTTCATCAGGCCAGTCCTAAATAATAATAAATAAATAAATAACGTATAATTTTGTTTAATAACATAATGCATATTCTGCAATGGGATGTAAACTTTTGACCACAACCGTATGTATGTGTGAAACAGTGAGTACAGCAGGCTAATTTCAGTGAAATATCAATACCCCTATCATCCTCTGCCATGTCCTTGTATTTATTTTGTGGAAACTGTCAGTCCTTCAGATGAATGGTTGGGTCTGGGAACAGAGGATCCTGTGAAAAAAATAAAATATAATAAAACATATTTTCTCTAAATACATAGTACAGTTTTCATTGCTTAAGCATAAGCTAGAATGATGAAACATAACATGATAATGCAAATGTAATGATAACAGCCAGCTATTTTGTTAGTGTTTTGGGATTTTAATTCATGAATTCTCATATGTACGGTGACCGGGAGGGAACTTAAGGCTGGAATACGCTACATGACTTTTAAAATCTGAACAGATTTTTAAAACTCTAGGCATCATACACTTACCGACTTTGTAAATAGTGACAAAGAAAAACTGGGCATCATACACTATGCGACTGAAGATCATACACTACCAGACTTTAAAGTTGTTCCGACGTGCGCCTTGTTGCTAGGAGACGCATGACAAATGAAAACATGTGTTCTAAAATCATCTGAAAATATCAAACATGTTTGATATCCTCCAACTGGATAGAATCAAAGTCTGAAGCTAAAAAATCGTAGTCTGTGACCATCATACACGACGAGATTTTCTATGGAATCTGTCAGCTGTAATCTGCAGACTGGCTCTGACTTTCCTCAACCAGCATCAACTTGTTCAGACTGTAAAATCGGGGGGAAATCGGGGCAAAAATCGCATAGTGTATTCCAGGTTTTAGTTTTGTCGTGGCCACGAGATTATTTTGTCGAGGTAACGACATCCTTTGTCGTGGCCACGCAATATGAAGTCATGGCCTCGAGATCCTATGTTGAGGTAGTCTCAGACGTCACGACCACGGAACATTGGCTAAACGTCTGATGCATATGGCACACTTATCTGGAAACACTTAAAGAGTGTCGAAGTTGTCATCGGATTGGTTGAATTCTACAGGATTTCCGGGAGACGTGTGTGTCGCGTTCTTTAACGTTCCGCCTGGAAACAAAGATGCCGTGGCGCCAAACCCCCTCACGAAAGAAGAAAGCCGTTGTGTTTACAACTGTGATGACAAACGCTTATCCTTATAAAATAAACGCTGGATTTTCAAAAGTATGTGAAATATTTAAAGTTTGCGGCACAGAATCTTTAAAATACATCCGAGAGTTTCACATCCGAGTCTGTTATTGTGGCGACATTTCCACGCCCCAAAACGTGACGCTGAACGAAACGAACTGTGATTGGTTGTTTGATATGTCGGTCAAACGGCATCACGGGCGGGCCTTGGCCAATGAAAGCCACCATAGATTCCAGACCTTCAGCCATCAGTCTGAAGGTCTGGCTACGCGAGACTAATGTTGAGGGAACAACATCGATTTCTCATATATGTAAACAAACCTGTCTGACCATAGAAACCTGGGATTATCAGAGATGGATAAAACATTTTTATCCATCCCACAGTCTTGTAAATCCGTTAACTGATTGTGTCTTTTTATTTAATTGTATATTATTATTAGTATTAAATATAATAATATTATTATATTAACTGGTTAGGGCTGTATTTTTACATTTATTGTTATATATGCTTATTTCCCCTCTCAATTCGTGTATCACTTTACCTAATTAATGTTCTGTATAATTATGCTAGTATTGCATAATTATGCTAGCAGTGCAAAAACGGTAAACGCCTGACAATTATGCCAATAAACTTTTGACTTTATGATTACATTACAATAACGTGATGATAAATTAGTGTGCTGTGTTTTCATTTACAATGAAACTACGCAAATGATTCATTCATCAACAAAACACTATAGTATTTATAATTATAGTCTATTAATTAGCTGAAATATATGTTAAATTCAATCTTTAAACTGCACTTCCAGTAAAAATTCCCGTAAGTCAAATAGTATAATCAAAGCTTTATTGGCATGTCGAGCATTTACAGCAGGCTATTATTTACAAAACTATTCAGAACGTTAAGTAAAGAGATCAAAATGAAAGGGAAAAAATCATAGACATAACAATGAATATAAAAATATAACCAATAATAATAATAATATATAAATTTTTATGGAAAAAAGATGATCAGTTTATGGACTTACAAGACTGTGGGATGGATGAAAATGTTTTCTTGTAGGCCTATTTTATTTTATGTGCTTTATGTAACATTTATTCATGATAAACTTCTTTCGAATGCTGTCTACGTCGTGTGCAATACAGTCCTTAGGCCTACTTCATTAAGAATAGGAAAAAATCTAAGCTAGTCAAAGTGCTATCTTGCAGATTTAGTAACTGAATAAAATATAAGATAACCTGGGTAATTGAATGGTATTCAAAAAATATTTCTGTGTGCAAATTACCTGATTGATGACTGTTCTTTGAAGAGCAGTTTTCCAGAAGAATGGCAGCATTGGCTGACCTAAAACATAATATATATTATACATTAAATCACATCATCATAAAACAAAATACATTCTAGATTTCTACACTTAAACTAGAACACTGGCATGAACAAAAGGAGTTAAATTAATGCTGCACTTTGAAAATGATGATATATTAACAAATTTTATTGCTAAGACGCACCGTTTCCAGTGTTGCCAACTTAGCAATTTTGTTGCTAAATTTTGCAACTTTTCAGACTACCCTAGCAACTTTTTCTTCCAAAAGCACCTAGTAACAAATTTAGCAATTTTTAAAATTTATTTGGCAACTTTTAGCAACTTTTGATAAGTGACAAATAAAAAAAAACACATTTTCCATCCAAATTACACAAAAAGAGGAAACCAAAGATGCCTAGCAGTACAGACATCACATGAATTGACTTAGCTGCTATTTGCAGTTGTTCAATTTAATAATAATAATAATAATAATTTAATAATTGTTCATTTATGATACACTTTGTTAGTAGCTTCTAGCTTGTACCTGCAATTGTTGATCAGTTAGTACACTGTAAGAAAAATGGAAAAGATACTAATTTTCCAGGACATTATCCATTACCCATGTAACCCTGTAACCCGAAAATACAATGAATAATTTAAAATGCAGGTAAAAATCAATACGGAAAATTCTTTCTTATTAACATAGTAGATTGTGCCCTATTTTTACAGACTTTTCTTAGAGTGTAGCATACTAACTACTAATACACTGCTTAAAGCATAATTGTTGAGAATGTGTAGTATTACTAGTTTACTAGCTATTAAAAAAAAACTTAAATTGTTATCATTCAAAAATGTGTAAGTGTTCAATAATTCAATGTATTTAAAAATACAGTTACAGTTACATCATCACACAATGACATCACAACGTCATTTAGCAACTTTTAGCAACAAAACACCTGAGTCTGAGTCTGTCTCAGTCTGTCTCAGAGTCTGTCTCAGTCTGTCTCAGAGTCTGTCTCAGGGTCTGTCTCAGGGTCTGTCTCAGGGTCTGTCTCAGGGTCTGTCTCAGTCTGTCTCAGGGTCTGTCTCAGTCTGTCTCAGAGTCTGTCTCAGTCTGTCTCAGAGTCTGTCTCAGTCTGTCTCAGAGTCTGTCTCAGTCTGTCTCAGGGTCTGTCTCAGAGTCTGTCTCAGTCTGTCTCAGAGTCTGTCTCAGAGTCTGTCTCAGTCTGTCTCAGGGTCTGTCTCAGGGTCTGTCTCAGTCTGTCTCAGGGTCTGTCTCAGAGTCTGTCTCAGAGTCTGTCTCAGAGTCTGTCTCAGGGTCTGTCTCAGAGTCTGTCTCAGTCTGTCTCAGGGTCTGTCTCAGAGTCTGTCTCAGAGTCTGTCTCAGGGTCTGTCTCAGAGTCTGTCTCAGTCTGTCTCAGGGTCTGTCTCAGTCTGTCTCAGAGTCTGTCTCAGTCTGTCTCAGAGTCTGTCTCAGTCTGTCTCAGAGTCTGTCTCAGAGTCTGTCTCAGAGTCTGTCTCAGAGTCTGTCTCAGGGTCTGTCTCAGGGTCTGTCTCAGTCTGTCTCAGGGTCTGTCTCAGAGTCTGTCTCAGAGTCTGTCTCAGAGTCTGTCTCAGGGTCTGTCTCAGGGTCTGTCTCAGTCTGTCTCAGGGTCTGTCTCAGGGTCTGTCTCAGGGTCTGTCTCAGTCTGTCTCAGAGTCTGTCTCAGTCTGTCTCAGGGTCTGTCTCAGAGTCTGTCTCAGGGTCTGTCTCAGTCTGTCTCAGAGTCTGTCTCAGTCTGTCTCAGGGTCTGTCTCAGTCTGTCTCAGGGTCTGTCTCAGGGTCTGTCTCAGTCTGTCTCAGAGTCTGTCTCAGTGTCTGTCTCAGGGTCTGTCTCAGGGTCTGTCTCAGAGTCTGTCTCAGGGTCTGTCTCAGAGTCTGTCTCAGTCTGTCTCAGTCTGTCTCAGGGTCTGTCTCAGGGTCTGTCTCAGAGTCTGTCTCAGGGTCTGTCTCAGAGTCTGTCTCAGAGTCTGTCTCAGGGTCTGTCTCAGGGTCTGTCTCAGTCTGTCTCAGGGTCTGTCTCAGAGTCTGTCTCAGTCTGTCTCAGGGTCTGTCTCAGGGTCTGTCTCAGAGTCTGTCTCAGGGTCTGTCTCAGTCTGTCTCAGAGTCTGTCTCAGGTGAATCCAGTGAAGTCAGCCTCTGAAAACAGAGAATGTGTCGGCAGATTTGTCAATGGGGAATATGTTAACAACTAAAGCATGCTAGCTAAACTAACATTAATTAATACATATATACATTTTACTAATAGCTAACTTTTTATTAACTTTTTTAAATTTACGTAGCAGTAGCTAAGCAAGTTACCAGTTAACTTACCAGCTTACCATGATAGCTAGACTAATTTTAGAACATAAACCCACTCAAATATAAAGTTATACATTAAAACACTTAATATTATGTTTTGATAAATAGACTATTGAAAAGGTTTGTGTAAATTCTCCCTTACTTTCTTCTGATATAAATCTCTCTGTAAACACTGGACGGCTGTCACCTCGCGCTGACTGAAGGCCGCTGAAGCGGGAACAAACGGCTCCAAACAGCATCGGGCTAGAAATACAGTTAGAAAAAAATGATATAACATGTTATGTCTGATAAACATGTTATTTAAATGGTTTTATGTACGTATACTGACCTTGGTCTGAGGTAAATCTCTCAGAAAATCAGCGCGCGCGGGAACAAACGGCTCGAAACAACGTCATGCTAGAAATACAATTTAAAAATATTACATCGAACCGAACAACTTTAAATGTTATGTTCTTGTAAACATGTTATTTAAAATTGTTTTATATATTCACACTTACCTTCTCTGATAAAATGCAGGACGCTGTCAGCGCGAGCGCGCAAAAACTGCAGCGAGGCAGCGGGGGAGGGGTAAGAACAGTGATGCTCGGAGGAGTCGATTCCAAAAAGATTCGATTCACGGGCGTCAAGAGTTGCGAGTCTCGGGTGATTCAGCTCCAAATGCGAGGCCTGAAATGTCCGTGCGTGATATTAACTATAACAAACCCCGAGATACAACACTACCCACGAATGTGTGGATTTTTATTAATCTCACTCAAATTTTGCGATTCTGTTAATCAAAAGACTCATTTAAATTCATTCAATTCGGATTAATTTAAACTTGCCTACAGATTTAAAAATGACGGGTTGATTAATTTTTAACCGATAAACACCCAAAAAACACAACAGTGCTTGCTCCTTATGACAATTAACCATGGTACATAAAAAAAAAAATAAATAAATAAATAAAAACCTTATTGTACGTAATTAAAAACGTATATTTGTAGTAAAACTGGTTATACAAATATGGCAATCAATCTGCCAAAAAAGGTAAATACACTTTTACTATAATAAAGGCATGGGTTATTTATAAGGGCTAGTATACTGGAAATCTCTGAACAGGTCTAGTGTGTGCAATCAGAAATATCCTGTCTCTGAAGATCTCAGTGCAGCTGTAGTGTATGGAGGTGTACGGGACTCAGCACACTCAGCCTGGGAAACTTTCGTGCACGGGTCCTACACCTTAAGTTTCACTGAAATTTCCATTGTCCGATTTATCCCGGAAATGAGTCTTTTCATGCAGTGTAACAAGGTCCAAAAATAAAGACCTAATTTTGTGATTGGATTTTTGAACAGAGAAACAAATAGAACCAACCACAGTGGATTCAGGACTGAGGGACAAACAGAAATCAATGAGCCACTCTTATTATTTCTAAAGAACATTCAAATTTCCAGAGAGATGGCCTTTAAAACTGTATTAAATTCTTTTACATTTATGCATTTATCTATCTTTTCTAGATACAAGAAAGTGAAATCTTAAAACAAAATCAGAATAATTAAACAAATTGCCATCATTGTCAAACAATTGGTTCACTAACAACAATCCATTATTGAACCAATTTTCCAGAAACAAGGATTTCCTCTTACAGTTGTTGTTACAGTTGTTCCAAATAAAAAAAAGATTAAAAAAATGTGTGGTGAGAAATTATGCTTATGAATAAGTTTCCAAGCCAAAAGCATTTGTTGGTGATAACTGGAAAGTTTGATATGGAGTTTACTAATGGAATAATTACACATTAATAAAAAATTAATTCCACCTAATTGTGAAAACATGGGATTACACTCCAAATAGAAGACTGATTGTGGAGAAAGTGTTTCAGCCAATTGATTTTTATGGTGTTATTAAGAGAATCAAAGTCAATCAAATTTAAGCCGCCCTTATTATAAGAATTTAAAATAACAGATTTTCTAATATAATGAGTTTTATTTTTCCAAAGAAATTTAAGCAACATTACATCAATCAATTTACAGGTTGGTCTATCTACAGATAAGGAATGAGCAGCATAGGATAATCTAGAGATACCCTCAGCTTTAGTAAACAAAGTCCCTCCTTTCAATGATAGATCTCTTAATAAACAAAGATTAATATTTGTTTGTTTTCTCCCAGTGGCAAAAGTTATACAGGTGCTGGTCATATAATTAGAATATCATCAAAAAGTTGATTTATTTCACTAATTCCATTCAAAAAGTGAAACTTGTATATTATATTCATTCATTACACACAGACTGATACATTTCAAATGTTTATTTCTTTTAATTTTGATGATTATAACTGACAACTAAGGAAAATCCCAAATTCAGTATCTCAGAAAATTAGAATATTGTGAAAAGGTTCAATATTGAAAACACCTGGTGCCACACTCTAATCAGCTAATTAACTCAAAACACCTGCAAAGGCCTTTAAATGGTCTCTCAGTCTAGTTCTGTAGACTACACAATCATGGGGAAGACTGCTGACTTGACAGTTGTCCAAAAGACGACCATTGACACGTTGCACAAGGAGGGCAAGACACAAAAGGTCATTGCAAAAGAGGCTGGCTGTTCACAGAGCTCTGTGTCCAAGCACATTAATAGAGAGGCGAAGGGAAGGAAAAGATGTGGTAGAAAAAAGTTTACAAGCAATAGGGATAACCGCATCCTGGAGAGGATTGTGAAACAAAACCCATTCAAAAATGTGGGGGAGATTCACAAAGAGTGGACTGCAGCTGGAGTCAGTGCTTCAAGAACCACTACGCACAGACGTATGCAAGATATGGGTTTCAGCTGTCGCATTCCTTGTGTCAAGCCACTCTTGAACAACAGACAGCGTCAGAAGCGTCTCGCCTGGGCTAAAGACAAAAAGGACTGGACTGCTGCTGAGTGGTCCAAAGTTATGTTCTCTGATGAAAGTAAATTTTGCATTTCCTTTGGAAATCAGGGTCGCAGAGTCTGGAGGAAGAGAGGAGAGGCACACAATCCATGTTGCTTGAGGTCCAGTGTAAAGTTTCCACAGTCAGTAATGGTTTGGGGTGCCATGTCATCTGCTGGTGTTGGTCCACTGTGTTTTCTGAGGTCCAAGGTCAACGCAGCTGTATACCAGGAAGTTTTAGAGCACTTCATGCTTCCTGCTGCTGACCAACTTTATGGAGATGCAGATTTCATTTTCCAACAGGACTTGGCACCTGCACACAGTGCCAAAGCAACCAGTATCTGGTTTAAGGACCATGGTATCCCGGTTCTTAATTGGCCAGCAAACTCGCCTGACCTTAACCCTTTAGAAAATCTATGGGGTATTGTGAAGAGGAAGATGCGATATGCCAGACCCAACAATGCAGAAGAGCTGAAGGCCACTATCAGAGCAACCTGGGCTCTCATAACACCTGAGCAGTGCCACAGACTGATCGACTCCATGCCACGCCGCATTGCTGCAGTAATTCAGGCAAAAGGAGCCCCAACTAAGTATTGAGTGCTGTACATGCTCATACTTTTCATGTTCATACTTTTCAGTTGGCCAAGATTTCTAAAAATCCTTTCTTTGTATTGGTCTTAAGTAATATTGTAATTTTCTGAGATACTGAATTTGGGATTTTCCTTAGTTGTCAGTTATAATCATCAAAATTAAAAGAAATAAACATTTGAAATATATCAGTCTGTGTGTAATGAATGAATATACAAGTTTCACTTTTTGAATGGAATTAGTGAAATCAACTTTTTGATGATATTCTAATTATATGACCAGCACCTGTAGCCTGTATTGATGATTGCGTCTCTTCCCCTCCCCCACTCTACAGCGCGCGCCCCTCCCCCACTCTACAGCGCGCGCCCCTCCCCCACTCTACAGCGCGAGACTCCAGAAGAGACTCAGACACAGCAGAGCAGCGCAAGAGTGCACATATACAACACATTAATAAAAGTGCTGCTTAAGATGTATACAATTATTATGAATATGTATATTTAATATAATTTAACAACACCCAGCAGTTTTTCCTCACTTTTATTTAATGTAAAATATTTTACCATTTATTCATATACAGGTGCATCTCAATAAATTAGAATGTCGTGGAAAAGTTCATTTATTTCAGTAATTCAACTCAAATTGTGAAACTCGTGTATTAAATAAATTCAATGCACACAGACTGAAGCAGTTTAAGTCTTTGGTTCTTTTAATTGTGATGATTTCGGCTCACATTTAACAAAAACCCACCAATTCACTATCTCAACAAATTAGAATATGGTGACATGCCAATCAGCTAATCAACTCAAAACACCTGCAAAGGTTTCCTGAGCCTTTAAAATGGTCTCTCAGTTTGGTTCACTAGGCTACACAATCATGGGGAAGACTGTTGATCTGACAGTTGTCCAGAAGACAATCATTGACACCCTTCACAAGGAGGGTAAGCCACAAACATTCATTGCCAAAGAAGCTGGCTGTTCACAGAGTGCTGTATCCAAGCATGTTAACAGAAAGTTGAGTGGAAGGAAAAAGTGTGGAAGAAAAAGATGCACAACCAACCGAGAGAACCGCAGCCTTATGAGGATTGTCAAGCAAAATCGATTCAAGAATTTGGGTGAACTTCACAAGGAATGGACTGAGGCTGGGGTCAAGGCATCAAGAGCCACCACACACAGACGTGTCAAGGAATTTGGCTACAGTTGTCGTATTCCTCTTGTTAAGCCACTCCTGAACCACAGACAACGTCAGAGGCGTCTTACCTGGGCTAAGGAGAAGAAGAACTGGACTGTTGCCCAGTGGTCCAAAGTCCTCTTTTCAGATGAGAGCAAGTTTTGTATTTCATTTGGAAACCAAGGTCCTAGAGTCTGGAGGAAGGGTGGAGAAGCTCATAGCCCAAGTTGCTTGAAGTCCAGTGTTAAGTTTCCACAGTCTGTGATGATTTGGGGTGCAATGTCATCTGCTGGTGTTGGTCCATTGTGTTTTTTGAAAACCAAAGTCACTGCACCCGTTTACCAAGAAATTTTGGAGCACTTCATGCTTCCTTCTGCTGACCAGCTTTTTAAAGATGCTGATTTCATTTTCCAGCAGGATTTGGCACCTGCCCACACTGCCAAAAGCAGCAAAAGTTGGTTAAATGACCATGGTGTTGGTGTGCTTGACTGACCAGCAAACTCACCAATCCTGAACCCCATAGAGAATCTATGGGGTATTGTCAAGAGGAAAATGAGAAACAAGAGACCAAAAAATGCAGATGAGCTGAAGGCCACTGTCAAAGAAACCTGGGCTTCCATACCACCTCAGCAGTGCCACAAACTGATCACCTCCATGCCAGGCTGAATTGAGGCAGTAATTAAAGCAAAAGGAGCCCCTACCAAGTATTGAGTACATATACAGTAAATGAACATACTTTCCAGAAGGCCAACAATTCACTAAAAATGTTTTTTTTTTTTTTGGTCTTATGAAGTATTCTAATTTGTTGAGATAGTGAATTGGTGTTTTTTTTTTAAATGTGAGTCAAAATCATCACAATTAAAAGAACCAAAGACTTAAACTACTTCAGTCTGTGTGCACTGAATTTATTTAATACACGAGTTTCACAATTTGAGTTGAATTACTGAAATAAATGAACTTTTCCATGACATTCTAATTTATTGAGATGCACATGTATATCATTCATTAAAAAAATAGAGACCTGTTCCAGTTTATATTTATGAGCAGCTTTGTATTTGCTGACATACTGTTACTGTATTGGTAATTACACAGAATTAGTAGAAAATATAGAAGAGATCCAGTTGCTTTTCTGATGCTCATTTAGACGCAGTTGTGCGCATGCGTGCAGCTCCACGCGCTTACATTGCGGCACCCGCTGTTCTGTGTCTCAGTGCAGGAGTCATGATGCGAGATTGACCTATGTGCATAATTACAGTCGCGATTTTATACATTCTAAACAATCTTTGAAACCCGTTGTATTAGGGGAGAGTCGACTTTCTCCCTATAAAGCCGATCACTCATTAGTAAACAGCACACGTTATATCCTGAATCTCTTTAAAAAGAAGATTTTAATCGCTGGATTATGTTGTCCTGAACATCTTAGACACAATATAACGAAGAAACATAAGCTCGCGTGACTATGGATATGTTCTGAGGATTTTTGTAATCGTATTTTAGCATTTAAAGTAATTTACTTTTTTGTAGTTGTTTGTATATAATGACAAAGTTCAAATAAAATGCTGCTTGCAATGTAAAACGATTTTATTTCATGAATACTTTGCTGATTGTAATGAGTTCGATCAAGTTGTGTGAAGTGTCCTTGTTTGTCGGTTGCTGGATCGACACAGGGCTGTGTTCTATTCAAAGGAGGTCATCACTGCGCCCTAACCCTTGTAAGGCTGTATTCCCCACTACAGCAGCCTTGGGAAGTGTATTTGGTCGTTAGGAACACACCTTTGAAGACATAAACATCGGTTTTGAACAGTATGTGCGATTGTCACGCTTGTTCTCTCTCATCGAAGTGCCCTCGGTAGGCATCACTGTAGCGATTGGAACGCAGTGCAGGCGTCAGTCCGGCCCAGAACAAGCACAGTTTTATTTTCTTTAAAAGTTTGCTGAACCAGTACTGGGATCAAAATAAGGTCCTTAATCAAAGAATTTTCAAGGTCTTTGTCAAAATATATGTATTATATTTAATTAATAAATGGAGGGACAAGTTCAACGTGAAATCCAAATACGTCATTTACGCAAGCGCAAACGCGTTTTCCCGGGAAATGCAGACACGTGACAATGACATCTGCTCAATCAGGGACGCGTTTCCCGCGAAGCAGACCCCTCCCCCACTCCAGGCCATGCACCCATTAACGAAGGAAAGGTAAGATCAAGTCTTCTTCTGAAAATGCATAATAACTACCTATAATAACTGTGTTTGTTAGTAAGATGTATTTAGTTTAGTGAAAACATGTAACATTGTTCCAACAATTTTTTTTTGTTTTTTTTTTTTGTTTTTTTGTAATCTAAATGACTTTTAGACATATCACATGTACTGTCTGAACCCTATGAAATCATTCACCCTAAACTAACAGTATTGGTGAATAACAAAATCATTTTTGATGTTTCTGAAATGGTTAATCCAGCAGTATGTGTAGCTCTTTAGTCATAATAAACTATCATTATTGTTGTTACCCATTAATTTAAAAATTTAAATAGTAAAATAGTAGCATACTTTTTTTTTTTTTAATTCAGATGCCCCATTAATCAATAAATACAGTCTAATAAATTTCTTAAGCACTGTATGTGTTTTACAAATTTATTAGATCACCTGTCATAACAAAGAGAGAGAAAAAAAAACCACAAAATCGGGCATTGCATTAAGAAATGAAAGTGATTTGGTTTTTTTATTTATTTTTTTATTTGTTTTTTTACTGCTGTGCTACACATACTGGTGGATTAACCATTACAGAAACATCAAAAATTATTTTTGTAATCCCCAGTACTGTTAGTTTAGGGCAGCTGAGACATATATAGATAAATTATGGTTGTTTATTCCAATCACCTTATATCTCTTTTATTTTTATTTTCTCCAGTTATTACAGGAAAGCTGGCCTATGTCATAATGCTGGGAGCCTCGAGAAATAAACGACGAAAAAGACCTCAACAGGATGCAGAGCATTACATTGCTTGCAAAACCGATAAACCAGGACTTCAAGAGCGATTCATCGACATATATAAAGGCAAGATATTTCAGTATTTTTGACTAAGCAGTTTACCAATAATATTAATCTGCAAAACTGAGAATGTACGGTAATGTGTAATGTATATTTATGATTCCTGAATACAGTGCTGCATGAATGAGTCCTAAAACACAGAACGAGTTGTATGTTTGCACTTCTGGTTCCAAATCAATGGGTTTTTTGAAAGTCTGAGATGAACAAAAGTTTAAGATATTTTCACGTTTTATTCTACAACATAAAATACATCAGTAATACCCCTTGTATTCATAGTGTTTATAGCTTTTTACTTCTGGTGATTGTATTTAGACTTCAAAATGAATAAAAGTTGTTTATTTGTAAAGAGAATATCATGATGAACAAAACGTGAAAGAATTCTAAACTTTTGATGTCACAGGGCTTATTTTCTACAATAATCCATAAGCAAATGAATTCTTCTGGGATTTTGTTGAGGGAACCGGATGCAAACCTCCAGATTGGCCAGCAAAAATATGTCATCCCTGTGACACTCTATTCTATAACTCTACAATATATAGCCATGATAATATTTGTGTAAGTGTATGAACCTGCAACCATATAATTTTAAGACTTTAAATTTTAATGTAAAGTTTAAACAGCACATCATATTTCTGAATTACCTGACTACTTAATATTTTCAGAGCTATTTAAAGGGATAGTTCACCTAAAAATGAAAATTCTGTCATTAATTTCTCACCCTCATGTCGTTCCAAACCCGTAACAACTTTGTTCATCTTCAGTACACAAATTAAGATATTTTTGATGAAATCCAAGAACTTTCTGACAACTGACACAGTCAAGGCCCAGAAATGCAGTAAGGACATCGGTAAAATAGTCCATGTGACATCAGTAGTTCAACTGTAATTTTGTGAAGCTACGAGAATGCTTTTTGTGTACAAAGAAAACAAAACAAAAAAAAGACTTTATTCAACAATTTCTTTTCTGGGACAGTCTGCCGTGCTGTTGAAGCAGATCACGCATGCGCTGAGTCTTGTTTATGAGCAGAGGAGCACACGCATGCATTGTGGTACTCTCGGTTGAACCACTGATGTCACATGGACTGTTTTAACAATGTCCTTATTACCTTTTTGGGTCTTGATCGTTGTAGTTCCCTTGCTGCCAATGCAGGGTGAGAGAGCTCTCGATGTCATCAAAATATCTTAATTTGTGTTCCGAAGATGAACGAAGGTCTTACGGGTTTGGAACGACACGAGGGTAAGTAATGACAGTGTTTTCATTTTTTGGGTGAACTAACCATTTAAATAATTTATTCACTAATTTCCCTTTTACATCATATAACATATATTTGCACATTAATTGGTTCATATGGCAGAAAACTTTTAGTAATAATAAAAATAATAGTTGACTTTAAAGAAACTGCTGAACCTGATGATTTTCTTCTCTTTAGGACGTGGAGTTTTCACCACTGCAGCTGTTTTCAGAGGTGATTTTGTTCTTGAATACAGAGGTGAACTTCTGAGTTCAGCGCAGAGTCTTGAGCGGACGAATCTCTACAGTGACAGCGAGAGTGTGTTCTTGTTTGATTTTCAGTGGCGTGGCAAATATTGGTGGTAAGTACAGAATTGTTGGATTGATGTAGTAGGAATGCTGGTGTTCTACACAGTTTGTTTGTGTGCTTTACCTGATGCACTCAGTTCAGTTCATGGATCTCTCTCTTAATGAGCTGATAATCTGAATCAGGTGTGGTAAAGGGGTCATATGATGCTATTTTAAAGATCATTGTTTTGTGTATTTGGTGTAAAAGAATATTTTGACATGCTTTAATGTTCAAAAAACACATTACGTTTCAAATACTGTACATTATTATTAGGGCTGCAGCAATTCGTCAACGTCATTGATTACGTCGATTATAAAAATACGTTGATTAGCATGGAATGTGTGTTCAAGCAGATGTTTTAATCTGCTGAATAAATAAAACATTTCAAGTCTCTCACCTGTAAGCAACTGCTGTCAGTCCCAAACAATAACTGTGAATGCAGCTATAATGTGCATTTCTATTGATTGTATCACTGCCCTTTCTCTTTCTTTCTTTCTTTCTTGTTATTATTTCTTTCTTGCTTCCTTGCTTTCTTTTTCTTTTTTATTAATTATTTATTATTATTTTTCTTTTTCTCTCTTTTCTTCTTATTTTTATTTATTGTTATTTTCTTTCTTTCATTTTTATTTTCTATTAATTATTTATTGTTGTTGTTTCTTTTTTCCCCTCTTTTCTTGTTATTATCTTTATTTATTTTTATTATTTTCTTTCTTTCTTCCTTTGTTGTTATTATTATTTACTTTTTGTAAAATATGAAAAAATGTTTTTTATTGATAATTTAACTAAAGAATTCATCAACTGATAAGAAAATAATAAATAGATTAATTAAAAAATAATCGATAGATTAGTCGACTAATCAAAAATAAAAAAAATAATCGATAGATTAGTTGACAATAAAAATAATTGTTAGCTGTAGCCCTATTTATTATAGTTCCTCTATGCCTTGCCTCTCTCAAACACGTCGTTTTCTACAAAGCCCCTCTTTCCAACAAGTGCAGTCTGCTCTGATTGGCCAGCTGACACAGTGCACTGTGATTGGCCGAACACCACAAGCACGTGTTGGAAATGTAACGCCCCTTACCATAATCGCGAGTTTCAGCTTTCAAAGTAAATATAAAGACAGTTAATAATGTTCTTAGTTTTACCATCAGTTCAAGCCCGAAAGAGGAACAGAGTCGTGTGACAGACACCGTGATGATGCTCGTATGTATTTACAGTAACGTTACACAAGCTGTGGTTAAGACAGCTGACTCCACTGTGATGTGACTCTGTCTCTCTCTCTCTCACACACACACACAAGACGTGTTACTCAACACGGTGCAAAACTCCGCATTTGAACAGTCAGTAGCAAATACTTAAACTAATAACAAAGCATACTTCCAGACGCTGATTCAGAAGCGCCAGATTGTCAGAGCAAAGTCGGAATTCACAAAACTGTCGTCCATAAAATGCGTTACACAAATTCAAACATTTGAGTTGTGCTGTTGGGCAATTCCACCAAAACCTGAAATATAAATTCTCATAAATTATATTTATAATTTTCCAATGTATTCCAATATATTTTTCTAAACCCCTTAAAATAGAGTCCAGACATCAGAAAAGTATCAGCCTATAGACCTGTTTTATATTTTAAATGAGGGAAAAACACATGCGTTACAGACGTGACCACAAATAACACGAGTTTCTGGGAGACATAATATTTTGTAAACTTTCTGCGAATTACAATGCACAAACCAGAAGCAAAAATATCTGCCGAATGGAGAAGGGTTGGCTATTTACTAGTGCTGTCAATCGATTAAAAAATTTAATCGCGTTAATCACAGTCATGGACTGTGATTAATCATGATTAATCGCACATTTAAAATACTAGGATTTACCTGTAAATGTGTTGAAATGAAATGCATAACAAACTAGTTTAAGAAAACAGAACCTTTCACACTTCCGCCAGGTATGAGACATAATCCTTATTATTCTTTTATCATTATTCATTTCTTTTTATTCAGCCATTATCAGCCTTTATACTGACAATAAAACGTTTACCAAGCCACATCACTTCAATCCCAGTTTACATTTACCCAACTATTATCAAAAGTATTTCTAAATAAATACAACAAAACATTTTCTTGCGACCTTACGTGAAGTATTATGACAAAATGCATTATGAAGAAGAATTGGACCTGTTCTGCAGGTGCATTAGCGGTAACATTAGCATCATGCTTCAGTAGACAATTTATGAGATTAATAGTACACTTTTACTCAGAACTCACTTCAAACCTCCATCGAGTGTTTGTAATAACTTCCTTTTACGTTCACACGTCGAATTTGGTTGTTTACTGTTGTTAAAATATGCTCTTTATAGCCTTTTATATTGCTGCACAAATTAGCATTTCAAATGTACACATTCATCTCAAGAAAATCACATACAAACCATATCCTATCGTAATCGTGTGTTTATTATCTTGTATAATCTATAGTGGCTGTAGTCATGTTTATTTCTGCTGTGTTGTATGCTCTGGCTGAAACTCACGTTGTTTGTGATGTTTACAGCCGCCTCTCCGTTCTTAAATTGCCAGGGATACATTGCAACTATAATACACATTAGTAAAAGGATCTATTTTAATTTTCATTTGTCTATATACACTTTGGGCAGCCGCGGTACATTATAAAAATAGCCCAAAAAAAACCGCAACCCGCGGCTCTGTAATTTTTCCCGCGACTGTATTTTCAAAATAGCCCAATTGTGCCGCTACCCTGGCAACACTGGCTCGCTGTGCCCTCATCACACAATGATAGATAACCTTCTGCGCTGCGATGATGGGAAGAAGTTGGGGTCAAGCATTATCACATGATTAATTTGCGTTAAAAAAATATTAACGCGTTAAATTTAGATCAATCACATGCATTAAAACGCATTAACGTTGACACCCCTACTATTTACAAAGCATAAAATATCAATTTTGTTTAAATTTTCATTTTGTGTTTCACAGGAAAAATCAGTGTTACGGACGTGACATCTCTCCGTTACAGATGTGACCGTTCTGAAAGCGGAATTTATCCGACTATGAAAACGCCTATAAAAATGCTTTAAAAACTTTAACAGGGATGTCTAGTGGGTATTTAATAGAGGTGCCCCCCACTAAAGATTTTTCTAGTTAACTAGTAGTTCATTTAAGCCATTAGGCTATTCAACTAACCACGCATTTATATTAAATCAATAGGCCTACTAATCCATAATGAGCTTCAATATGTTCCACGCTCAAGCACACTTATAAAGTTTGCCAAAAAAGCACAGGCAAAAGTAGCCTAATGATTATTAATGTGTAGAAAAAGGAGACATTTTAATTATTTATTAATAAACTAATGTTTTCTTGTCGGCTGCAAGATGAAATTCACAGTGCTGACTCTCATCTCCACAGTAGCCTACTGACACGCCTTTAGAGAGAAATGCAACCTTCATATGTAATCAGGGAGTATTTAATTTAGTTTTTAATTGGTTCATTTAAAAGTAGACATTTCAAAATTTCTATAGATATATTTCTCTATGTGAGACACACGTGCTGAGTTTTGGTTCTTTTTGGAGATGCGCTCCACACAGAGGTGGCAGAAAGCGCATCCTGTTTGTTTTTGAATTCAAAATAACGTTTTGTTGTTATTATGAATTTACATAAAATCAGTTTCTAATTGATTTTAAGTTGTTTCATTATCAGGAAAAAAAATGCAAGTTATCGCGTGGGTGCCTCCCTTTCATCCGCATTGATATTCCGCACAAACACTTGAACACGGGCTAAAAGCACATTTATAGCCTATAGGTTAATGCTAGAGTTTGGAATCCACATTAAAACAAATCCTCACCAGTCTACATCCGAGACAGGTGCAGTTATAATCTATAAATTGAAAGCTATTTGACATTTTAAAATGATCTAACTGACCAACGCTGCTCCAATTCGTTTATCATATTGTTGATCAAGATTAAACAGATGCCGCTGAAAAAATTAGTTTTAAAGACTTACTTATGCATTAAATAACTAAGATACAAAACGGGTTAAGTAAAATATTCTAAATATATAATAGGCCTATTGTACAAATATTTACAAAATAGACTGCGAATTGACTGCAGATTCACGTTTTGCATCTGCAAAGTGAATCATTTTACTATGCAATGATACGAAATTAAACCAAACAAGATGTGTAAAGGGGGAAAAAAAATATTTAGACAAAAAAAAAAAAAAGAATAAATAAATGATAACCCCACAGCTTGTACACTAAACATGCAAAATCTTGCACTCTGCATGCAGCACAGATAGCGACAAGAGTTATTTGAAACACACAAAATGTTTAAACAAGATAATATTAACAATGAAAGACATTTAAAATATTTTTGGCGAGCTGTCATGCAGTCTGCCTGTGAATGCTTAGGGTATCTCCGCTAAGCTCTCGCTGAGAATGCAATTTCTAAAATGTTATTAGAATGAATGCATTTCTAAAATGTTATGATACGGTAAACCTGACACAGCAGTAGACCTTTATCAGTATCAGCAACAAGGCAAACGTGCGTATGCATATAATTTAATATGAAGTGTCCGTAGACTACAGTAGATTTACAATCCACAAACCAGAAGCAACAATATCTACCGAATGGAGAAGGGCTGGCAATTGTCGCAGTCATAAACTTGATTTAATACATCGCTTATGCATTAAATGATAAAGATACAAAGTTAAATATGCGGAATATACACTCACTGGCCACTTTATTAGGTACACTTGTTCAATTGCTTGGTAACACAAATTGCTAATCAGCCAATCACATGGCAGCAACTCAATGCATTTAGGCATCTAGATGTGGTGAAGATGACTTGCTGAAGTTCAAATCGAGCATCAGAATGGGGAAGAAAGGGGATTTAAGTGACTTTGAATGTGGAATGGTTGTTGGTGCCAGACGGGCTGGTCTGAGTATTTCAAAAACTGCTGATCTACTGGGATTTTCACGCACAACCATCTCTAGGGTTTACAGAGAATGGCCAGAAAAAGAGAAAATATCCAGTGAGGGGCAGTTGTGTGGACGAAAATGCCTTGTTGATGTCAGAGGTCAGAGGAGAATGGGCAGACTGGTTAGAGATGATAGAAAGGCAACAGTAACTCAAATAACCACTCGTTACAACCAAGGTATGCAGAATAGCATCTCTGAATGCACAACACATCGAACCCTGAAGCAGATGGGCTCCAGCAGCAGAAGACCACACCGGGTGCCGCTCCTGTCAGTTAAGAACAGGACACGGAGGCTACAATTCACACAGGCTCACCAAAATTGGACAATAGAAGATTGAAAAAGCGTTGCCTGGTCTGATGAGTCTCGATTTCTGCTGCGACATTCAGATGGTAGGGTCAGAATTTGGCGTAAAGAACATGAAAGCATGGATCCATCCTGCCTTGTCTCAACGGTTCAGGCTGGTGGTGGTGGTGTAATGGTGTGGGGGATATTTTCTTGGCACACTTTGGGCCCCTTAGTACCAATTGAGCATCGTTTAAACGCCACAGCCTACCTGAGTATTGTTGCTGACCATGTCCATCCCTTTATGACTACAGTGTACCCATCTTCTGATGGCTACTTCCAGCAGGATAATGCACCACGTCACAAAGCTCAAATCATCTCAGACTGGTTTCTTGAACATGACAATGAGTTCACTTTACTCAAATGGCCTCCACAGTCACCAGATCTCAATCCAATAGAGCAGCTTTGGGATGTGGTGGAACGGGAGATTCGCATCATGGATGTGCAGCCGACAAATCTGCAGCAACTGCGTGATGCGATCATGTCAATATGGACCAAAATCTCTGAGGATTGTTTCCAACACCTTGTTGAATCTATACCATGAAGAATTAAGGCAGTTCTGAAGGCAAAAGGGGGTCCAACCCGGTACTAGCAAGGTGTACCTAATAAAGTGGCCAGTGAGTGTATATTGTATATTTTTGTATAGTGTATAACATAGTGAATTATTTTTAACATGCAATGAGAATAAAAAATAAAACCAAACAAGATATGTAATGAAGAAAAAAATATTTAGACAGATAAGAATGAATGATGTTACTCCACAGCACTCTTGCGCGTCTCACTCAGCAGCATGTGCGCTGAACACGCAAAATCTTGCCCTCTGCATGAATGCAGCGCAGATAGTGACAAGTTATTTGAAACACATAAAAGGTTTAAAGAAGATAATATTGACAATGAACATTGACATTTGAAAAAGTTTTGGCGGTTTGTCCTTCAGTCCGTCTGTGCATTTCTGACCCGCACAGCAAATGCAGTTTAAATCTCTGCAACGTTTTCGAATGCAATTTAAATGAATGCAATTTCTAAAATGTTAGAATGAATTAATTTCTAAAATGTTATGACACGGCAAGCCTGAAACAGATCAGTATAGACCTACACAGTAGACTATCAGTCATCAGCAATGAGGTAAACATGCGTGCCAGTATGCATAAAATTTAATATGAAATGTCCATAACGGTCACGTCCGTAACGCATTATATGGTTGATAAGAGCAAAGAATAGAGATGAGCTGTTGATCATAATTAGCATGGCCATGAGTTGGCTTTGTACAGAAAGTTTCAAGTTAATTGCATTAATTATATGATATAAACTTAATCTTTAAAATGTTACGGACGTGACACAGCACTGAAGCGTCCTAACCTCTTAAATCTAGCCCTTATAAATCCAAAAATCATCTCTGTTTAGACAACGTGAGTTAATTTACTTTTCAGACAGGCCTCCATTCTACAAAATACTTACTGTTGACACAAATGAAAAAATGGGCAGTCTTTGATATCTCATTTGAAAACATGAAATACAGTCAAATGAAAATGTAATTTTACTTTAGGTGCACCCTTCATATATAGTGGATAAACAGCGATTTCCTTCAAATTTATATTAAAGCATGTTAATGCAGTAAAATACAGACCTAAATGCACAAGTTAAACAGGGTTTTATTCTTTTGGTAAAAACTTTATTTATTCATGGTAAGGATGACTTTTGCATGAAATTGCCCTGTTCTGTTGTAATGATTCCCAACTGCATCTACTTTCGGAAGGCCAAATAAAGTGCTTAGCTTTCGCACAGAAACACACAGCGTCTCCCTGACATGGCTGCATCAACACTACTGCGGTTACTGAAACCACGCCTTCTTTCTTTGCGTGAACATTTGGGCTGCATTTTGCAAATATTACCACATCGTGACGTAGACGTGTGGGCATGTTTGAACGAGCCGTTTTAGCCCGGTCTGGATCAGCCTTCTCTTTTAGATAGAATAAATCCTTTTGTGGGAGACTTTGAGCTTTGTAACTCTGCAGATCTTATACATACACAAACAGCTACATAACACACTAAAGAAAAGAAAAAATAGAAATCGCATCATATGACCCCTTTAAAAAAGGAGACATATAAAATGTGCAGAGCGATGGATCACCAGGCCTGGAGTTAAGAACCACTTATCCACCTTTTTCTTCAACACAGAAGTAAGCCTATGGGTGAGACTTCTGGTTCATTAGCCGCTATAGGTAAATAACGAGGAGAATAACAACATGCGGTAAATGGTAAAACCGTTTGCACCACAAACCAGTGTGTTCATAATTAAGATTATACATTTAAATAATATGACACACCAATTTTCGATATCAAGCAGCAAAATGAACTCTTTTGTACTGCTAAAAATAGCTGGACGCAGATGAGACCGGAAGCTAGACCCATAGAATTTACAAATGGCCACGCGCATTTTTACGGCAAGAAAAAGTTTGATAAAGATGACCTAACAGACAAGAAAAAAACAACTGTACGAGTCTTTAGGGTAGAAACGACACATTGACTTAATCGATTACACTGACCATAAAAATAAGTCTTTTTGCATGGAATGCACAATGTACTCACAGAGACATTATTTGCTTTTATCTGAAGATCCGCCAGAGCTGCTGTGGGTGAGGTGTGTGGTTCAAACAAACGCTCTCCGCTCAGTTATGCCGAGTTCACACTGCACGATTTTAGCCCTGTTTTTCAGTCGCCGACAGGTTTTGTGAAATTGCCGACAAATGCCTGAAATCGGAGGCAAATCAGTGCTCGTTCACACGAGTGACAATCACACAGTGTGAATTATCAAAGATGCGATCTGAGAGAATCGCCGACACGTGGCAACACCCTTGAAATATGTCATGCTAAATATCTGGTCCTGTCAGCGATTCAGAATCCTGCTGTGTGAAATGAGTTCTGACTGAAAAACACATCTACGATGACCTACAGGGCAACGAGGTTCGGGGAGGAGTTATATGAAACGTAGTTTGCAGACCAGTGTTGCCAAGTCCGCGGTTGTCGCCGGTTGTTTTTCATATTTGCAGGTTGAAGCGACCCCAATAACGTGACATTTAACCCCTGGAATGTGAATTGTACCAGGAGAACCCCGCAAAAAAAAAATGTGTACTTTTACCGCCCCTTTGAAAACAACAGTGATGCGACGTCTTTGAAAATCGTGCAGTGTGAACTCGGCATTACAAAGCATTTAAAGTTGTTGTAGGCTCTGTAAAAATATGACTGATGAACTTGTGCTTCAATTCGACTAATTCATGTAATAATACACTTTTAATTGAGAAAAAAAACTCCCAGTGTTATGGACATCGCCATCTTTGATACATCACTACGGTTACCTTAACGATTGTATTCTTATTTTCATAGTCAACATAATCGAGCAAGTGAATGGATAGTTTCAGCCCTATGTGTCGTACATATATAAAATTCAAATATTGTCTTATGCTTAGTGGTATTTTTATGTATTTATAGCATGGATGCATCTAAAGAAGACAGGTCCTTGGGAAGACTTGTAAATGATGAGCACAAAAATCCTACTTGCAAAATGAGGACCGTTGAAGTAAACGGAAAACCTCACCTGTGTCTCTTCGCTGTACGAGATATTCTACCAGGGGAAGAAATCACTTACAATTATGGAGACTCAGACTGGCCGTGGCGAGTCAAGGTACTTTCAAGATTGCTAAAAATCTTTATTAATAATTCATGATTACCCTTTACTCTCATTCTATTTAGTTACTAAGTTTTTTATATTTTTCAAGTCTTTGAATCAAGCATCAGAAGAATCCACTGATAAAAAGTTAGCCAGCAGTTTGGGTCCGCAGAAATCGGCAAGTCCATTTAAAACCTCTTTATCAATATTCTGTATTCTTGACTTTCTGAACATAAGGATACTGACGTGTGTGAGTACAGAGTCTGGGTTTTGTCAGAAGGAAAGGAGTGATAAATAAAGTTACTGTAGGACAGCTAGAGGAATGAACCTGTACTAGTTTTTCTATCTTTTAAAAATATTTCTGATTTTGATATTCACTGATTTCTTTTTTGGCATTCAGTCCCATCACGCTGCTTCTGTTTCCTCACCTGACTTGGACAAGGAGAACAGCAATGGTCCACATAAGAAAGCTGAGCCAGAACAGTCAGACAAAGCAAGAACATCAGGAAATAAACAGGTAACCATCTCAAGCATGCAGCAACTACCTATTAATGTAGCTCTCTGGAAGCGCACTGCACTCGCAACGAAATGGATACGTTTATAATCTAATTCATAAATATCAAACGTTTTTGACATCATTTATGGAATACACTCGTTTCACATTGAGTTCACAGTTTTAACGGTCATCTTTGCTTTAATTTATTTTCAAGATCTGAGGAAAATTATCTGTTGTTGCTTTCAGTATGGCTATAAGGAAGCACAAAATGATAAACTCATATTAGACACGTTTAACTTTGAATAAAGCACATAATCACCTGAGATTATCTACTGTCATATAGTTTGTATGTTGTTGTTCCAGCTGCAATGTCACAGAAATAGAAACCGTTTCTAAATTAGAAATTTTGTGTGTCGCCGTCATGGCTAGTTAGGACAAAAACTCAGATTAACATGAAAAAGATACCTTTTATCGCATGTCGCGGTGTCGCGTGTAGTTAGGACACGGTGTTAAGCTAAATAACTCCTTATATGTCTACAGAAGCTGTCTCAGTCAAGATTATTGAAAGAAATTCAAAAGGAGCACAATAAGACCGCCAAACAGCCATCACAGAAAGATTGCTTGGTGAGTAAAATGTGAAATGGTCATATCACTACTGCAGGGGTAGGCAACGTCGGTCCTGGAGTGCCGCTGTCCTACAGAGTTTAGCTCCACCCCAAATCAAACACATGCTCTTTATCATCACAAGGGCTACGGGCAGGTGAGGTTTTTTCAGGGTTGGACCTAAACTCTGCAGGAAATTAGCACTCCAGGGCCGACGGTGCCTGTCCCTGAACTACTGTATGATTTACACCTAAGTCCATTAACAGTTAATTATTTTATTATTAATTTATATTATATTTGCTTGGTGCTTTTGCTTTGAGTTCTTATATTTTTATTCCAATTATATTTTTAAGCTCTCACAGTCATCTTCTGTCGCATCTACCACCGATACAACCTCTTTATCAGCACCCTGTGCTGTGTCCACTTCTGTAGTTGCCCTGATCTATGTCTGTTTTTTTTGGTTTTGTGGTCGTTGTTCATGAGTGCCTTGTTGGTCCAGAGCAGCCCGCTGTTCATTCTTTGGTTTTCCAGCATCTTCTGCATATTTGACCCCTTTCTAACAGTAACTGTATGGTTTTGAGATCTATCTTTCACACTGAGGACAACTGAGGGACTCATACACAACTATTACAAAAGGTGAAAACATTACCGTTGCTCCAGAAGGACACACAATGCTTTAAAAGCAAGAGGGTGTAAACTTTGAGTAGGATGATGATGATGATGTGTAAGTTTTTCTTTAAAAAAAAAGAAAAAGAAAACTTTTTTTTTCATTTAGTAGTGCACTTCAGAATCTACATAAATACTTACATGTTTCCAATTAACTGTACTTACATGTACAGTTTACCCTGATTATCCAAATTAAAAAGTTTACAGCCCCTGCCCCCCTTCTAGAGTATTGTTAAAAGTTTTCCTCAGTTGTCCTCAGTGTGAAAGATAGATGACAAAGTCATACAGTTACTGTTGGAAAGGGTCAAATATGCTGAAGATGTTGGAAAACCAGCGGGCTGCTCTGGACCAACAAGGCACTCATGAACAACGACCACAAAACCAAAAAAAAACAGACATAGATCATGAGGGTATTCAAGGTTCAAGGATATGTAAACATATGAATGTGGTCATTTTTATAAATTCAATTATTTTGTCTTGTGGAGAATACATAAACATCTGTAATGTGAAATTCAAGACAGTACTAAATAAAAGAAATAACCTTTTTTCATGATCCCTCTTATATTGTTAAAATTATTAATATTTTGCATATTCTGAAATGGGTATGTAAACTTATTAGCACAACTGTATATGCAGTTTAATTTTTAACATTTATATATTAAACTGACCCATAAGGTTCAGCATATAAAATATTTGACATACTTGCTTTATTAAATTGACTGGTAGATTACTAAGATGCCTCATGTAACATTAATTAACTACGTTAAAAACTTTAGAAATACATTTAGCTATTGTGTTACTGTGAAAGTAATTGGAATTAATTAATTAATTTTTAATATTTATAAATAAATGTTTATTTATTTTTATTTATAATTATTTATAACTTTATTTATTTTGTAGGTTCTTCCAATACTTCAAAGCGGAAATGGGAAAATGCAGAGGTACAAGCAGTAGAACGACAAATGATAACCTTTATCAACACATGCAGAGTTCCTGGTAAGAAAGACTGTGAGCAATGCATACAAGCAGAACCAGCACTAAAGGAGCGGACATGGACAGGTGTTAAAAATTATGTCAGAAACAGGATCACTACTCTGAAAAAAAAGGGTGGTTTGTAGGGGTGTGTATGTAAAGGGGAAGAAGGAGGGAGGAGTGAACGTAAAGGGGAAGAAGGAAGGAGGAGTGAACGTAAAGGGGATGAAAGGGAGGAGTGAACAAAAGGGATGAAAGAGGGGAGCGTGAACAAAGGGGAAGGAAGGAAGGAGGAGTGAATGTAAAGGGGAAGAAAGGTAGGAGTGAGTGTGAATGAATGTAAAGGGAAAGTTCTTAAAATGTTACATGGATTGTCATTATAAACTTGATTATTTTCATTGTTCTGTTTTTACAAAGTTGGAGTATCATTTTAATCTTTTTAGTAAGTCGTAAACTATCTGTAATTTGCATGTCCACAACAATGTTTGAATAACATTAATTTCCTCAGTAAGTGGAGTCAATGTAAAGGGGAAAGTTTGTGTAATGTTACATGGTGTGTCATTTTAAACCTTTTTTTTTCATTTCTTTTATTAGTTATAATATGCACTTTGACCACAATGTTTTATACTGTTCATATCTTTAACAAGTGGTATTATTAAAAGAAAGTTGTTGTAATAATGCATACATTTGATGGACTGAGTTTCCATGTTAATATTTTCTGTTATGTTTATGTTGGATTTTCATTCATCAATTTAAAAATGACAACTTGGTACAATACTGAGTGGAGTGATTTTTGTTGTTGTTCTTAATCCAATCTCATGATTATAGAGTTTGTGTATACAGGAGTCCCCAAAATGTCACTTAAGCGGAGTTTGTGTATCCCAGAGTCCCCAAAGTATAATTTAAGCAGAGTTTGTGTATCCTGAAAGTCCCTAAAATGTAATTTAAGCAGAGTATGTGTATCCCGAAGTCCCCAAAGTGTCACTTAAGCGGAGTTTGTGTATCCCGGAGTCCCCAAAGTGTCACTTAAGCGGAGTTTGTGTATCCCGAAGTCCCCAAAGTGTCACTTAAGCGGAGTTTGTGTGTCTCGGAGTCCCCAAAGTGTCACTTAATAGGAGTTTGTGTATCCCGGAGTCCCCAAAATGTCACTTAAGCGGAGTTTGTGTATCCCGAAGTCCCCAAAGTGTCACTTAAGCGGAGTTTGTGTGTCTCGGAGTCCCCAAAGTGTCACTTAATAGGAGTTTGTGTATCCCGGAGTCCCCAAAGTGTCACTTAAGCGGAGTTTGTGTATCCCGAAGTCCCCAAAGTGTCACTTAAGCGGAGTTTGTGTGTCTCGGAGTCCCCAAAGTGTCACTTAATAGGAGTTTGTGTATCCCGGAGTCCCCAAAGTGTCACTTAAGCGGAGTTTGTGTATCCCAAAGTCCCCAAAGTGTCACTTAAGCGGAGTTTGTGTATCTCAGAGTCCCCAAAGTGTCACTTAAGCAGAGTTTGTGTATCTCAGTCCCCAAAGTGTCACATAAGTGGAGTTTGCGTATCTTGGAGTCCCCAAAGTGTCACTTAAGCGGAGTTTGTGTATCTCGGAGTTTGTGTTTCTGTTGTATTCCGAAACAGTTTTTTAATGGAGACACATCAAGTCATTGATAATTCCTATAGAGCTCTTCACAATGTTTATGTTTTTACAGAAAATCATGTCTTAATGTCTCTGAGCCTTCAGTCAGCAGCAAAAGGAAACTGCTGAGATTAAACCTCCTCAAGATACTAAATTAACTAGAAGGATGCAGGTAGTGGTCAGTGAATTGTCCTCTGTCATGCAGACACCTGATTTCAAGTTACTAGTCAGAAAAATGTAGGTTATCTATTTTCAATTATCTTAAAAAAACTAACTCGTGTATTATGCCTTTATCTCTGCACTAGCTTGTTTTCTAGACAATATTGACACTATGGCCCGGTTTCACAGACAGGGCTTAGACTAAGTCAGGATTAGGCCATAGTTCAATTAGGTCATTTAAGTAATTTCTACAAACCTGCTTGGAAAAAAAAAACAAAACAAAACAAAAAAAACATTACTAGTGTGCATCTTGAAACAAAACAAAGGCACTGATATATTTTAAAATCAGTCAGTGCAAGTTTCTTTCAGCTGAAACAGATCAGACTTAAATTTTAGTCTAGGACTAGGCTTAAGCCTTGTCTGTGAAACTGGGGGTATGAGTTGCAATTCTATTTCTGCTCGTTAGGATGACTCATTGGTAGCACAACCACAAAGTCCTAAAAGTATAGCTTAACCAGAGTTTGTGTATCACCAAAGTCCTTAAATTGTGGCTTGATCAGAGTTTGTGTATGTCCCCAAAAGTGACATAAAAAATACTTGTCCCTAAAGTGAAGGTAAAATGTCAGGTCTTTAAAGAAGGCTTTTATTGAGAATATCAACTGATAAGTGTAAAGAGAGCTTCTCCTGTATCTCAGTCATATATTTCTTTTGTCTCTAGACCCTTTAGAAAGAGGTGTACCCAAAGGTAGGGTGTTCAGTCATACGTCCTCATTTTGTAGTTAAGTAGGTATGCGTGTGTGTGTGTGTGTGTGTGCGTGTGTGTGTGTGTCAGAGGGTTTATGGGTGTGTAGGCAACAGCTTTTGTCCCAGATCCTGATCCACTGCGGCCGTGTCACTGCATTCAGCACTTCATCAGCCCTCAGCACGTATATATTGAGCATGTATTGTGATGCATGTGTTCATATAAATGCATCACACTATTAATTTATCTTATGGCTTTTTTGCATTAAGGCGAGACACTGCAGGTGAATACAGTAAAAAAAAAAAAAAAAAAAAATTAACTGATAGTAATCGCCTTACCCAATTGATTGATTCCATTGGTAATTGCAAACATTTTTTGTATTAAAAGTTTTGTAAAATGTTAGGTTTAAATATGCAAATGAGGCATTATTTAATGAAATATGCACTAATTTGCATACATTTCTAGAACAAAAATCTGAACACTGGATGAAGTCAGTTTCAAAATTGTTGTTTAATTTTTTTGACATATTAGAGTGAAATTTTTTTACAGAGGGAATTTTGGATATCTCATTTTGTCACTCCATAATTCAGAAAAAAACTTAGAACAGACAGAAAGCAATATATTTTCACAATTTTATGGGGGAATAAAATGTTGTATATAATCAAGCAAATTATATATGAACAAATCCCTCTGTAAAAACCTTCAGGATATAGATAGGAATATAAATGTAAAGTTTGTTGTGTGTAAGTGCAACTGAAGTGGAGATTTATGGCTCAGTGTAGGAGATAAAAAAAACTCATTTTGAGAAAACGGCCTTTAAAAATATGCATTGTAATTGAAATCTATTGACACAAATAGAGTGCTATAAAAGAAACACTTAACAGTATCTTTTGGATGTTTTTTTTTTTTTTCCTCTAGTCTGAAAAAACACTTTATGAAAAACCAAAAAGCCCAAAATCTCAAATTTGACAGGTGCATGAAAAAACAGTTTTTGCCTGCAGTGTCTCCCCTTAAACAGGCTGCAGCACAAGATATAGTGACAGCTTCTGTCTGTCTTGTGTCCTTTGAAGGGTTGCCAGGCTTCACACAAAGCTTCATCTCAAAGTCTGTGAGCAGCGCTGCTGACTCTGACCTTTGACCCACACGACCCAGACTCTGAGTAACAGGAAATAGCCCTTCAGATTAGTGACTAAATCAATCAGCTCATCGCAGACTCATCTGAAACAAACACTCAGATTCTTCATAAAGTCATCTTCTTGTGTGCACTGACCTTCAGGAGTAAATTTCCCTGATTACATCACTGGTCAAGCTTCCTGTTTGGACCAGCACATCTAAGAATGATTGGCTAATGTTCATATTAACATTCCCATTATGTTCAAAACATCTAGTTTTTAAATGTTTTTAAAATGTTTTTTTTGTTGTTGGTTATGTGAATAGTTCACCCAGAAATTAAAATGTGCTCACCCTCAGGCCATCCAAGATATAGATGAGTTTGTTTCTTCATCAGATTTGTAGAAATGTGTCACTGCATCAGTGTCTCAGCAATGGATGCTCTGCAGTGAATGGGTGCCGTCAGAATGAGAGTCCAAACAGCTGATAAAAACATCACAATAATCCACAAGTAATCCACACCACTCCAGTCCATCAGTTAACATCTGGAGAAGACAAAAGCTGAAACAAATCCAGCATTAAGACATTTTTTAACTAAAATACGCGTCCATAATCCATAATAACTCTTCCTCCAGTGAAAAAGTTCATCTCCTGTTGTCTCTCACATCAAAATCCAACCACATATTTGTTTAGAGCTGTTTTGATCTTTTAGAGAAAACTGCTTGATCTGTGCAGATTTCTCTCCTGATTCAGACCAGAACACTTTTTCACTGGAGGAAGTTTTCATGATGGATTTGTTTCAGCTTTTGTCTTCTCCAGATGTTAACTGATGGACTGGAGTGGTGTGGATTACTTGTGGATTATTGTGATGTTTTTATCAGCTGTTTGGACTCTCATTCTGACGGCACCCATTCACTGCAGAGCATCCATTGCTGAGACACTGATGCAGTGACACATTTCTCCAAATCTGATGAAGAAACAAACTCATCCTAATCTTGGATGACCTAAGGGTGAGCACATTTTCGTTTTTGACTGAACTATTCCTTTAAGAGAAGCATTTTTATTTATTTTTAGTATTGAATAAATGATAATGTGCATTTATCATGCTGCAAATGCCAGAAAAGAAACATTTAATCATCCCATGTTTCTTGTACAGCGGTAACATCGACTGTACGCTAATGTTTAAACTGGTAAATCACACATAATGGAAGCGGTTTGTTCACACAGGAGTGTCACTGATCCAGTGGTTTGAACTTTGTGGGGGTTTCCAAGCGCATAAACAGCTGAAGATGATGAAGACGCGTGTGGGCGTTGGAATTTATGCCCGATGAGGTCACCGTGTCGCCCGCTCCAGCAATGCCATGACGCTTCATGCAGCTGTTCGTTTGGCACAATGTTCTGCTAAAGTTATTGCATCCCAGCGGTCCTTCAATTTCACAAGGCATAATAGGATCAAATGTCAAGCTTATGCACGGATGGCTTTCAAATTCATAACATTTACATCATTTGAGTTGTTTCCTCACATTATTGCACTTCAGTCTCTGTGTGAATGTGATTCATGAACTAATGCAATGGCATTCAGACTTATTTTAGGTGAGGCACTATGCTGCATGTTTGATGTTATTTTGTGTTTATTTCTGAGCAGTGGATTAATAGTAAATGTACCTGATGATCTGGTCATGAGGGAGTAACAGAGACTGAGTAATTTCAGTGCTGATCATTACGCCCTAATCCACCTCTTCATACTCTATGTGACTCATACTGCAGCACTAAAACTTCACAGATCAGCATTTTGATCAGTTCTCGGCCCCCTACACATGCTATTTCAGAGATGATCTCTGTTTGCGCGTCTCTGTGTGGTTTCTAATCTAGAGTCATTTAATTAGATCTCAGCTCAAATGGAATCAGCAGCATCTTCAGGGGAACGTTCCATTTTATTATCTTACGAACATTATTGGAATGTTACTTTTGAATGTTCTGTGAACCGTTTTAGACTAAGAACTAAAACGTTTCAAAAACATTCCATAAATGACATATAAATGATGTTTTTTGTTCATGTTTTAAGAATGATAATAAAGACCAGATAAGTTTGAAAAAACATTCCAATAACTTTACTGGAATGAACATTTGTTCATAACTATAAGAAGACCTTGCCAGGACATTCTGAGAATGTTCCCTGTTAGCTGGGTTAATACCATGGAAAATTATTTTACATATTTTAAATGCATTTTACTGTGCCATTTAAATATCATGATATCAATATGGTAATTAAACAGTAACAAGTATGAATGCTAATGCAGTACAAATCTTTTTTTTTATCTTTTTATAGTTTACAGATCTTAACGTCCTTGTAAAGATAAATTTACTTGAGAAACATAATTGCATGAGACTTGTTTTCAAAGAATAAATCTTACATTTTTATTTATTTTAAAGTTTATTTTGCTTAAATAATTAGTAAATAGTTTTGTTTTGTTTTTGTTGTTTTTTGTTTGTTTGTTTTGTTTTTTTGCTAAAGCATAAATTTTGTTAGGTTTATATCTGGAATTCACCTTAACAAGCTGGATTTATAGAGGCTTAATTCCACTGAAAATCTGTGTTAACATCATGTTTTTTAGACACTACTAAAATATTATAGTATCAATGTTGTAATATTTAGCATTTATTATATTGTACATATTTAAAAAAAACTATTTGCAGTATAGTAAATATCATGAATACGGTAATCAAGCAGTACCAGTGGTACATATCAAATGCACATCATTTTATATTTTACATATCTAAACTTGAGAAACAAAATTGCATGAGATAAGACTTCATTTTGCACAAGCACTTTAACTAATAGTTTTTTTATTTTTTTTTATTTATTTTTTTTTAGTTTAATCAAGTATTCCTCGTGATTTCTGAAGCAAAATATTGAATTTAATTTTATTTTACAGTTTGTTTTGCTTAACTAATTCTCAAATACTTTTTTTTTTTCTAGTTTAAGCATAAGTCCAGTCAGGTTTACGCTTGAAACAAGAAACATTTGTTTGTTCTCTGAACGCAAAGTGAAATTCTTGCTCCAGATTCTTGAGCGTTTGTGTTCATTTCCTATTTCCTGCGCCACAGAGCGTCCAGATGCCTAAGCGTTCCTCTGGTTTCACCTGCAGAAGCAGAACAGGTACGTCAAAGGCATTCTTTCCTCCAGATGTGTCCGTGTCTAACAGGCACCGAGGGGTCAGACGTTTCTCTCTCCCATGGGGCCGCTTCACAGCATTCCTCCGTCTGTTCAGACCCTTAAAGTCCTTGGAGTCTCGCGAGCTCCGCACTCATCTAATCCCCGTTTAATGGATCCAGTTTCTGGATGTTTGGAGAAAGGGCTGCAACAGGCCTCTGCGGTAAAGCTGGTTTAAGTAAGGTAAACCTCTCCTGCTGGACTCGGCCTTCAGATTAACATGAGAACCGGAAAGAGCAGGTTTAGACCTTTAGACACCTGTTGCCTGAGACAACAGTAAAGCTGAGGTTAGAAAACACAGGCGATCTCACAAAAGTAATTTTGGTAATACTTTACTTAAAGCCTTTATGTATAGTGCATTATAAAAGTAGTTTTAATGCATGAATTATTGTAATGCAACTTATAACGCATTGTACAATCTCATGAATAATTGTAACCACAATTAATACATTATCAGTTCATTGGTATTCAATAAGTCAAATTTTGTTATAATTATTTATGACAAGATATAATGAATTACAGTCCACATTATGAGTAATTATAATGCATTGTACTCTTTAACAACAATTTATAATGCATTACACATAAAGGCTTTGTTACTATAATTTTTATTTTTAAAATAAAAAAAAAAAGTTAATAAATAATTTTCTAATTTTCAATGAGCAATTGCTAGTAAATTTAACCGATTATTACAAAAAATGGCAAGTAACACATTGAATTAAATGTGAACTTTAAAGCAGAAAGGTATTTTCTTGTAAAACGTACACTGTATAAAAAAAAATGATTTTTCAAAATTAATAAATAAATAAACAAACCCAAGATTATCAGAGTATATTTTACAAGAAAATACCATTTTAGTCTTTCTACTTCAAAATGTCAGGATAAATTCAATGTGTTATTTTTAATTTTTGTTTTAATTTTTAATTGTTTTTTTTTTTTTTTTTTTGTAATTATTTGTGAAATTTACTACCCATTTCTGAGTGAAAATTCTTTCAAAGAAAATTGTTTTTAGTGTACTCCAATAATCTCTGTTTTACTTACAGCTTTGAAATTTGTATTTATTTATTTTATTTTTATTTATTTTTTTGTGTGTATGCTTCAGTTTTTGGATCTTGATAGCCTTGAAATTTCATTTTGGGTTAAACTATTTACACATTGATGAACAATGAATACTAAAGAAAGAAAACCGAAAATATGTATAAGAACTTTTCTAACGTTCCCCTTAAGTTATAATTTTTTTTTTTTTTTCTGAATGTTCTCTGAACGTTTAAAACGTCCAGTTTTAAAAATGTTTTAAAAACTTTTTTTTTTTCTTGGTTCTGCAAAAGTTAAGAGAACATTCCATTGTATCACTTTGCAAACATTATGGAAATGTTACTTTTAAATGTTCTCTGAACATTCTGAAACAAGTAGATACATTTAAAAGTAAACGTTTCAGAAAAAAAGGTGCATAATGTATAAATGACAACGTTTTTCTGCCAATGTTTTGAGAATGTTTTTAAAGACCAGGTAACTTTGAAGGAACACTCTATTAACATTACTAGAAGAACATTTGTTCATAACTTTGAGAACCTTATCAAAACATTCTGAAAACGCTCCCTGTTAGTCAGAACCAAATGAAATGGATAAAAATCATGATTTTTCCTAAAATGCACAAGTCACTGAGAACAAAGGAAGATAAGATGGTCTTGTGAGAGATCCTCTGGCCTGAGAAGCTCATAACATTGACACAGTGGTTTCGAATAAGAGAGCAAACAAAGGCTGCAGTTACTAGATGTTCCCTCAGAGTCATTTATCAGTTCAGCTCATAGAGATCAAACGCTGTGTTAGCGTTGGCGTCGTGCCTCAGAGGGTGTGAAGTCTTGAATCATGTTGCAGGTCAAGCACATTTGTCCTGAGAGGAAGAGTCTTGGCAGAGGACAACAATCGCGTCCGGTTCTCCATCGAGGGTCTCTGAGACGGCCAGCTCTTCCTGGGCAGGACCGAGCGATTGTTCTCTGCTTCACTCCACCCAGATGTTTTCCTTCAGCTCGGCCCTGATGTCAATCTCTGATGCTGTACATT
This sequence comes from Spinibarbus caldwelli, assembly GCA_039654775.1. Taxonomy (NCBI): domain Eukaryota; kingdom Metazoa; phylum Chordata; class Actinopteri; order Cypriniformes; family Cyprinidae; genus Spinibarbus; species Spinibarbus caldwelli. The sequence goes on along the minus strand of CM077225.1, from coordinate 1,550,210 downwards.
ATAAAGACCGGGAAGTCAAGTTGCTGAACTGTAATCCAGTTAACCCTTTTGCTTCTGAAAGGGGAATTGTAAAGCAATGAAGTTCTTATGCTGCACAAAATGGCCTGAATAGAGGAAAAGTGAAAAACTCCTCAATCCTTTGAGTAAATATATCTTGTTTTATAGATGTTTTGACTGAAAAACAAGATAAAGATATTGATTAAAAGCAAAATTTTATATAATACAGAATAAAAGTTTGGGGTCTTTAAGATGTTTTTGAAAGAAGTCTCTTATTTGCTCACCAAGGCTGCATTTATTTGATCAAAATTCTGTAAAAGTTTGTGAAATATTTTTACAATTCAAAATAAGTGTTTTTTTTTTTTATGCAAATCTATGTTAAAATGTAATTTATTTATGTGATCAAAGCTGAATTTTCAACATCATTACTCCAGTATTCAGTATCATATGATCCTTCAGAAATCATTCTAATATGCTGATTTGCTGCTCATGAAACATTTCTGATTATTATCAATGTTGAAAACAGTTGAGCTGCTCAATATTTTTATGAAAACCGTGATACACTTTATTTTTCAGGATTCACAGATGAATAGAAAGTTCAAAAGAACAGCGTTTATTTGAAATAGAAATCTTTTGCAACATTAGAAATGTCTTTACTCTCACTTTTGATCAATTTAATGGATCCCTGATGAATAAAAGCACAAATTTCCTAAGCATTGTTTGCTTGTTTAGTTTTAAAAGACACTTTTAGCAAGTAAACTAAATATGAAATGTGAAATAAATGTGAATTTGAGAGTGTTTTTCTGCTAATATCACATTTCAGCAACACACTTGAGCAGCGGGCCAGAGTAAATGTCAACACAATTAAATTCCTGTTGAAGAAAACATCAGTAATGTTCTGGTCCAGTCAATGACAGCAGCTCTCAGTCATTACACGCTCCCACTTTATTCACCTATTTACAGTCGTTCCCGACGATGTGTTTCTCATGGGAACATGTTATTTTGGAGCGAGCGTGAGGATGGATGAGAAGGCTCAGCGTGACCTCCATACAGAATGTTTACAAAGTGTCCAGTCACATGATCTGTCAGCTGACGCTCTCATTGGCTACCTGCTGCTCCAGACTGTTTGTGTGAGTCACACCGAGAGAAAAATGAGATGATTTTCCAGTAATCTGCATTAAAACAGCCGTGTAGTCTAGAGATCTCGAGTGGGAACAATAATTAACATGCACTTGATCATTTTATGACAAAACAATGTGAAATCATCTGTAAGTGAATCACATTTAACTCTCTATTATGTGCTAATGTAATGTGAACTCGTTAAATGTCTAAAATTAACTTTTTGCCACACCTGCCTGCTGAACTGAAAACAATTACAGCCATAAATATTCCTTACCAGCCATAAAACTGTATTTTGCAATATTTTTATTAAGAATATATTTTCTTTAGTAAATGTTTTTGCTCTTTGATTTGAATCACGCACTTCATTTACATCAGTGAGGGTCAAACTATCTTTCTTACAAATAAACTGGTGAGTATTATTTACTTGCTGTTATTTATCTGCCTTTGGCACTTGACAAGTGTTCTTTTTGATCACTACCCTATTAGTATTCATTAATATTCATAGACATTCATAGACAATGATCTCAGAATGTTCTGGCAAGGTTCTCTCAAAGTTATTCCAATAACGTTAATAGTATGTTCATTCAATGTTTCTGAAATGTTTTAGTTAGGCATTTTTTAAAAGTTACTACTTGTTTCAGAACATTCAGAGAGCATTGAAAAGTAACATTTCGATGTTACAATGCTGATACAAAAAAAATGATAAAATGTTCACATTCATATAACAATGAAAAAAAAAGTAAAACATTTAAAAACTGGACATTTTGTATGTTCAGATGACATTCAGGAATAATGTTTTCATAACTTAATGGGAACATTAGCGAAATGTTCTTAGAACATATATTAAAAGTTTTTTTCTTTCTTATGCAGACATTAAGGAAACATTCCATTGTATCATTTTGTTAATGTAACATTTGATTGTTCTCTGAACATTCTGAAACGTTTAAAAAATGTCCAAATGTCCAACTAAAACATTTATAAATATAAATAAATAAATAAATAAAAACATTTCATGAACAATGTATAAATAATGTTTTTGTGCTAATGTTTGAAGAACATTATTAAAGACCAAATAACTTCTATTATTGTTATGATTGTTCATAACTTTAAAAGAAAATTGCCAATTGGGCTCCTTCATCAACTGATATCCGTATATTGATCATCTTCAGTTATTAAACACTGACAAAATTCTGACATCAATTCTGTTTTTATCCTGCAAAAATAAGGAAGCATTTGATGAATAACAGAGGAATATCAGGTCATCCTTTGATCTCGCTCGGACAAACACCTTCCCTACGGTCAGTGGGAATCAATGTGTTTGTCTTTACGTGTCACACCTATTATTTCAGACGTGATGTGGCCTCCGTCCAGCATAAACAAAAAATACGCCAAGGAACGTAGGAGTGGTGTAGAAGAGGAAGCCCTACTTACACTGAGTGTGTGTGTGTGTGTGTGTGTGTGCACGTGTGTGTGCGCGTGTGCGTGTGTGAGTGTCAGGTGTGTGTGTGTGTGAGTGTGAGTGTCGGGTGTGTGTGTGTGTGTGCGCGCGCGTGTGCGTGTGTTTGTGTGACTGTCAGGTGTGTGTGTGTGAGTGTGAGTGTCGGGTTTGTGTGTGTGTGTGTGTGTGTGTGCATGTGCGTGTGTGTGTGTGTGTGTGTGTGTGTGTGTGTTTGTGTGAGTGTCAGGTGTGTGTGTGTGACTGTGAGTGTCGGGTGTGTGTGTGTGTGTGTGTGTGTGCATGTGCGTGTGCGTGTGTGTGTGTGTGAGTGTGCGCGTGCGTGTGTGAGTTTTGGGTGTGTGTGTGTGAGTGTGAGTGTCGGGTGTGTGTGTGTGTGTGTGTGTGTGTGTGTGAGTGTCAGGTGTGTGTGTGTGAGTGTGAGTGTCGGGTGTGTGTGTGTGTGTGTGTGTGTGTGTGTGTGCGTGTGTGTGTGTGTGTGTGTGTGTGTGTGTGTGTGTGTGTGAGTGTCAGGTGTGTGTGTATGTGAGTGTGAGTGTCTGCTGTGTGTGTGTGTATGTGTGTGTGTGTGTGAGTGTCAGGTGTGTGTGTGTGAGTGTGAGTGTCGGGTGTGTGTGTGTGTGTGTGTGTGTGTGTGTGCGTGCGTGCGGTGTGTGTGTGTGTGTTAATGTTAGAAGGCGAGATGCTGAAGTGCACTGAGGGCCAGAACAGTAGGTCATGAGCGTGTGTGGCCCTCGACTCTAAATCATAACGTGTGCGGCTGGCCATGGGAATGCTGTCAAACGCTTTCAGCAGAAAAACTCCCTTAAAGTACATTCCTTCGACTCCACTGATATTCATGCTAGAATCTCAGTGTTATTAGATTTGACACGGTTTAAAATAAATGCATTAGTCCACCTAAAACCCATTCTAGCATTGTTTACTCACCCCCATAGTGACCACGACTGTCAAGCTCTAAAACAAATAAAGATGTCTAAATATCAGTGATGACAATACTGATGCATCTTTTTTTAATTTGAAAGATTTTACATTCCAGAATGACTGATTTTTTTTTTTTTTTTCTGTTCCTCTTGCAAAGACATCTTATGACTTCAGAAGATTGAAATGTAGAGCACAAGTCATGTTATGAAAGTTTTATGGTGCTTTTTTGTGGGTTTTTTGTTCTTTTTGGGGCTTGACGCTATAAAGTTGTTGTTGTATGGAAATGCAATTCATAAAAATATATTTTGTATTCCACAGAAAAATAATAGCATATGAGTTTGGAATTACATGAGCGTGAATCAGGGTTATTGATGTTAACTAAAACTATAAAAGAAAAAAGAAACTTTTTTTTTTACTTAAAATAAATGGTTAAATTTTATTACTTAAATTACTTGTTTTATTTCAGTTAGTTGCAAGGCCACATTTCTAAATGTCATTTAGTTAAAGTTAAAATACTAAAATAACTACAAACTGAAATTAAAATTAATCAAAACAATATATATATATTTTTTTTTTAAATATCAAAAACCCACAAAAACACAACAAAATTGCTAAAACTTTAGCACTCTCTATTCTATTTATATTTCTATTCTATCTACTTTAGGGGGAAAAAGGTGTTTCTATCTCCTTTTGAAGAAAAAGTGTCTGCTAAATGATAAATGACAATGTAAATGTAAATGTAAACAAAAATTAAAAGAAAAAAGAAAAATCCAAAATAAAAACAATTCAAAATATTAATCAAAACTATAATAGTACATTAATGATACTAAAATAACATATGGGTGAATATTCAGCAATATTCAACAATAATATCAGAATATTTAACAGCATTTAAATAGAAGGTGGGGCTTAAAGTCTAATTTATTTTATTATAATACACTTATTCTAATTTTATCCATTAGGGACTGGTGTGAAGGTGAGAAATGGATGTTTTGTGTCAGAATTTCATCCACTCGGCCTCGATGATGTCAGCTGAAAAGCAACATAGTTTTAAAGATGAAGTCAGTTATTTTGATGAAAGATTATGAAGACAATTTTTTTTCTTTAGAATTACATCACTGATGAATCATTCACAATAAGAGCAGGAATGTGAATCGAGAGCAAAACTAGAGTCAGAGTTGATTTATGTTGACTTTAACAGTCTCTGAATGAACGGTCAAACCCAGGGAACTCTGGGTGGTCAGAACGGCATGTTGGGTGTGTCTGGCAGGACAAAAGAGGAAGAAAAGAGAGAAGAAGGGGTGAAGATCGGTTTCTCGTGCTGGTGGCCTGATGTTGGTCTGGCACAGGAAATTCCTGCGCTTGTTGCGGCTCCACAGAGATTCCACTTCCTGTGGAGGTTCAGCAGCTCTTCAGAAAGCAGCAGCAGCGTCTGAGTCCACACCTTCAGCAGCTCTATAACATCTGCATACTCTTTGAATATTCACAACCAGTGTTGGGCTCGTTACTCAAAAATGTAATTTATTACTCATTACTACTCCTTTCAAAAGTATTATTATTACTTTACTTATTACTTTCTGGCAACAGTAATTAGTTACGCTACAGGTTACATTACTGTTTCTTCACGCCCCGTATAAGTTGTAATTGCAAATCTTCCACATAAAATTCTTTTATCAATAGGCCTAATGCCACAACTTGGTCTGTATTCACATCATCTTTTCTCCTGACAAAATCAATGTAATGACAATATTTCCAGCCACTGAATGTAAGCTTTTCCATACTCCAAGCTTGCCTGATGCACTGGGGACTTCATGTATGTATGACTTCAATTATGTAAAATAAATCACTGGATTGTTGGATTTCAAATCAGTAGGGATTGAGGCATCAAAAGAAACAACAACTATTCATTCAACTATTCAAACTGTAATTGTAATTGTTTTTTTTCCCCCGAAAAACTTTTTTGTTGGATGTTCATGTAACATTTTTTAAATGTTACTACTGGTTTAAGAACGTTCAGAGAACATTCAAAAGTAACGTTACCATAATGTTTGCAAAATGATACAATCTGTCTGTCCATGATGTGTTAAATAGAAAAAAACAACAACTATTCATTCAAATGGTGTTCTGGGAGGTTGTTTACTAGTCCACATTGAACAGGAGCTGAAAATAATAAAGTCTTATTAAAATAATATTCAGTATTGAAACATTTTGACCTCCATATTTGTATTTTTCCGGTGTGTTTTTGAGTCTTTTTCAGCAGGGCACCAGCAGGCCTGCGGTTTCTGTCAGGCAATGTCTCACACGCATTTCACGCGGATCTTATTACACCCCCAGACGTTTACAAGCTTTTTCCTTCTTCAGGAAGCAGAATTCCATTCCTAATGACGGCGCGAGGAATCCGTCCTGAGAATCCTTCATATGACTGTTAGTAAAATGACCATCTAGAGAGCAGCAAACACAATCAGCCACACATTTCAAGCAAAAAAACAAGCTACTTCAGTTCAAATTGAGTAGAAACAATAAAAACAGGATGTTTATTGTGTTTTCTCATCAAAAACACATGATTACATGTACACACAGTGAATAGGGAAATGTTATGTAATATTAAACTGCATGAAATAACATTTGACAGTAATGAGAAGCACATGCTCTTTCTGCCAAGCATTTTTGTGATGTATTTATTTCGTATGCCTTCGTATTGGGGGAATATTGTATTAAATATTTCTAAAACATTGAAATGTCTAGTTTTCTTGTCGTGGTTATCTAAAGGTTACAAAATGTTTCTTACAGCATTCTACTAACTTTATTTTTACCCTAAATGTAACGTTATTTGAACGTTATTTCTTGTTGTGATTATAATATTATTTAAAGGTTATAAAAAAGTTTCTTAGAACATTGATCAAGCACAAATAACATTATAACAAAGTTTTGAGAATGTTGTTCTAAGAATGTTTTCTCAACTTTACGAGAACATATATCAAATATTAATAAAGTTATAAGATCATTCCATGAACAATACTCTAAGAACGTTTTGTCCTAACATTTATGTAACTTTTAAAAAACATTAGTGAGTGTTGAGAGAACATTCCCTGTTAGCTGGATTTATACATTTCATAAATAAACTCAGCAGTGTGTTGAGAAGGCCCTGCGGCAGCAGAAGGTTGAGGAACGCCTTCCATCATTCCAGAACAAAACAAGGTACCACCCATAAACACAACCCACCCAACCCATCCAACTAACCCTGCCAACACCATGAAGAAACAATCTGTCATTTCCTCGGGCTTTCACCTTGCTTTTGTTGGAAATGCATCTTACGTAATAAGCAATACATTTTCCCGTGAAACAAACAAACAGCATAAAATGCGAGTTTTATGGCAGCGCTGCGAGATCAGATCTTAGCAGATGTTTTCCATCACTGACTAACTGAATCCAAACAGTAAACTTCAAAAGCGTCAGATAAGATCTGACTCTACGAGTGCAGCTGATCTTGGCTTTTAAGTAAAGTCAAAGCAAACATGGGTGTCAAACTTTATTTGGAGTTAAAAGTTTGTCAGATGAACTAAAATGTTTTCCTGTGTGAAAGTGTGTTATTTTTTGGGATATATTCACTTGCACCTGTGAGATTGTTTAATAATGTTCACTCGATTGTTGAAATCATTGTGAATATTGGATTAAACTTCTAAGGTCAAAAACTTAAAGCAGGAAAACACAAACCACCTCAGTGAATGTGGAACGTTTGGAAAATCGGCTAATTCCAGCATTACCCTCATCCTTGATTGAGGGTTTCCATTCTAATATATTCTGCCAGCCAATAAAATGCCTTGGATCAGGTTGTGCTCAGCTAAATCATAAGAGAAATTGTCAATATACATAATTCAACCAAGTTTCCTTATTTTTTTTTTTTTTTATTTCCTCCAGCAATGGAAAATTTGTGGGTGTGGAAAACATGAAAGAGCATGGCCTAAATATTTTGGACACTGAATTTGTTTTTGCAGTAAAGACAGAAAACATCTTGACACACATAGGTGAGGACAGTTAGCTTACAGGGAACATTTTCAGAACATTGGCTAATGTTCTAGCGAGGTTCTCTCAAAGCTATGATCTTCCTGTAACAGTAACAGAATGTTCATTTAAATCTATCTAGTCTTTAATAATGTTCTCAAAATGTTACCACAAAAACATTCATTACACATTGTTTGTTTTTTTCCCCCTAAAAACTTTTTGGTTGGATGTTCATGTTACATTTTTTAAATGTTACTACTGGTTTCAGAACGTTCAGAGAATATTCAAAAGTAACGTTACCATAATGTTTGCAAAATGATACAATGAAATGTTCCTTCAACATTTGCGCAGCCAAGGAAAACATTTTAAAAACTGGACATTTTGAATGTTAAGAGAATATTTAGAAACACCGTTTTTATAACTTAATGGGAATGTTAGTAAAACATTACTAGAACATTTTTTTTTTTTTTTTTTAGTTAGGATTCTCACAAAGGCATGTTGATGGGTTTTTGGATGGGTTTTAGTTAAAAGCCCGAAATAAGGTCTGTGGTTAACACAAGCTCAAGATATTTTGATTTTACTACATAAAAAACATCATTAAACCCCTCTGTAATTTTTTGTGTCTTACTGGGTTGTTGGGACAATAAATGTCATCACACTGAACAAGACAACTACTTATTAGTCGCTTTCACAGCCTCATTGTGTTTATATTCACCCTTGCAAACTATTCTTACTCAAATTTTAAGGGAAAATATTTTTAAAGAAAGACTAAGAGAGTTGTCAGATGCGTAATGTTTGTGACGTTGAAGTGCAGTTGAAGTCTGTTGTTCCAGTAACTTTAATATAACATTCATTCAGAGTTATTTGGTCTTTAATAGTGTTCTCAAAACATTATTTATACATTGTTCATTAAACATTTTTGAAACATTTTTAAATGTTTATACTTGTTTTTAGAGCATTAAGAGAACATTCAAAAGTAACGTTCATGTAATGTTTGCAAAATGATAAAATGGAATGTTCCCTTAATGTTTGCATAACCAAGAATTTTTTTAATTAAAAAATAAAAAAAAATGAAAAAATGAACATTTTAAATATTTAGAGAATATTGAGGAATAACATTTTTATAACTAAATGGGAACATTCGCAAAACTTTCTTAAACATATTTTTGTTTGTTTGGATTCTCTCAAAGTTATGAACAAACATTTTTCTAGTAACATTAATAGAAATTCCATTCAGAGTTTTATGGTCTTTAATAACATTCTCAAAATGTTTGCACAAAAACATTCTTCATGCATTGCTCATGGAATGTATTTTGAAATGTTTTAGCTCATCTAACTTTTTTGAATGTTGCTACTTGGTTTCAGAATGTTCAGAGAATCAAATGGAATGTTCCCTTAACGTTCACATAACCAAGAAAAAAGTTTCTAAAGCATCTAGAAGATTTTAGAGCTCTGAAATAACATTTTACAACTTAATGGGAACATTAGCAATATGTTCTTAACATATCTAACCAGATCAGATCTCATATGATCTGTTTGTGTACTGTGTGTTTAAATGTGTATTAGAATTTCTTCAGAACGCTGACATTTGCTGTATCCTCTGTCTAGACGAAGCTGGTTGCACCATCCGCTGCCCGTCAGCTGACACAGAAACGATGTACTGATGTGCGCTGAACCTTTGGAGCCACTCGTGGAGTCAGTCTGACAGCGATTTACATCCCGGCTTGATCCCCATCTACTCCTGCATCATCTGGAGCAGAATTACAGCGGAATCTGCACTCTATCATTCCAGATGTTTTCCTGGAGAGACACGGTGTACTGCGGTTGGCACCGGCTTGAGCATTGAGATGAAAAGACCCTCTGCTGCCCATATTTCTGAACAAGGTCTTCACAGTTTGAACTCGCTGAAGTGCTGTTGCTTTATGTATAATAATAATAATAAAAACACTCATGAGCAAAACCACTGCTGTTTCAAATGCAACTCCTGACATTTACATGAAAGTGGTTAGTAAACAAGTCATGACAACCAGACGCTTAATGACAGTGTGTAATGTTAAGGAGTCATTTGCTCTGTTTCAGATGGTCATGTTTAGTCATCATAGGCGCTCCCGACTTGAAGGTCATTCAAAAATGGAAAGGTGCTGCATTTAAGGCAAAATCTAATCCAAGGATGTATTGCACAAATATGAGTTGGAAATTTGAGAAATGGCTGATTTGTAGATATACTTACATTTAATTTAATAAGAGCTCTATCGAGGACTGTTTTCCCAAGAAGTCCAGGTTTTTCTGGTTAGCATGGTCCACTTAACCACTCCTGTGCAACATAAAAATAAAAAATGCTTCATTTTTATTAAAGCAGATTTGCATTTGTTTTAACCCCCTGGGGTCGAAGCCGCGCCGGTGCGGGCTGTGTCGTATTTTCTTAATGACCGCGAAAAGAACTAAAAATACTCCATGAGTTTTGATCGTACAGATAAGAATAAGGTGTCGTTTGAAACTGCAAAGGGTCTACTTTTATTTGTGTATAGTCAGGGGCGGTTCTAGGAGGGGTGGGTGGCAGTGCCCCCTGTCAACAAGCTTGGCCCCCCCTTTGGCCCCCTTAAATTTAGAATCATATTACAGCAAACAATTTTGGGTGAAATGTGCAGTTTGTCCTGTCCTTTATGTATATAAAAAGAAAAAAATCACCAGTTGCTAAATTCAAATCTGCGTTCGCTGGCTGGCACAGAGCCAGAGGTACGCACGTTTTAAAGCGCTGCACATTATAACCAATCACATACGATTCTGTTGAGCTTATGAATGCAAGGACCAATCAGAGGCGTTCAGATGAGTCATCGCTGAAACACTCTGTTTCGTCACCGCGCGCGCTGGCTGACTGAATTCTAATTCTCTCATCAGAAACAACAAAGTGAAGAAGTATGAATGTAAGTAAGATATTAATTTCACAGTGTAAACAGCTTTAGAAATTATTATGACAGTTTTTGAGAGTGCTTGAACTCGCTGGACTGAAGTGAAAATGTTATTTGATATTGTAAACGTTCTTTGCTCTCTTCTCCTACACTGAAAATGTTATAGGCTAATTAGTAACTTACAATGTTTTTTATTAAATCCACATTAAATACAAAGTCAGTCATATTAAAAGTATTTTATGGCATGACACCCATATCTGGTACTTAAGTAAAAAGACGGGCTTTTATGTGTAGTTAATAGATTAGGCTTATTTGCCCATCGCCCATTATAGATCAACTAACAATCTATAAAGGTGCCAAATGCATTTACTTACACATATTTGAGAATCGAGATATTTCATGATATATCTTAGGGATATATATCGAATATAAATAAATAAATAAATAAATAAATAAAACCCCTGCTGAAAAAAAAACAATAGACACCATTACAAAATTAGTAATGGTTTTACTGGTTATAATGGGACTTGTATTGGTTTTACTGGAAACTGTAATGGACCCTTTTGGTCTCTACTGGTAATTGGTTGCCTTCTATTGGTGGCTTGTTAAAACCAATAAATCCTAATGGAATATGTCCTAAAGCACACTACAGAAAACCATTTTTTAATGGTTAAATGTTGATGGTTTGTAATGGTATTTGTAGTGTAAACCATTAAAATTTTCTGTGATGGTTTTATTATTGTTGTTTTTTTTCAGTAGGGACATAAGCCTATATCAGTTATACAGTGGTATTGTGGCTGCTGTGTGTCACATGACAAGCATGAGAGCTTTACTCGTGCCCCCTCAAAATTAATGAGTGCATGATGCCCCTGACACTACAATACAAAATTATTTGTTAAATAAATGAAACATGATGAAATATTTAATTTAGTTGAAATTGTAGATTACTTCCAGAGATTGCAGCAAAACATGACATGGTGAAAACTGACTGAATGAATACTACTTAAAGTAGGTTAAGATGAATTTAAAAAGTGTGCCCTCTAAGCTTTCCTGTAGCTCAAATAGTAGAGCGTGGCGCTAGCAACGCCAAGATCATGGGCTCGATTCCCAGGGAAAGCAAGAGCTGATAAAATGTAAAAACTTTGGATAAAAGCGAAACATGACATGGTGAAAACTGACTGAATGAATACTACTTAAATGTAAAAGCACAAGTGGCCCCTGTCTGGCCCCCCAGTTACTGTGGTCTAGAACCGCCCCTGTGTATAGTCAGGGCTTAAACTGGGCCAGGGCCATCTGGGTTTTGAGCCCCGGCACAGAGACTCCAGGGCTCGACATTAATGTTTCATTAACGCCAGAGCAGTAACGTGATTAAAAAACCAAAAATAACTATGTAAACACCAAAATGCAAGTATTATTACATTTAGAGTAAGTGGCAAACAGTGGATATAGCTAATGCATGTACTGACATTATAACACGTAACACTAAAAAACATCACACAACGTTTTCACCATTATGACTGTTTAATAGTTCTATAAACAGTTCAATAAGCAAATTCAATAACATTTGGTCACTTACATTTTAGGCGAAACTACAGCGTATCTCATAGCAGCCAGCCGATTCATTGCTGAACGATACAGTGTTTTGAAAGAATCGGAGTCAAAGTGTCATTATTCCATGCATAAACATCTGATGAATCAGCGTTTGAACGAATCGTTTGAATGAACGACTCAATGACTCACTCATTAAATGCTCACTACTGGCACCTACTGGCGTTTTAATTTCGTTGAAAAGTATCTTTTCCACCATCATTTCTTGTTTGTATATTCAAAAAATATTTAAAATAATCTCGTAATATTATTTAATGTAGTTGTATTTTTCAGTGTAAATTATTTAATTTGATAACGTATAGATAATAACAATCACATTATAATAATTGAATTTATAGATCAAATGTAAGAATTTGAAATGAAAGTATTAATGAGATTAGTGGGAAAATGCCTCTATAAATGTAAAAATAATGCCCTTGGATTAAATATAAAAACATGCAGATTTATATGTCACAGCTGATAGAAAACTGATGAGAATATTGCTTCAGATTAAATCATATTTGCAGAAAAAAAAAAAATTATACATATATATATATTAGGGCTGCAACTAACGATTATTTTGATAATCGATTAGTTGGCCGATTATTTTATTTATTTATTTATTTATTTATTTATTTATTTATTTATTTATTTATTATTTTTTCGATTAATCGGTTAATCGGATTTAAAAACCGCTAAATTTTCTTAGTTTATTTTATTGACAAAAACACTTCCACATTCTGCCCAATGTCCTTCAAACAAACGTGCCAACTGAATGCTATAAAAACATACAGTGCTTAATTTATTAGACCACCTGTCATAATAAAGAGAAAGCACAACTATTTTAGGAATCTGTCAAAGAATTGTTTAAATCTAAAAATGTTATTGTCATTTATTGGGCAAAAAACAAACTGAAACAACTACATTTTTATTCACTTAAAAAAATAGCCTCCTGCCTTTCATAACAGCATGCATTCTTGCTGGCATTGTTTAGCTACTTTTTGACTGTAATTGGGTATCTGAAAAAATCTTTCATAGATCTTTCATTCTTTCATAGATAACAGAAATAATTATATTATAGCATTAGAAATAGCCCACTGTTACTAAAGAGCTTACGCATATTGGAGGACTAACCAATACAGACAGCAAAAAAAAATGATTTTAGTAAACACCAATACTGTTAGTTTAGAGCAGCAGTGGCACAAAGCTTACATTATTTGTTATAAACCTTAAATACATTTGTTTTAATAAATTTGTTAAGCACTGTATATAGGCCTATAGTTTAAATCTCTTCATCAAAAATTAAGATAATAAAGATAATAAAGACGAATAAAAACACAAATTCAGTGTTAATCAACTTTTTGATCACAGTCACGTTTACTGTAATTTCTTTATCCTGTAAAAGGCGGCTATGAAGCGTCTGATATTTATATTCAGACAACTATACGCAGTTATCCCTTTACAGTTCCTACTCTCATAAAATACGTGCACTACCTGTTGACTTGTAAACCTTAATTTAACGTTCAACAACAGATATTTCAGCACAATGAATATTTTTGCGCTGAATATTGTCTCCCTCTCTGACGCGTGTTCACGCGTCCTCCGCGCTCGCGCTCATTCAGTAATTCGGTCATTTAAACTTAACACAAACTGTCAGGATGGGACTTTATGCAAAAATGGAAATGCTCGCGTGAATTTGTGACATTTACAGATAAGGATATGACCGTAAACTGAACGTTTTTGCGCTGAGGACGCACACGCATCTGTCAAAGCACCTGACAGGACAAGCCATTACACTAATGCATTAACTTAAAGCTGAAAATAAAGAATTCTCATATTTGTGCAGCTTGGATCACGTAACTCTCCCGCAGCATCTCATTCTGTTTCCTCCACTATTTTTAGATGCATTTTGGCCACAGAAATGCGTTATTCAGTGCTGTAATTTGACGCGACCGGCTGAAGTTGGACGTGCACTGTGGGCAGACCCGACTAATGGATAATGAGAATCGTTGTCGATGATTTTCATTATCGATTATAATCGCTTTTATCGATTAGTTGTTGCAGCCCTAATATATATATATATATATATATATATATATATATATATATATATATATATATATATATAAGCCCGATACCACCTTTCCTACACACTTAAAAGGTCACACACTTGATTTGGTTTTTACTACTGGTCTACGTAATGTTTCTGTGCTTGGCTCTCAGATTGGACTCTCTCATCACCTCTTCATCGAATTAAACTGTGAAATTCCTCTCCCTCGCCTTAGGGTGAAATCTACCATAACTTTCCGTAATCTCAATTCTGTTAATCCATTACTGTTTACTGAATCTGTACAAACATATATTTCTGACATTACTGAACAAACTAGTGCCCTTGATATCCTTGCCAAATATAATTTGTCTATTTCTACTGCCTTTAATGTACACGCCCCCCTTACATGCAGACTTGTACCTTCTACTCATACGTTTCCCTGGTCTACCCCTGCACTCGGCAAACTGAAAATCACTGGTCGTCGTTTTGAACGCCTTTACAGGAAAACTGGTTTGAACGTGCATCTTATTGCTTACAAGGACCATATTCAACTACATAAATCTGCTTTAAATACTGCACGCTCCAGTTACTATTCTGCCCTCATTACCAATGCATCCTCTCATCCTAAAATACTATTCTCTATAGTCAACAAATTCACCAACCCTCCTGCACCTGTCATGAGTAACTCAGTAGACCTCTGTGAGTCACTCTTACACTTCTTTCAAAATAAAATTAATCGCATATATAATCTTTTTCCAACAATGAACTCCTCTATCCCCTCACATGACTTCCCCTCTGATTTTGCACCTGGTACTTTCACTGACTTTGACCCTCCAACCCCTGCTTATATCTCTGAGCTACTCAAAAAATCTAATCCATCTTTCTGTCATCTTGATCCTGCTCCTACTGCTCTACTCAAAAACTCTACACCTGTTATTTCGCAGCCCATTTCACTTCTCATTTCTCAACTTCTCAGCACTGGTGTTGTTCCTCTTGAATTAAAAACTGCAGCTGTCACACCTGTCTTAAAGAAATCCGGCCTTGACCCTTCTGATATGGCCAATTACAGACCAATTTCAAATCTTCCGCTTCTCTCAAAGCTACTTGAAAAAGTTGTTGCTGCTCAACTTCAGTCATATTTGTCATCTCATAACCTCTATGAATGTTTCCAGTCCGGTTTTCGCACTCTTCACAGCACTGAGACAGCACTTCTTAAGGTTGTCAATGACCTTCTTATGGGCACTGACTCTGGCTTCATTAGCATTTTAATTCTGTTAGATCTTTCCTCCACATTTGACACTATCTCTCACTGTATTCTAATCTCACGACTCTCTGCTCTTGGTATTTCTGGAACTGTCCTATCTTGGTTCACTTCTTACCTGTCTGACTGCCAGCATTACATCTCTGTCCGCCAGGCTAAGTCCTGTCCTGCCCCTGTCTCTCACGGTGTTCCTCAGGGTTCTGTTCTTGGGCCTTTACTCTTCATCATCTAAATGCTCCCTTTAGGTAACATTATCCGTCATCACGGCTTTAACTTCCATTGCTATGCAGACGACACCCAGCTCTATATCAGTTCTCAACACAACTCTCTTCTTCCCACCAACTCCATAACAGCTTGTATTAATTATATAAATGACTGGATGACCAGTAACTCTCTCAAACTCAACACTGATATAACAGATCTACTACTTGTCAGTTTACCAAAAAATGTTGCTCCTTTCTGTGCTGACCATGTTAACATTGCTGGGATTTTGCTTCGACTTTCCACCACCATTAAAAATCTGGGTATAATCTTCGACTCCTCTCTCTCCTTCCTTCCTCACATTTCTTCACTCACTAAATCTGTCTTCTTTCACCTCTGTAATATTGCTCGTTTACGTCCCTTCTTAAATATTAAGGATGCTGAGACACTGGTCCATGCCTTCATTACTTCTCGACTCGACTACTGTAATTCTCTTTTCTATGGCCTACCAAACACAACATTAAATAAGCTTCAATATATCCAGAACTCTGCAGCTAGGGTTCTCACTTTTTCTAAGAAATCCTCTCATATTACTCCCATCCTACAAAGGCTTCACTGGCTACCCGTTCGTTTTCGTATTCAATACAAGATTCTCCTCATCACCTACAAAGCACTTCATGGTCTTGCCCCCCCATACTTCTTATGGGCACTTTATATTTACTCCCCAATTCGCACTTTATGCTCTTCAGATACTGGTCTACTTTTTATTCCACGCCACAGGTCAGCATCGTTTGGCGGACGAGCATTTTGTATCTCTGCCCCCACACTCTGGAATTCCCAAAAACATACGTGATATATCTTCACTACAGGATTTCAAAACCCACCTCAAAACACATCTTTTTCTTTCTTGTTTTTCTGATCTCTGACTGTATGATCTGTCATGGATTTGTTGTTTATTTCCTTTTGTTCTTTGTCGGTTGTCATGTTGATCTATTTTCATATTGTAAAGCGACCTTGAGTTTGCAGAAAGGCGCTATATAAACATTATTATTATTATTATTATTATTATTATTATTATTACTTCAAAATTTTAGTTTTTCACTAACCATGCATAAACGTTGCTTTCTCAAAAACACAATCATGTACATAAATGCTGCTAACATATTATTGTAGCCCAGTTTGTGCTGATCAGAGTGTTATTAGACTTTAGCCATTTATATGTTTATAAGCAATTGAAAAAAAGCACAAATGTCAGGGCATGTCAAAACTTCTCCAGGCCCCCAAAACACCTTCAGATCCCAGAGGGTTAACGCTGGAGTTGAATGTGCCTTTTTGTTGTTATTTGCTAACATCAAACTCTTTAAATTGGTGCAAGGATAATGTATTTTTATCATTTCTGGTTCCATTGTCCTTAAGTCAGTGGGGGTTTGAATGGGTTTATGGTTAAAAGCCTGAAATAAGGTGAACACAAGCCCAAGTTACTTTCATGTTATATTCATCAGTAAAACATAAATAAAACCCCCTTTTGATATTTAAAAACTTTTACTTGACTACTTGACTAAATGGGACTACAGAGGTTGTCGGGAACATTAAACATCATCACATCCAGGTTTGGGGAAAGTTACTTTTAAAAGTAACACATTACAATATTGCGTTACTTCCTAAAAAAGTAACTAATTGCATTACTTAGTTACTTTTTATGGAAAGTAATATTATGTTACTTTTGTATTACCCTTTCTCATCTGGGCTGAGCTTGCTTGTTTGTTTTTAATATTAAAAAAAAGTTATATTTTTGACAAATTTACATCTGTAAATTTAGGCACAGATCAAATAAACCTTTCAGCTGTGCTGCTAATCTGGTTTACATGAAGAATAGTACACAGGAGAAGAAAGCTCAACAGCAATAAAAATAAATAAATAAATAAATAAAACAAATATTATGTTTATCAAAATTCATTTTTGCCTATTAGTATGGTTGAATTGGATCATCGAAGGTCAGCAGCAAAGACATTGGGTATAAAATGGGATTAAATACATAAAGGATATTTGTGTTTTTTAACATATTTAATTATCGCTGGTTTGCATCATATTCTCAGTTTGCAGTTTTTATTCATTTTGAGGAATACTGAATCTGTTTTTGTGCAAATGAGATGAGTAAATGCTTGTTGACATTCAGTCTACAGTAACATCATTATAGTTCAGGAGTAAGTAACTAGTAAAGTAAGAATACTTTTTCAAGTAACTAGTAAGGTAATGCATTACTTTTTTAATTTACAAGGAAATATCGAAATCACGAGTAATCGGGAGTAAGTGCAGCTCAGACCACGCCTGTGCATTTACTCCCGATTTCTCTCAACATGGCAACACAAGAGCTGTCAGTCAATACATGTAAATTAATGCGCTACTTTACTAATTACTTTAAAAAGTAATCTGATTACATAGCTCACATTACTTGTAATGTGTTACAAGAAAACAACTTACTAGTCACTTTCACAGCCTGGTTGTGTTTATAATTGCTCTTGCAAAGTATTCTAACTCAGTCTTAATGAGAAATGTTTTTAAATAAAGAATAAAAAAAAAGTGGTCGGAAGCCTAATGGTGGCGATGTTAAAGTCATTATCATGTTGTAGTTCATTTATATCTTATGTAGCTTTATAGCTTATATATGTTTAGCTTTTGACTTCTGACAGTTGTATTTAGGTTTTAATGTTGTGTGCATTTGTGAAGATTGTCACGATGAACAAAATGTGTAAGAATCATAAACTTTTTTTGGCCACAGAGCTTATTTTCTGCAATAATCCAAAAGCCAGTGGAAAAATCCTATTGGGTTTTTGTCGAGGGTGATACGCACTTATGCGTTGGCCTACAAAAATCATTTTCTTACATGTATACATTTTAGAATAAATCCAAATCAACTTTTAAGGTTCCACCTTGGTTAAGATGCTGACTTTAAAGAAATCTCACTAGGTTTTGGAAGAAAGCCATTCTATAGAAGGTTTGCAGGGCTCATGTTTTGTATGTTCCTGTTTGTGCTGTAGGTATCTATGCTAGCCGTACTTCAGATGAGCTGTATTTGATGCTATGGAAAGCTGCTGATAGTGGAATGCTCCGCCTGTTGAAGGAAAGGGTGTGGATACAATTACTCCGCAAATGACTTGTTATTGCCCTGCAAACTGTAATTATTTCTGGCATAGTTTGGCTCTGATGCTGGAGAGCGCCACAGGCATATTCCATTAGCGCTGGGCTTTTGGGTTCATTCTCTTGTTTGTTTTCTATGTAGAGGACAGCATGCAGCCTTGGCTTTTGCTCACTTCTGCTGTCTTTGCTTTGGAGTTTCTGTCAGTAATTCTCAGTAACATGTTCTCTCTGTATTTTAATCACTTAGTTGGATTTTGAACACCCAGAGGAAAGGGTCAGGTGCTGTTTTCCAGTCATGTGTTATTTCTCACTGAGGTTTGGCCCCTTTAATGGCCCCAGCAGGTGTTTGAATGGACCGAAGCATTAACACGCTGGGAAAATCCACTAGAATAAAAGTTGCATGGGCAACTAGTAGAGTGCAACAGTCAAAAATCCCATTAATTTTCTCCACCTTAAAAACTGTTAAAGACTGGCCTTCTGTGACTATATGAGGTTGTAAATGAATGGTATTCACTTTTATTCAAGGCGTCAGTCACTTTTTTTAAATATTCATGTTTAATAGTGGAATTCATGGAGAAAAACTACATTACCCACAACTCTTCAGAAATATCCATCAATCAGAGAACTGAAACAAGCAAATAGCTCCCCCCATGTTCTCAAACTACTTAAACATTGCTATATATATATATATATATATATATATATATATATATATATATATATATATATATATATATATATATATATATATATGCATATATTGCAATAAACATAAAATATTTTGTTTCTATACACACAGACTTCAACTTCTTTAATTCAACAGTTTTATATTTCTCCATTATTTTTAATTTGTATCATTTGCAATCCTTTGTGGAATTGTAGTTCTTTCCCTTATTAAAATTCACAGTCTTTTGTCTGATTTTTGAACATTTCTTGGTTTAAAGTCAAATTTTGTCTGATTTTTAAACAATTCTTGGTTTAACATCAAATTTTGTAGGGTTGTGTTAAGTTGTAGTAGTAGTAATGTTACTGTAAAATATTATAGTTATTAATTTTAATCTTATTACTAGTATCATTATTACTACAAATGTCAAATTAAATATTACTATTGTAATTTTATAGATAATAATAACATAATTAATAATAATAATAATAATAATAATAATAATAATTGTAGTTGTTGTTGTTGTTGTTAATTTACTATAAAATAAAATGATTACTATTGTGAAATTAAAACAATAAATATTACTATTGTAATATTATGAAGTAAAAATAATAACTGTACTGTATTATTTGTTCTCAAACTACTTAAACATTGGTGTATATATATATATGCATATTTTGCAATAAACATAAAATATGTTGTTTCTATGTACGCAGTCAACATCTTTAATTCATGTTTTATATTTCTCCATCGTTTTTAATTCGATTGTGCCATTTGCAATTCTTGGTTTAACATAAAATTTTGTTGTGTTGTGATTCACATGCAGCTGGTTGTTTTGGTCCGTGGCTTAAAAACAAAGACATTTTAAAATCCCTGTGGGGAAGAAAATTAATGAGAAACAATACTTGCACTAACACAAAATTTTAGTGGCAGGGACTTAATTAAGTGCCTTAGCTCTTAGACATCATGAACTAAATGAAAGCCTTAAAATATTCTTCATGACTTCATTTAAAACTTTCTTTTGTTGTATCACAGTCCATCTCAACGTCACTGTTCTCATGTGACCCTGGACCACAAAACCAGTCATAAGTGTCAATTTTTCAAAATTGAGATTTATATATCATCTGAAAGCTGAATAAATAAGGTTTCCATTGATGTATAGTTTGTTAGGATAGGACAATATTTGGTCGAGATACAACTATTTAAAAATCTGGAATCTGAGGGTGCAAAAAAATCTAAATATTGAGAATATCTCCTTTAAAGTTGTCCAAATGAAGTTCTTAGCCATGCATATTACTAATCAAAAATTATGTTTTGATAAATTGTGTGTGTATATATATATATATATATATATACACACACACACAGGTGCATCTCAATAAATTAGAATGTCGTGGAAAAGTTCATTTATTTCAGTAATTCAACTCAAATTGTGAAACTCGTGCATTAAATAAATTCAATGCACACAGATTGAAGTAGTTTAAGTCTTTGGTTATTTTAATTGTGATGATTTTGGCTCATATTTAACAAAAACCCACCAATTCACTATCTCAACAAATTAGAATATGGTGACATGCCAATCAGCTAATCAACTCAAAACACCTGCAAAGGTTTCCTGAGCCTTCAAAATGGTCTCTCAGTTTGGTTCACTAGGCTACACAATCATGGGGAAGACTGCTGATCTGACAGTTGTCCAGAAGACAATCATTGACACCCTTCACAAGGAGGGTAAGCCAAAAACATTCATTAACAAAGAAGCTGGCTGTTCACAGAGTGCTGTATCCAAGCATGTTAACAGAAAGTTGAATGGAAGGAAAAAGTGTGGAAGAAAAAGATGCACAACCAACCGAGAGAACCGCAGCCTTATGAGGATTGTCAAGCAAAATCGATTCAAGAATTTGGGTGAACTTCACAAGGAATGGACTGAGGCTGGGGTCAAGGCATCAAGAACCACCACACACAGACGTGTCGAGGAATTTGGCTACAGTTGTCGTATTCCTCTTGTTAAGCCACTCCTGAACCACAGACCACGTCAGAGGCGTTTTACCTGGGCTAAGGAGAAGAAGAACTGGACTGTTGCCCAGTGGTCCAAAGTCCTCTTTTCAGATGAGAGCAAGTTTTGTATTTCATTTGGAAACCAAGGTCCTAGAGTCTGGAGGAAGGGTGGAGAAGCTCATAGCCCAAGTTGCTTGAAGTCCAGTGTTAAGTTTCCACAGTCTGTGATGATTTGGGGTGCAATGTCATCTGCTGGTGTTGGTCCATTGTGTTTTTTGAAAACCAAAGTCACTGCACCCGTTTACCAAGAAATTTTGGAGCACTTCATGCTTCCTTCTGCTGACCAGCTTTTTAAAGATGCTGATTTCATTTTCCAGCAGGATTTGGCACCTGCCCACACTGCCAAAAGCACCAAAAGTTGGTTAAATGACCATGGTGTTGGTGTGCTTGACTGGCCAGCAAACTCACCAGACCTGAACCCCATAGAGAATCTATGGGGTATTGTCAAGAGGAAAATGAGAAACAAGAGACCAAAAAATGCAGATGAGCTGAAGGCCACTGTCCAAGAAACCTGGGCTTCCATACCACCTCAGCAGTGCCACAAACTGATCACCTCCATGCCACGCCGAATTGAGGCAGTAATTAAAGCAAAAGGAGCCCCTACCAAGTATTGAGTACATGTACAGTAAATGAACATACTTTCCAGAAGGCCAACAATTCACTAAAAATGTTTTTTTTTTTTGTTTTTTTTTTGTTTTTTTTATTGGTCTTATGAAGTATTCTAATTTGTTGAGATAGTGAATTGGTGGGTTTTTGTTAAACGTGAGCCAAAATCATCACAAATAAAAGAACCAAAGACTTAAAGTACTTCAGTCTTTCACAATTTGAGTTGAATTACTGAAATAAATGAACTTTTCCACGACATTCTAATTTATTGAGATGCACCTGTATATATATATATATATATATATATATATATATGTGTGTGTGTGTGTGTGTGTGTGTGTGTGTATGTATGTATGTATGTATGTATGTATGTTTATTTATTTATTTATTTATTTATTTATTTTAGGCATTTTACTATTTTACTTACTTGAATGAAGATTTATCCAGTCCACCTATAATAAGATGCTTCAAGGGAAGTTCGCAGGTTGTGCGAGTTTATGGGCAGGTAAATAGGCCTATTTTTAAAATCTAGCATCCAATAGCATTGCAAGCCTGAACAATAGGACCGATTAGTTGTGTAAATATAGTCTTAAAGAGAAAAAAAAAAAAAAAAAAAAAAACATGAGCAGCTTTATTTTAGTCAAGCTAAAACTGATGTTGTAAAATTACAACAGTGGGCCTTACAGGGTTAAAGGCTGAGATGTGTAGTAGCATTCCAGTCCATGAGTTATAGTCTCGACTGACCCTGCTGAAACACCCCTGTGTGTAATTGTTTCAGACGGGACAGAGCGAATGCGGGAGGCTCTCTCTGTAGGCCATGGGGCTTTCCTGGAAAAACTGTTGAAGTGAAGCAGATATAAGACTAATTGGCCTTCACCCCCTCCAGCCACGTCTCTGCCTCTCGCTCCAGAATGGCTGCCTGCGGAGGCTTTCAGGAGTCCGGACGAATAACTCAAGCATGGGAAACTGTCTGGATGAGGCATTCGTTTTGTGTTCATGTGCATTTGGCATGTCTGAGAGCAAAGCCGAATACAGTTATTACAGGAATTCTGTGGAGCTTAAGTGCACAAAGATTACAAGAATGACAAGGAATTAAATCATAGATTAGGATGTGCTCTCGCTGTCAGAGACTTTAGGGTGGACTCTTTTCATGGAAGAACACTGTTTGAGTAAAACAAAACTGATAGTAAGGTCTAAAAAAAAAAGAAATAGCAAAAAAGCAAAACCTCCAGGTTTGCTGTGTTTATTTTTAGGGCTGCACAATTTTCCTAAAGGATCTTGATTATATATTCATATGACTATGTTGTGACTATGACTGCTAAGTAGTAGTAGTAGTAATTTTACTGTAATTATTTTATTTTTATTACTAAAAATGTCAAACTAAATGTCAAACTAAATATTACTATTGTACTATAATACAATATAATACTATATATATATATATATATAGTATTTTATTTTTTTTTTTATTATTTTTTTTTTTTTTACTATTACTACTAAATTAAAAATTCAATAAAAACAAATTACTATTGTAATATTTCACTGTAAAGTAATCGGGATGTAAAAAACTGCCAATTGTGAGTTATAAAGTCAAAATTGCAGTATAGAAATTTGAAATTGCACGAAATAAAGTCAAAATTGCAGGACATAAACTAGAAATTCAGACTTTTTACTTGCAATTCTTACTTTTGTGAGATTATATCTCACAGTTCTGACTTTTTCTTGCATTTATGTCTTTTTTCTCACAATTGTGAGATATAAACTTGCATTTGCGAGTTAAAAAAGTCAAATTCTGAGGGACTAAAAAGACAATTTCCTTGCAATTATTCCACAGAATAAAAATAAAAAACTATAAATGCGACTTTTCATCTCAGAATTCTGAGTTTATAGCTCGCAATTGCAACTTTATATCATGCAATTCTGACTCACGATTATGAGTTTATATCAAGCAATTGGGAGGGGAAAAAAGCAGAATTGTGAGATGAAAAGTTGCAATTACATTTTTTTTACAAATATAATAATGATACCATTTTAATTTACAGTATAACTGTAAAATTACAGTACTAATATTTATGGCTGTCTTCATTTCTTCATTTTAAAACATTGAACTATCAAGCTTTTATTTTAACAGGAAACCTCAGGGAGCCCTTAAAGTTTTGTTTGACAACTTTTGTTCAACTCACATGTAAATGAGCAAAGAGTCGTGCTTCACTTTAAAACACAGCACATGTATTTATTCAATTAAATTACGGCCTTTATGACTTGATTATCATACTAAGCCATATCACAATTTCCATTTTATTTCAATTAATCGTGCAGTTCTACAAAACACCCTATAGACCGCATTGCAACACCAAAACCTTAACACTGTGGTGGTCGATTTTGTACAGCCAAGCAACACTCATATTTTACTTCAAAAAAAAAAAAAAAAATACATTAAAATCATTGCACTTTGTTGCAGAGATTGCATGTCAACACTTTGCATGTCAGAGTGTGTCCCACTAGCACACTTCCCGCCCAGTGACGACACACATGTGGCTCTGATGGGTGTGGTTGTGTGACTTCTAGCGCAGAAAGTCCCATTATCTCACACATTAAGGTTTGTTGGTTTCTATTTGAGTTAATGAAGCTCTGATGTGTCCGTATGAAGCAGTGGATGTAGAAACTTGCCAGAACTTGAAACAGATTCAAGGTTTACTGTCAGGTAAAGTGAAGAAAAGAACATTCTTGTGCTGTTGAATCATGTGTTATCATGGATAATATTTGTGTTGCATCATCAAAGCAAAAAGCTTCATTGTCCTAGAAAGAGTCTGCAAAATATGGAAGCCCATTTCGCTACTGGATAAAACATTTTAAAAAGGCAATTGCAACTTTTTATCTCACAATTCAGATTTTTTTCTTGCAATTCTTTTTTTTTTCTTGCAATTGTCAGTTTAGTTCTTAGAATTGCGAAATATAAACTTGCAATACTGACATTTTTCTCACAATTCTAAATTTTTTCTCGCAATTGCGAGTTTACATCTGAGAATTGCAACATATAAACTTGCAATTCTGACTTTTTTCTCAGAATTAGTTGTAAAAAAATACGTAATTGTGAGTTATAAAGTCAGAATTGCGGGATAGAAATTTGCAATTGCAAGAAATAAAGTTAAAATTGTGAGATATAATTTTTTTTGTAATTCTGACTTTTTTATTGCAATACTGACTTTTTATCGCAATACAGATTCTTTCTTGAAATTCTTTCTTGAAAACTTTTTTTTCACAGTTGTGAGTTTATATCTCAGAATTGCGAAATATAAACTTGCAATTCTGACTTTTTTCTCAGAATTGTTTTTTTTTTTTTTTTAAACTTGCAACTGTGAGTTATAAAGTTAGAATTGCAGGATAGAGACAGAATTGTGAGATATAAACTTGCAATTCTGACTTTTTTCTTGCAATTCTGACTTTTTATCGCAATTGCAAGATTGTATCTCACAGTTCTGACTTTTTTTCTCGCAACTGTGAGATATAAACTTGCAATTGCAAGTTAAAAAGTCCAATTCTGAGGAAAAAAAGACTATTTCCTTCCAATTTTTCCACTGAATAAAAATAAAAAATGTAATTGTAATTTTTAATCTCACAATTTTGAGTTTTTAACTCGCAACTGTAACTTTATATCACGCAATTCAGACTATAACTCACGATTACAAGTTTATATCAAACAACTGTGAGAAAAAAAGTCAGAGTTGTGAGATACATTGTTTATTTTTATTCAGTTTCAGCAACAAGCTTCAATAGTAAAATGACAAGAGCTACGTAATTAATCAGTCTAAATGCTAATATAAAATGCTTCAGTGTGTTTTTTTTTTTAATAAAAAGAAAAAAAGGATGCAGAAAGTCTTTCATGATGGATCAGAATGATAAATTTGAAATCTCCTCATAACTTGATCATGATTTCATTCCAAAGCAAACAGAAAGTACTTGCCCAGCAGATATTTACCCTCCCCTTACATCTTCTGTATATGAATCACAGCATATTTCACACGTAATAGCCTGTGCATGCCTGTTGATTTCCAGAACAGAGGTCAGACACTCTGATAGATGGAGAGCCTAACTGAATCTAGCACAGGCGGGAATCACTTGCCCCCACGTCAGAGAAAAAAAAAAAAAAAAAAAGAAGTTATTGCGTTTTATTTCAGATGAAACATTCGCTGAGCTCCTTGTCTGTGTGTTTGAATCCGTCGCTCATCCTCAGACAGCTTCTGATCACAGTATAATGTAGTACCTGAGTTTTGCTTGATACTTTGCTGTGTGGTTGCCAGAGTATTTTGGAATTTTGCTGATTTTATTGAGCAACACACATGGTGGTTGCTATAGTATTTCTATCCAGTTGCTAAGGTAACCCGAGGCTGTTTCTAATGTATTTGGCTGTTGAGAGTGGTTGTCAGGGTGATTCAACCCAGTTTCTAATGTGATGTGAGTTGTTTTCTGTTTGTTTTTTAGAGTACATTGTTATGCGGTTGCCAGGGTGTTGCTATGTGGTTACTAAGATGATGTCGGTAGATTTAAACACATTTCTATGCAGTTGCTAGAGTATTATGGGGTGTTTCCAGGCTGTTGAGAGTGGTTGCCAGGGTGTTTCTACCCACAAGGTAATGTGACTTCTTGTTTTTTTTATTGTTTTGATTTTTTTTAAATAAATTGTAATGTGGTTGCCAGGGTGTTGCTATGTGGTTGGTAAGATGATGTCAGTAGATTTTAATACAATTCAATGGAGTTGCTGGAGTATTATGGGGTGTTTCCCAGGCGTTGCTAAGTTACTAGGCTATTGAGAGTGGTTGCCAGGGTGTTTCTACTCAGTTTCTAAGGTGATGTGAATTGTTGTTTTTGTTTTTGTCTAAGTACATTGTTATGTGGTTGCCAGGGTGTTGCTATGTGGTTGCTAAGATGATGCTGGTAGATTTTAACACATTTCTATGCAGTTGCTAGAGTATTATGGGGTGTTTCCAGGGTGTTGCTAAATTGCTAAGGTGATATGAGGGCTTTTAGCATGTTCCTAGGCTATTGAGAGTGGTTGCCAGGGTGTTACTACCCAGTTTCTAAGGCAATGTGAGGTTTTTTTTTTGTTTTTTTGTTTTTTTTCTAAGTGCAATGCTATGCGGTTACCAGGGTATTGCTATGCAGTTGCTAAGATACTGTACGTGGTTGCTAGGTGGTTCTATCCAGTTGCTAAGGCAGGATGAGTATCTTAACACATTGCTATGCAGTTGCTAGAGTATTATGGGGTTTTTCCATGGCGTTGCTAAGGTACGAGGGTGATAAAACGGTTTTGAGCACATTTCTAGATTGCTGAAAGAGGTTGCCAGGGTGTGTACTACCCAGTTTCTAAGGTGTTGTGAGTTGTTTTGTTTAAAGTATGTTGCTATGTGGTTGTCAGGGTGTTTCTGTGTGGTTGCTTAGAAGATGTCAGTGGATTTTAGCACATTGCCATGCAGTTGCTAGAGTATTATGGATGTTCCCAGTGCATTACTATGGTATATAAGAGTTTTTATCATGTTACTAGGCTGTTGAGAGTGGTTGCCAGGGCGTTTCTACCCAGTTTCTAAGGTATTGTGAGTTGTTATTTTTAACTAAGTTTTCCTACTGGTTGCCTGGGTGTTACTATTCAGTTGCTATGGTAATTTGAATGTTTTTAGCTATGCAGTTGCTAAGGTGTGAAATCATTCAGTGCTGCAGAAAGAAATACTGATGCAATATTTC
Source organism: Spinibarbus caldwelli (assembly GCA_039654775.1). Taxonomy (NCBI): domain Eukaryota; kingdom Metazoa; phylum Chordata; class Actinopteri; order Cypriniformes; family Cyprinidae; genus Spinibarbus; species Spinibarbus caldwelli. The sequence continues at coordinate 1,522,502 of CM077225.1, read as the reverse complement.
TGTAAACGCGTCTCTATTGATGTGCAAGCTATTTAGCCTTTGAATTTCTTTAAAGCAGTGTTTTGTATTGTTGTTAAGGGGCACTGTTTATGCTGTAAAAAATAATCCATTTGACACAAATATTGCCTCAACATTCTATATTTGGCTCGGCACAAAAGAAAACAATATTAAAAGTCAAGATGTGATGATATCTTGGCAATGGGACGTGATTACCTCAAAAATTACCTCAACTTGTAAATGTCGATGCAAAATATTATCTCGCTAAGCAAATGCTGCTGATCCAAAACAGCCGAAAGCGACAACAAAGAAAGACAGGAGTCAGCAAAGAGCCGCTTTTGCATGTTTAGCTCATGCTAGCACTGCACCTCAGCCAGCGAGAACCTGTCATTTAATGACTGAACACTTCAAAACAAGTGTTATAATGATGATTACAGCTGAGCATGAAATCACACCGCACGACTGCATTGAGAAACAGCAAGAGAGACGTGTGCATATGTGATAAAGTGTTTGTTGTGAGTTGTTTTTGAGGGATCATTCATGTCTGGGGCACAAACTGAAGATTAACTCTTAGTTGAGGATGACGTTTATCTGTGTGACAGTGTAGATTTCCAGTCTTTGACAGATGTGTTCAGTGTGACTCTCCCTTTGATTTGTTTGACAGATTAGATCACACTTACATTTCACAACCGGCAGATTTAAACCGACAGCTAGAGATGAAATTCACCCACACCCTTTTGAGTTCTGTCACATCAGTACATTTGCAGATTATGAGGCTCAGATTTACTGTGCAATACTGAGATTACTGGTCTTTGTCTTAAATTAAAGTTATTGTGATTACCTTATTCTACTATCTCAACCAGACTAGAAAATTGTCAAAGAATTGTAAGATTTAAAGCCCATGTGATGAAAAAATCATGTTTTTTGCTATACTGAGTGATCGGAAACTTGAGGTGATGCAGAGGACAAAGGATAGAGACTATTATTCCTAAACAACAGACAATGATACACATAAGAATAATATCCAGTGAGTTTCCACAGCTTTATGAGCACATTTTACTCTTCTTGAAATCTCATTTAATTCCTATGGGATGTTCTCTTTTTATCTATTTGTAAACCAACATATAAGATTACAGTACAATGGAATAACAACCATCAATAAAGAAAGAAAAAACAGCCAGGGGAAAGAAGATTAAGAACAAACAAACAAATATGCCAGCTAACAGGGATGAAGAAATGTTCTTCTAGTAACGTTATAATGTTCATTCAAAGTTATCTGGTCATTATTTTACATTATTAATACATAATTTATGGAATGTTTTATCTTTTCTGAAATGTTTTTTTTTTTTTTTTAAATGTTACTACTTGTTTCAGAATGTTCAGAGAACATTCAAAAGTAACGTTCCCATAATGTTTGCAAAATGTTACAATGGAACATTCATTTAACATTAGCATAACTGAGAAAAACTTTTTTTAAACATTTTAAAAAACTGGATGTTTTGAACATTCAGAAATAATTTGTATTTATGTATGTAAAAAACTAAACGATTACTTAAAGTTTCATAAGATAATACTCTTTTTCAGTATTTTGGTTTGTATTAATAAAACCAATCAACACATCTTTCCAAAACAAAGAAAATTCCATGCAATTTTTTGTAAAGTTTAGCAACAGTAACCAAAGGGGTTGGAGATTAGCATAGGGTCAGTTCGGGTCATCCTTGTAGTATATACTACTTTTTCTATAATATGCAGGGTTGAGTTTTCTGTGGGTGACACAAAGATGTGTGTGTGTGTGGTCTTTAATTTGACATTAAAATAAGCATGAGGATTAGGGCTGAAATCAAATAATGTTAAATAATTCTGTATTACAATTAAAAATAACAGAGCTGACCCAGTATATGGTCTTCAAGTCATTCATATGCTGTATTTGGCACAAATTACCCTCGTATGAGATTTACTTGCTTCTATTTGAGTCACGAACAAGCATTGCCTACAGCACACAGTAAGATTTTTATTGCACTTCTTGCTATTCATTTCAGCAATAGTTAGTGGTGAAGAAATTATATAAATCTTTAAAATGTCATTTGACACTTTTTTATGGCTGAAGTGTATGAAGGCGGTTCTAGGCATCAGCATAATGTCTATTGACACTTCTTTAATCACATTATACTGTAAATGTGTTTGTAATTGCATGCAGTGATGCCAGAGAAAACATGCATCGGATGGTTGAATGGCTTCATGTATGGTGTTAAAATCTCCCCAAATGTCTCATAAAGTGTTTGTAGTGTTTGAGATGTGTGTTTGTACGCTGGACCCCACTGGCTGCAGTGATGCATCATCTGGCGAGGTGTGAGCGTTCTGTGCGGCTGATGTAATGGCTGTTGGGATACGCTGAATGTTACTGAAGTCATAATACAGTTTGAATGTGGATGGAGAACAAACCATCTGGTCATTCAGGGACAGTCGGGGCAGAGCAGGTCACTCATAAACACTCAGAAGTGCGCAGATGTACAGGCTCTCCTGATGATGTCAAGTTCACGTTAAAGTTCATTGTGTCTTTTTTTATTTTATTTTATTTTTTTTTTTGCATGTGGAACATCTGCAGCAGCAACACAAACACACAAATCAAAGAAATTAAGAATTTCATTCATGGCCTTTAGTTTAATGCAACCCTCAAATGGGTTTGTGTGAGGACTCAGATTTCATAACAAGTGGAGTACCAAAATTGTTTTACTTATTGTTTTTTTGTTGTTGTTGTTGTTGTTGTTGTTGTTTTTTTTTTTTTTTGTTTTTTTTGTTAGGATTGTAAAGGGCAAGGAAATATGGAAGCTTGTTTCCACTACAGGATTAAAAAATAAAAAAAGTAATTGCAACTTTTTATCTCACAATTTTAACATTTCTCAGAAGCCTGAGTTTATCTTTTTGTTTTGGTTTCTACCACAGAATAAAAAATATAGAAGACAATTGCTATAACTTTTTATCTCACAATTCTTACTTTTTTCTTGCAATTGTGATTTGTATCTCACAATTCATCACAATTTCAAGAGGAAAAAATGTCAGAATTTAAAAAAAAATCTGAAGTCAGAATTCTGACAATTTCTCTCAAAATCCTGAGTTTTCATCTTGCAATTCTGCTTATTTATTTGTTTATTCATTCATTCGTTCGTTCATTCATTCATTCAATCATGTATGTTTCTGCCATAGAATAGAAAATAAAAAAGGTAATTGCAACTTTTTTCTTTTTCTATTTTCTTACAATTTTGTCTTTTCTTCTTTGAATTGTGAGTTTAAATCTCACAATTCTGACTTTATATCTCACAATTATTAACTGTTTCTTCAGAATTGTGAAAAAAGATGAGAATTGTGAGATATAAAATCAGAATTGCAAGAAAAAAGTCAGAATTGTGAGAGAAAAAGTTGCAATTACTTTTTTTAATCCCTTGGCAGAAACACGCTTCCTTTGGAAACAATGCAATAAGCAAAAAAAATATATAAATAAAAATAATAATAATTAATTAATTAAAAAATAAATAAATTTATTCATTAACTAAATAAAATACAGCTAAACATATATGACTATTTTGTTGTTGGTGTAATTTGTTAGAAGCTTGTCAAATTATATACTATTATATACTAAAATTTTAAATCTACTTACTAACTAAATAGTTTGAATTTATTTAGTTTCAGTTATTTTAATGTTTTAACTTAAACTAAACAGAAACGAAAAATGTTGCCTTGGCATTTAGCAGAAAGTTAATGTTTATTTTATGTCAAGTAATTAAAATGTTTCTTTTTTTGGTTTTGGTTTTAGTTTTAGTTAAGGATAATAACCCTGAACCTGATTCAACATGATGTGAACCTACAGCTTCCCTGGAAGAACAACTCATCTGAGAATAGCATGATCATTTATGTGAATCTGATTAGTCACATAAAAAATTGTGCAGGAATGTTTCTCAGCATCAGTTTATTTCCAGGTTTCAGTGGTCTCAGACTTGAACTCCAGTGTATGTCCAGTGAACTTCTTCCAGTTAACGGTCCTTATGTAATCTATGGGTGGAGGGCAAAAATGAATTCCAAATGTAGCACTTTATTATTGTGTTCCTGCGAGCAGATCCAGGAAAACACCAGCCCAAAAACCACCAAAGAAAAGTGAACCACCGGTGACCTCTGAAACAGATTAATGCTGAATTTATCGTAATAAGCTTTCGTGGAGCCGCCATAGTTATGTTGTCTAAGACTGTGAATGTAAAACATCATATTTATTACTTGCCAAAAAGAAATGAAAGCCTTTCATGTCGTGATCTATGAGTCTTGATGTCACTTCATTCACATGTGGTTTCAGCAGAGGAAAGTTTAAGTAGGATTGGGGAGACACACAAACGTCTGATGTTTATGAAGATAATTACAGAAACACCTTTGACTCACTCTCTGACCGTCTCTGCTACTGTAACTTCACCAGGTCAGTGACTGGAACTAGAAAAGGCAAATGAGGTCAAAACATCATGCATCACTAGACGTAAATGATTTCTCATTGTTGTGGGATTTGAACTTTACAAAATGCATTTCATAGCATGGGTTCTTCTGTGAAAGATGCTCAATGTTTGTAGTATTTCATTGTCTCGTAAAAACTGTACAAAATTACAGAAACTTATTTGACTGTTTTTCACTTAATAAGCTCAGAAGTCTATTAAATGCTACATACTGCCAAAAAAATATGTTGTTCTGGCTAAAATATATTTTAAATACACTCTTAAAAATAAAGGTGCTTCACGATGCCATAGAAGAACCTTTTTGTCTAAATGGTTCCATAAAGAACCTTTAATATCTGAAGAACCTTTCTGTTTCATGAAAGGTTCTTTGTGGCGAATAAGTGTCATGAATCCGGTCCGTGCCCTTCTGTCAAATTGCCACCAGAGGTCGCTCTTCTACTGTATTGACTCTCACACCACACAGACTGTTACACATCACCCTGGACTACATTTCCCATGTTCCATTGCACGGATTGGATTCACCTGCACTCAATTACACACACACCATGAATAGGAAGTTCCAACCTCTATTCAGTGCCGAGTATTGTTCTGCGTTTATCACTCACCTAGTGATAGCTGCTTTACGGAGCCTAGTTTCTAGTTCTAGTGAAGTCTAGTCATTTCGTGTTGCCTTGTTTCCTGATTCCTGTCTGTGTATCTTGGATTAACTCTTGTCTCGCCGTTCGGACTCTGTTTGTACCTCGTCTGGACTATTGCTCATGTTTCTGGATTACCCCTGTTGTCAAGCCCTCTGGATTTTTTTCACCGATCGATGACTTACACCAGCCCTAGGAATACTCTGTCTTGCCCGTGCCATACCCGTTTGCTGTTGTTTGACCCTGCCTGTGTTTTGCGTATGGATCTGCACGTCTTACGCCTCTGCCACTCCGTAACAATAAGGTTCTTCAGATTATAAAAAGGTTAAGCAAGAGAGGGTATATGCTAAATATTTGTATATATTTATATTTGTATATATTGCATATATTAAAAATGCATAAAAATAACTAAACAAAAATTTAAAAATATATATTTTTGTCTTTTTTGTAATGTATTTATTTATTTTTATTTTATTTTTTATTTATTTTCTTTTATTATTTTTTTTTTGCTGGTCATTTAAAGGCAAGTGATGACAGAAAGCTTTACAGGTTAGTGCTTTTATTTCTGTATCTCTCTTATCTTCCGCACAAGGTTTTACAATAAAACAGGATCTGAAGATAAAAGTGGAGCACAGCTCAGTGTTGAGAAACACCAGCAAACACATCAGCAGACGGTTTATGACTTGAATAAATCAAATCTCAGGGTGTGTTGCATGAGGGATTGTTAGCTGATACTAATTTATGATATGCTGGAAATTTCAAGCAGATTTTACTCTATATAAACAACATACCACAGTAAAAAGTAATACATTATATACAGTGACTGATTATATGGTATAACTTATATTACATAAAATATTGCATATGTATTACATATACAATATTACATAAAATGCTCATAATCAGATTACAGTTACTTTTTTATTGATTACATATTATTCACGCACAGTAAATTATTTTAAAAAAAAAAGTGTAAATCTACAATTTTCAGCATATAATTTGTAATCAGTAACACACTACAATTTGTAAGTAATCTACCCAGCACTGGTTATAGAACAGCAACATACAGTAAAATACTTCATCACCATTCTATTTAATCATCATTTTGCCTTTATGATTTATTGAAATCTGCTATGAATTGCCAGGGAATGCATGAGCCTTGAATGCAATGGAATTTGAATTGAGTTGTAAGCGTCAGTCGAATGCATTAATGTAAATGTAAACATATGATTCCATAGACGCTGAATCACAGCTGTTGCTCAGTTTGTCCGTCTTTAATGCTTCTTTCAGCAGAACAGAGCATGCAGAAGAGCCACGAGCGGAAAACAGGCGACTCAGCGTTTCTGTCTCTCTGATGAAGTGTGTTGTAGTATGAAGGGGAAGTTTGAATCTCTGCTGGATTTATGTTTCCTGTGTGGATGCTTGTGATTCAGTACGTCTGCAGATACAGTACAGCTTTACACAATACAGACCTGTTCCTGTATGAAGGGCCCTTAAAGTCAATATGAAGTCAAATGAAGCTGAATTATTCTCCTAAATCATGCTCCTACCAGGGTAATTATAGTTAACCAAAACTAAAGCCATATAAAAGTTACTTTAAATAAAATAAACAACTGAAATAAAAATAAATATTTTTAAAAAAGTATAGTTTCCTGTACTACAATAACTTAAACTGAAATAAAAATTAATAAAAAAATATGTTTAAATCAAATAAAAACACAACAGCATTAGTAAAACTTTAAAATTAAACATTAAACTAAAAATGGAAAATATAAAAATAATGAAAAGTATTAATTAAAACTATAATAGTGATACTAAAACTCTTCATTATTAAACTTTTAATTCATGTTACTGGCAGGGTTATAATAGTTAACAAAAAAAATGTTACTTTAAATAAATTTAAAATAAGATATAAAAAAACATATTTTAACTTATTTATACCTTATTAGAATTTACTTTATTTTAGCTATTTCTCATTTTCATTTAGTTTAATTTGTTGTACTAAACTAACTAAATGTAAAACTGTAATAAAATGTTATAAAATTGTTCTTAAAAATGACAACACAACAAAATGACTAAAACTTTAACTAAAATTAAACTTAAAATGGAAAATTATTAATAAATTAATATTGTGCCTGATTCATTAGTGCATGTTATTCCAAAGGAATTCATGTTTGTCTTCAAACCCTATCATCTTTTTATCTAAATATAATAACTTAATCAAATCAATCCACTATGAAAAAAAACTTGAGTCCTGCACTACGTTGCCCTTTCTGTTTCACTCAGATACATCACATCATGGTTTGCGGATGCTGTTTCATGTTGACTACTGACTTGTTTGTTCTCCTCGTTTGAGGGAAACATGATGATATTTTTCCAGCATTGGCCACAAAAATGAGGGGTTTTCCAAATCATTCACAGACTGTAGATTTGTAGTAGAAATACAATTAGTAAGACACAGGAAGCCAAAGCAATAACTATCCTGCTTAGGCAATAATGCGGTGTATTACTGTTACTAATGTGTAGTTCAGTCAAACAGAGTGACAGATAGCAGACGTTTCTCTTTTGCTGTAATGGTTTTCTTGTGTTTTTCTTGAAATGAAGCTCCATGAAGAGGACCTGACGGATTACTGAAGAACCCAACCTACAAAGATGTTCTAAGAATGATTTGCTTACGTTCCCATTAAGAAAATGCTATTTTGGAAGGTTCTCTGAATGTTCAAAATGTCTAGATTTTTAAATATTTTAAGAACATGTCTTCATTGTTATATGAATGTTAAGGAAACATTCCATTGTATCATTTATGGAAACATTATGGGGAACATTACTTTTGAATGTTCTCTGAACATTCTGAAACAGGTAGATACATTTCAGAAAAAAAGGTTCCATGAACAATGCGTAAATAATGTTTTTGTGCTAACGTTGTGAGAACATTATTAAAGACCAGATAACCTTGAGAAAAACATTCTATTAATGTTACTGGAAGAACGTTTGTTCATAAGTGAGAATGTTTCCTGTTAGCTGGAACATCAGCTTCAGCATCATTCAGTGTAACAGACATCTATCACATAATGAGTCGTTTTATATCATGTTAATGGTCTATCTTGTGATATCAATTAATTATTTTCTCTTTCCACCAGCTGACACAATTCTTCCATCGTATATACAGCATGACTCTAATTACGACCATAGAGATGTTATAGAAACTTTCATATTGAATTTGTCCCCTGACTGTCTTTATACTGTAATGGGTCTCATATGTTGAGTTATATCTGAAGTTTACGTTTATGTTGTGCGCCGGTTTGCCACAGAATGATGTAATCTGGACTCCAGCACATGTGTTTGATCTGCGGCTGCGTTTCCAGAGCCAGAGGTGCCACGGCTGCTTCTGACGACGATGGCTTTGGTTTCTCTCCAGACTGCTGATACAGCTTCTTGGCTTTGGCACACTAATGCATTCAGCAAACGGCCGACTGAGGGATTTTTCCTCTTCCTCTTTCTGTGACTCATATTTTTATTTATTGCTATTTTTCCCCCTGAGGTTCACTTGTAATGTTATTTAGGTTTTTGAGCCTCATAACAGACATCATTTAGTTTTTAACAACTATTTTCCACTCTCTCTCTGACCCTTAAAATGTGACTGTAAAAAGCTCATGAATATTTAATGAGGGCAACACTGTTTAGATTGGTCGTCTCCCAGCTAACATTCTGGCAAGGTTCCTTCAATGTTCTTCTCGTAACATTAATAGAATGTTCAAAGTTATCCAGCCATTAAACGTTCTCAAAATGCACAAAAGCATTATAAATGGAATGTTTTTGCAGACATGGTTTAGATGGTACCATTTGTTTCGGAATGTTCAGAGAACGTTCAAAAGTAACATTCTCATAATGTTTGCAAAATGACACAATGGAATGTTCACGTAACATTCACATAACCAAGAAAAAATGTTATTAAAACATTTTAAAAACTGGACATTTTGAACCTTCAGAGAATAGTTTTCATAATTTAATGAAAATGTTCTTTGAACATATTTTTGTTAGATGGGATTGTCTCAAAGTTATTAATAAACATTCTTCCCGTAACATTAATAGAATGTTTGTTCAAAGTTATCTGGTCATTAATAATGTTCTCAAAATATTAGCACAAAAAACATTATTTATACATCATTCATGAAACTTTTTTTAATGTTTTAGCTCATGTAACATTTTTTAAATGTATCTACATGTTTCACAACGTTCAGAGAACATTCAAAAGTAATGTTTCCATAATGTTTGCAAATGGAACGTTCCTGTAACGTTCAAGTAACCAAGAAAACACGTTTTTAAAACATTTTTAAAATTGGACCTTTTGAATCTTCAGAGAACATTCAGAAATAATGTTTCCATAGCTTAATGGGAACATTAGCAAAATGTTGAAAACCCCTTTTAAAATGGCTAATGTGAAACAGACTTAAGCAAGGTTTAAAAAGGATGTTTTTAGTTTGAAAAGCCTAAGTCTTCCGTTTCTCAGGATCTGTAGATTTCCAGGACTGTTGGTTTTCTGTTCATCATAACAAGTATCATTACGTCATTATCTTACTGTTCAGCAGCACAATAATCGCTCTTTTATATGGCACTAAAGGGCTTTTCTTGACATGAATGAATGAACCGTGGGATCTAAAACGATTCTTTGTGTTGGCCGAAACAGAAAGCATTGCTCATCCTTCTGAAGTCAAATATTTTGCTCTATTATGAATTTATATCAGAAGTTTCTCAGTCATTTTGGGAATTGTTTACACCCATAAACAGCATAATGAACTTTAAGCTCTGTGAAACGCTCCTCCAGGCTGTTATCGCTGAAGAAGAAGAATCACTGAAGCCCATGTGAACTCCTTTACGATAAATACAGCTCACAGTTTAGGTGGTGTTAAACCTGTGAGGATGCAGGTTTATTTTCTTAACTATTTACTAGAAATGTGCAAAAAGCAAAACACTCAAAATATATATAAATATGGGTGTGTGTGTACATATGATAAGATCAGAACAGAAATGTTCTGAAAGTGACTGCAAACAGAATCAGAAAATACTTTACAGGTCTGCTTTAGTCAGTATACCCATGGTAACACATTTAGGTTATAAAAACATTGTTTTGAAATGTTTCTAAAACATTGATATGTCCAGTTTTGATTAAAATGTTATATAAATGTTACAAAAACATTTCTTACAATGCTCTACTTTATTTTCAAACAAAATAAAAGTTACTTGAACGTGTTGTAATGTTATAAGAATGTTCCATAAACAATACTTTAAGAACATTTTATCGTGACTTGTATATAAATTTAAAAAACACACTAGTAAAAGTTGTGAGAGCATTGCATGTTAGCTGGAACAATGGCAGACTTCAGCTGGATGCAGTGAGGAATAAATCACAGTAGTCGTCTATAAAGTGCATTTCTCACCGTTAAGCGCTGCTCACTGTTACACCTCTATACAGTCGGTTTGTCTGGCCAGATTAGCGTTTTTTTGTAGTCTGGCTGTGATTAGCGTTTCCTCATTAAACCATCTGACTTATTGAGTCCACGCTTGTGCCTGTTGGGCCTGGCAGGGATGCACCATGGGAATGTGACAAGTTTGTTGGTTACATCTGTAAAAACCCAATAAACTGGCAAAAGGTGACCTGCATGTGTATATATTTTACTGGAATAAAAGTTAGTAAATTTGACTTAAGAATTAAGAATTAATTATTAGTGTATTTCGCTCTATTATATATACATGTGTGCATTATATATATGTCATGACTTCGGTCTGATCAGCAGGTTGTTTGTGTCTTGTCTTTTGTACGCGTTTATGGTTGAGATCACGTGGGTTTTGTTTTGACAGTTTGCCATGTGCTCGTTGTTTTCGTGCTTCCGCTCCCCATTGTTATCTCATTAACTACTTTAGCTGCCATCACACCTGTGACTAGTTATCCATCTATTCTCCCTCTACTTAAGTCCCCCTCGTGTGTAGTCTTGTGTCTGACCGTTGTGGTGTGAACACACTACGCTTCGCTTGTGACCTACTTTCAGTTTTGTCCCGCCGTGTTTTCTCAGGTTCCAAGTTCAGTTTAGTGTTTACAGTTTGACTTTTCTTCTGTCCTTTCTCTGCCTCTCGTTTCTCCAGTTCTCTGTTCCCCGGTTCCTGTCCTGGCGTTCCCGGAGCTGTGTTTTGTGGCTTCTCCACTCCCGCCCCTCTCGGCGCGCTCAACAGGGAACTCTCCACTCTGACGTTGCATCAGCACTGACGCTGGGACTCTGTGCGCTGTTCCCTTTCGAGGGAACTTCGAACTGCGTCATCTAGGGGTCGAGCGTGACCCGTGTCTGAAGCATATATACAAAAACACCACATGTTGGCCAGCGACAGCCTATGACGTCACTACCGGCAAGACCACAGTATAAAGGGGCGCCGGGAAAATATGTCATTCTTTTCTTCATCTTCAGTGATTATTTTGTTTGAAGTGTGCATTCTACTGGTAAGAACGATTTTCTACTGTTACTATGACGAGCACTAGCAAGGCGTTTAAGAGATGTGTGCATCCGTGTCCTTGTTATTTGACACCCGATGACACACACGATCTTTGCATCTTTTCTTTGGGTGAGGAGCACGCACGCGATGTCCTCAAGGGGGCAATCTGCATGCACTGTGAGCTTTTTTCTATGAGAAAGCTCCGCGCTCGTCTGTCTCTCTTTTCGAGGAAGGAGGGGCAGCCGTCTGCTTCCCGCGGTTCAAGACCCACTGCTGCTGAGGCACGGAGGAGAATGAGCTGGTGGGGCTCGCAGACGGATCTGGCTGATGAGTTAGAGAGGGGGCTTTCCTTCTCGCGCTTGTCGGCCACGAGCGAGGGCGAGCCGCGGGATGATGATGATGAGATCTCGCTGACATCATCTGATCCGGCGGCTAGTGCTCTGCTGGGTTATGCCCAGGAAGAGCAGGAGATGTCTGAGGGTGAAGAAGTTGAGACTGAGCCCTCTCAATCCTCCTGCCCTACGTATGACGAGTTGTTGGAGGTTATGGAACATGCCACGGCGAGGCTTGACTTGCCGTGGAAGCGTGCCAAGATGGTGATGCTGTGAGGTCGTCTCGATGAGCGTTATCTTTCTGGCCATAGCCCCCCAGCTCGAGTGAGCCTCCCATTTCTTCCTGATCTCCATGTGGAGGTTGAGAGGGAATGGAAAAAGCCTTTTTCCTCTCGCATTCATAGGTTTCAGCATACCAGTTATGCTAACATTGAAGGGATGTGTGAAAACGGCTATGAGGGGATGCCCCCTGTGGAAGAGACACTAGCTAGCTATCTCTCTGTGGGCGTGACATCCTCTCCCTCCTTGCCATCTAAGCCCCTTCAGGAAACATCTCGCTTAAATGGCAGGGCATACGCAGCAGCAGGTCAGGCTGTCGCTTCGTTGCACACGATGGCGGTGCTTCAAGCATACCAGGCTGATCTGCTGAAAGACCTGGATAAGGGTCAGGGCTTGTCACCTGATGAAGTAGCTGAGCTGTGCCGCACCACGGATTTGGCTCTCCGTGCCACTAAGCAGGCCGCCACTGCTTTGGGCAGATCTATGGCGGCCATGGTGGTAACGGAGAGACATCTGTAGGTGAATCTGGCAGATTTTGGGAAGAAAGAGAAGGGCTTTCTTCTCGATGCTCCAGTCTCGCCTTCCGAGCTTTTCGGTACCGCCGTCAAAACGGTGGTCGAGAAGTTTAGGGAGGCGAAGGCGCGCTCAGTGGCCTTCAAAACCTTCATTCCAAGAAGGTCCAGGTCTGAGCCCGAACAACGCAGGGGTCCTAGCCCATCTCCGTCTGGGGATCAGAGATGGGCACAGAAGGCTAGTGTCGTGACTCGTGCCCCTCCCCCGTCTGCGGGTAGGGCTAGAGGGAGGCGCGGGTCAAAGAGTGGTAAGAAAGACCTGAGGGAGGTGATCCAGACGAGGCGTTCTCAACGAGGCGTACTCTTGTCCGGACCAGAGTAAGACTTGAACATCTACTCCCTTCCCTCGGGGGGCCTGTCATCTGCCCTCATCTTCCCCTCTCTAATTCCCCTGCAACCACCGTAATTCCACCTGACCAAGGTTGGGTGGGAACCTAGAAACCTGCGTTTTAAAAACATTGCAGTCTCTATGCTGGACTTATGTTTTGGTTAAGTTCTATGTTTCATTCCTTACTGATGGTCCGGACCCGACTCTTCGGATTTCGCCTCCGGGACTGATCTCATGCGCAGGAACCACGGATTGGTGAGTACGATCCAGTTCTAAAACGTCTCACTGGTATTTGTGTGTCCTTGAAACACTGCAGTTCCAGGACCTGCAGGTCTTTTTACTTCAGTTTCTTGGCAGGGGATGCATCTTTTTGGGAAGGTACATGGCTATCTGAGGATATCTATGTGCTAGCTTAGGGACTGCTCCCCTTTCTGGGGTTTTTAAGTAGCAATCTCCCTGAGCCCTTGCCTAGAGTGTGCTATCTCTCCTGCTAGGGTGTAAGTAAATGGCCCACTATTGTGGCAGCTTCTCTGGAGGGCTTACCGGATTTTTAGGCCAGTGGTCGAGCTAGCTTTGCTCCCTTCACCATAGAGGGTCACCTATGAGCATGCCACTCCCTTCTGGGTTCTCCGCTCTCCAGAGCTCTGTGACCCTATGCTCTCCTTGTTGGTCGAGCTGGCATTGCTCCCCTCATCGTAGAGGGTCACCTATGAGCATGCCGCTCCCTTCTGAGCATCTGAGTTCCCTCTCATGCTGAGAGTTGGGTTCTCCGCTCCCCCAGAGCTCTGTCATCAGCAGCCTCAGGTTGTTAGGCCTCTCTATGCCTTCCTGTTGGGTTGCTCTCCTTGTTGATAGAGCTAGCATTGCTCCCCTCATCATAGAGGTTCACCTATGAGCATGTCGCTCCCTTCTGAGCATCTGAGTTCCCTCTCATGCTGAGAGTTGAGATCTCCGCTCTCCAGAGCTATGTTTATTGGTCGAGCTAGCATTGCTCCCCTCACCATAGAGGGTCACCTATGAGCATGCCACTCCCTTCTGGGTTCTCCGCTCTCCAGAGCTCTGTGACCCTATGCTCTCCTTGTTGGTCGAGCTGGCATTGCTCCCCTCATCGTAGAGGGTCACCTATGAGCATGCCGCTCCCTTCTGAGCATCTGAGTTCCCTCTCATGCTGAGAGTTGGGTTCTCCGCTCCCCCAGAGCTCTGTCATCAGCAGCCTCAGGTTGTTAGGCCTCTCTATGCCTTCCTGTTGGGTTGCTCTCCTTGTTGGTAGAGCTAGCATTGCTCCCCTCATCATAGAGGTTCACCTATGAGCATGTCGCTCCCTTCTGAGCGTCTGAGTTCCCTCTCATGCTGAGAGTTCCTTCAGCGAGCTCATGCAGAGCAAGCAGTAGCCCCTGGGTGACAGGCCAAGACCTAGTTACTATCCTAGGCGCTTGGTCGTATCCCCTTAAAGGAATCTCTGCTTCTGATTCCAAGCCTTTGAGCTCTACCCTGGGTCCAGGAGGCCTGGCTCCTAACAGGTAAGTTCTGGGGTATGCAGCTCAGGTTTTTGGCCGAAGAGGATAATGTCACTGACAGCCGTCCACCCGTCCCAGGGGCAACTCCCTTAGCCGGGTAGAGTTGGTACTTAGTGTTCGCCTTTTGTGCCTGGCTTTGCACTCCCCTCAGCATGGTGGTGTGGGTATTCCGTTCCCCATAGCGACCCCTAGAGGACGCAGTTCGAAGTTCCCTCGAAAGGGAACGTCTCAGGTTACATATGTAACCATGGTTCCCTGAATAGGGAATGAGCCACTGTGTCCTCTAGGCTCGGTGCCATGCTTCGGATGCAAGCTTCAGACGAAGAAGTGAATGACGTATTTTCCCGGCGCCCCTTTATACTGTGGTTGTGCCGGTAGTGACGTCATAGGCTGTCGCCGGCCAACATGTGGTGTTTTTGTATATATGCTTCAGACACGGGTCATGCTGACGGCGTTCCCCATAGCGACCCCTAGAGGACGCAGTGTCTCGTTCCCTACTCAGGGAACCATGGTTACATATGTAACCTGAGACGTTCTCTCTCCATTCTGACGTTGCGTCAGTACTGACGCTGAGACTGTGGGCGCTGATCTCCCTGCGCCTTACCCGCTCTGCCTCGTGGATTGACTGGAGGCTTGATTGGACTGATCCCCTCTTCCTGTCTCCATTCTCTGCTCTAAATTGTGGCTTCCGGCCTTCTGCCCCGGCCGAGTTTTGTGTTTTGAGACTTTTTTAATAAATATTTGAGTTGAACCTGTAATTGAATCCGTGTTTTTCCCTGACAATATAATGTATAAATATATAAAATATATATAAATTTATATAAAAGCGTAAAATAATTAAGATTTTTTTTTTATGTTTTTAAAAGAAGTCTCTTCAGCTCACCAATAGCTATGTTTCCATCCACCTATTTTTATGCGCATTTTGGACTATCGCATAAACAATTCGCTGGATGGAAACGCCAAGATGCGCATAAATTCTGAAAATGCGCATAAAAAAATTATGCGCACAACTGAGTAGGATAAACTTTTAATCCGATAAGAAAAAATGCGCATAAACTACGATGGAAACACATTTGCCGAATAAATTCCTCCATGCGCATCAAAAAAGTCATGTGACTTTGCGCTATGAGACGGGATAACTTGACTAATCAGCTGACCGATCTCGTTCACAGCATCTATAAGTTGTTGTAGTCACTCTGAAAAGCCTGAGCAAAGTCTGTCATCAAAGTATTTCTGTATAATTGTCTTACACGACTGTATTCCCAAACAGCTGGCATCCTCCGAACGCAGTGACAGCATTTATTGTGTTACGTCTGCTCTCTCTGAGGCACAAGTAATTTATATCATATATGAAAATTATTATATTCAATGGCTTCTCCTATATTCTTAGTGATATTTAGTGCCACAGTTTACCAGGAAGTGATGATTTTGTTCTCTTTGACTCGTTGGATGGAAACAGTGCTTTATTCGCATATGTTTTATGCGATATTCCAGTTTTGCGCATAATTTAAATTCGAATCTTTGGATGGAAACATAGCTAATGCTGCATTTATTTGATCAAAAATACAGTAAAAAATTGTGAAATATCATTACGATGTAAAATAGCTGTTTTCTATGTGAATCTGACTGTTATTTTAGTATCAGTGAGATACTGTTATATTTATATTAATATTCTGAATCAGTTTTATTTTTATATTTCCTTTTTTTTTATTTTTCATTTTAATTTTAGTTAAAGTTTTAGTAATTTTGTTGTATGTTTATGTCATTTTTAGTAGCTTTTGATTTTGTGTGTGTGTGTGTGTGTGTGTTTAATTGATTTTTTTTTATTTATGTTTTACTTATTTTAGTACACCAAGTTAAACTCAATTAAAATGCCTCGGCAACTTTAAAAAATATATATATATATATATATTTTTTTTTTTTTTTTTATTTCAGTTCATGTTTATTTTACTTCAAATAACAAAAATATTTTTGTGGTTTTAATATTAATTTATTACAGTTTTTCTCCAAACTCAGGTCACTGGTCTCAAAACAGTTAACACAGTGATCTGAACACTTTATAATTGTCCTAAACAGATTGTACCTTTTTCATTAATTTCATATAAATTACAAATCATGCAAATAATTTTCTCAAAACAATGTGCACAAAACTCTCAAATGTTTTCACAATAGTTAATATAACCAACCAATACTTTAAAATATCTGAAAAAATGTTTTACACAAATCACAAACATGTATGTACCATTTGTCCAAACACAAGAAACAAAACTCTGTAATTTGTCATTCTATCAAATGAAGATGGTATATTTTCAGTTGGCCCTAAACTGAAAACTATTCGGTTAATCATACACTCAATACAGGAAATGCAGTTTTCCTAATCGTTTACACATTTTCACAATTGCTTTAGAGTAATAATAAAAGGGAACTTTTTCTCCTATGATGCAAGTGCAGCAAATATTTAGTGTAGATAAAATGCATATATATCCACCACTGTGCTGTAAAAGACTGATCTGTAGTTATTGGCTTGCGGTTCTGGCATAAACAGATTTTTAAATTTAAAGGGACAATTAGTTTTTCACATGGGTGATAGGAGTTGGAAAATTGTTTGTTTGTTTTTGTTTAGATATACACAATATGTATAAAACAAAACTCCCTGTTGAAGAATTGCAATAAACATATATTTTCATTAGTGTATTTGTGCATCTACAGCTGACTATGTTTTATGATCATTAGAGAACAAACCTATAGATCTGATGTTAATATTTACTTTTGATAAACGCATTACTAGAAAAAAAGTGCAGTGCTTCATTTGGCAGTAAAGTTGAACTGTTTGGTTAAGATAATTGTGTGTTTGGATGGCTGTGCTAATTGTTTTGAGAACAAGTACACTGCATTGGAGAAAAGTGTCAAATCGATTGAGAAAAACTGTAATTTAAGTTTTGTTTTAGTTAACTATTTTAAAATAATATTAGAAAACAATAAATAAAAGTCCATTTACATTAACATTAATGATGTGAATGATCAGATCAAAAAGAGTTGTTAATGCTGTACACACTATTTGCAACACTTTTTTTGGCTTTAAAACATAATTTTATTGCATAGCAGTAGGTGAGCTGAACTGATGTGATATTTGGTGGAGTTTCTTTATTATAAACATTAGGATGAGTTTGTCAGGCCAACATTAGAAGCAGCTGTGCAGAAACACCAAGCTATTGTGTCAGATTTGTTGCGATGTGATTACATAACCTGTCTGTTAAAACAATAACTCTGGCAGTTAATATTGTCACAGCTGGTTTAAATCGGCCATAATTAATAATTCACAGCATACTGTAGCTGTGCTGATGCTGAACACTGAGCAGTGACATCACACTGCATGAATCTGTTCAGACTTCAATCATTGTGTTCAGGTGAGGGTGTGGGACAGTTTCAGTGTGGGGAAGGGTGTCTCTTTCTCTAGGGAATAATATCAGAGATGTGATGAAAGGAAAGAGAAAAGCAGTCACTCCTACTAAGTCAACATCCCGTCTAATTAGTCTGTGGAACTCTGGCCCGTTTGGCCGCCGCTAATCAGCACTGAATCATTTGAATGACCATTCAACCTTCATTTTTCTTCTATAACTCACTTTGTTTTCAATAAGATTTGGTGTTGTAAGGTAGTTGGGACTAATAAGTGTTTTGGGAAGTGTTATTTAACTAACTGTTGAACAAGTCTTTTTTATTATTATTGGTTCTTTTAACAATCGGTCAAACTAAGTCGAAGAATTATTTTGGAAGAAACGTTGATTGAAACATAAACAACGTAACTTGATCGAAAACACCAGCTAGGCTATATTTAACAAATATTATTTCACTTGACTGAATAGAATTGGTTAATCCGCTTTGGATTTGATTCACTGAAGTGAATCGTTTGAACGAACTGGCTGCAAACATGAATCGGACTTCACAAATTCATGTGACAGTGTTTAATCTCGAACACAAAGATTCATCTCGCGCTGTTTGGTCCCATTGTTGCTGTCTTTGTCTTCATGTAGAAATATCTAAACGACTTTCTAAACAATACGCTAAAATTTTGATAGTTTTGTCATAATAATATATAATAATGTCATACATTATGATCACAATGGAACACGATTATCGTGTTTTTTTTGTTTTGTTTTTTCTTGCTACTTCTGTTCATCAGCGTCTATTTGGCAACAGGTAAAACAACGCCATCTGACTAACCTGTAATCAAAGGTTTATCATTACTGAAATGTTTTAAATCTCTGTCGAAACCTATATAAAGTGAAATGCCGTAAATCTGGTGCACTTCGAAAGCAAAATTAAGAGTGACTTTTTAGTGACCATACTGAACAGTAAAAAGCCTTTGCATTGACTTGAACCTGCACTTTAAAGGCAACTTTAACCTCATTTTAGTGTCTCAATCCACATTACATTCACACCGGTCAAACAATCTTAATATTTTATTTTGAACTATTATTATCCCCAATACAGTAATATATTACATGTTGTAAATGAAAAATTAATAAAAAAAAACATATTATTAAAAAATTCATAATAACTATATCAGATATTTTTTCAGTTCATTTATATTTAATTAACTGTTGCTTTGCCAAAGCAATGACTCGAAACACAGCATAAGAGATCTTATGGAAATGGGATTTTAAGAAAAAAAATAAATAAAAAATACTTTTTTCCCAATTCTGAGTATTTGTCTCGCAATTCAGACTTTTTCCATGCAAAATTCAGGTTTTTTTCTTGCAAATGGATTTCATATATATGTTACACTGAATGATGATGAACATTATTTCACCAATATTTTGATGCTTTATTTTCACAAAATTATTAAAGCAGACACTTTATTTTTTATTATTATTATTTTTTCAGTTTACTTTCTAATGTATATTAAATCACTTTTGTAAATTTCATTTGAGGCAGACACCAAAATGGGACATAACTTCTTTGATTTCTTTGTGTGTGTGTATATATATATATATAACCAATATATATTGGTTGCCATGAGGTTGCGGAGGATTTAACTGACATGACAGCAGCCACTCTTGAGGAATGTGCTGCTCGCATTGGTGCCTATTTAGGGACACCCCTCCCTAAACGTGTTAGGTAACACACGCGAGTCCAGATGATAAATGCAGTCCATGTGGCCAGCAGAGCATGAAACTACAGCAACACGACGTTGACGTCATGCATTTGCTCTTTGCATTGCTTCTGTGAGCTGGTCATGTGTTCACAGGTGCGAAGGGTCAGAGATCAGCCGGAGGATCGCGGTCAGTGGGCCAGTAAAGCAGAGTTTCTGCTGGCTGTTGCTGGACAGATCATCGGTCTGGGTAACGTGTGGCGATTCCCATATCTGTGTTACAAGAACGGAGGAGGTGAGAGACCATCAGCGATCAGTCAGGCCTTCTGTCATTCATTTAGAATATTCATTTCATGCTTCATTATCAAACAATGTCCACAAAAAGTACACTTTATGGTGTATGCATGAAGATACTTTTTAAGTATATTTTAAAAGACATCTTGAAGAGTAAAAGATTGGATAAATAAACATCTCAAAACACAAAATCCTTTTAATTTAAATGTAACTCTTTATTATCATCTAAATTTGTCTTTACATACAGCTTATTAACAACTCATAGAAACATAATGCATCCATAATAGAGGGGAAAACATATTTTACTTTATAATTGAATTATGAACTGAATTTTTTTAAAGCATTTTCATCGTTATATATCTTAGTTGCTTAGTCGATACTGTTATTGAACTGAATCAATCTGAATAATGACTCTGTTGTCTTCTGAAGAGCTGCTTCATAGATTAAATAATTTCATAATTGATAAATTTTGCAACATTAATATTGCTATTTTCATGTTATATTATGTAATATTGCTATTTACATTATTACTGTGAAGCTGCTTTGAATATATATATATATATATATATATATATATATTAGTAAATATGTCAAAAGTACATAACAAAATTTTTTAAATTAAAATGTGTCCCTGGAGCACAAAAGCAGTCATAAGTAGCACAGGTATATTTGTAGCAATAGGCAACAATACATTGTAAGGGTCAAAATGATCGAAATCATTAGGATATTATGACCTAAAAGATGCTGGTTTAAATACAACCCAGCACTGGGTAAAATATGGACAGAACCAGCGATTGGGTTGTTTTGACCCAGCGGTTAGGGTTACTATCCAGAACTGCTGGGTCAAAACAACCCAATCACTGGTTCTGTCCATATTTAACCCAGCATTGTTTAGAGTGTAAGTAAAGATCATGTTCCATGAAGATATTTTGTAAATTTCCTACCGTAAATATATTAAAACTTCATTTTTGTTTGGTAATATGCATTGCTAAGAACTTCATTTGGACAACTTTAAAGGCGATTTTCTTAATATTTAGATTTTTTTGCACCCTCAGATTCCAGATTTTCAAATAGATGTATCTTGGCCAAATATTGTCCTATCATAACAAACCATACATCAATGGAAAGCTTATTTATTAAATTTTCAGATTTCCTTATTACTGGTTTTGTGGTCCAGGGTTAACATTAACGATGTTTATTTCTGTGAAGGTGCTTTGAAATGCTATAGTAATAAATGTATCTTGGGTTTTTGGCGTGACGCAACATGCTCCTGTGCTGTTGTGTGTTTTGTTCATGCCATCCCATGATCCTCCTGTCTGTCTCTCTGTGTGTCTCAGGTGTGTTCTTCGTGCCGTATATGTTATTCCTGACAGTGTGCGGTGTTCCTCTCTTCCTGCTGGAGACGGCTCTGGGTCAGTTCACCAGTCTGGGAGGAGTCGGCGCCTGGATGAAGATCTGCCCACTCTTTGCAGGTTTGAATCATTTAAAATATATGTGCATTCAGAAATGAACACCACTCTCATCAATTACTCACCCTCAGGATGGTCCAAAATGGTTTGACTTTTGTTTGAAGATGTTTAGGAGAATATCAACCTACAAACAGCAGTGATAAAGTCAATATGACTCAACGTTTAATTCCAAGACTTTCAGATATTTTCTGTCTTCATTTTAATTTTAGCTAAAGTAGTTACGTTTTTTAATTTTGTTGTGTGGTTTTGTCATTATTTTATTTTATTTTATTTTATTACATTACATTACATTACATTACATTACATTACTTTACTTTACTTTACTTTACTTTTAGTTATTTTAATACTTCGTTAAACTATTCAAAAATGAAAAAAGTTGCTTTGACAGCTAGCTGAAAAAAAATGTTTAAGTTTTTTAATTTTATTTCAGTTTACTTAAGTGTATTTTATTTTAAGGATGCGTTGTGTGACTGTTATTTTAGTGTCATTGATATGCTATTATAGTTTTTATTAATATTTTTAATTAGTTTTATTTTTTCATTTTAATTTCAAAGTTCTTGTAATTTTTGTGTTTTCCTGGGTGGTTTTTTGTTTGTTTTTGTTTGTTTTGTTTGTTTTTGTTTTGTGTTTAGTTTTTAGTTGTTTTTTTTTTTGTTTTGTTTTTGTCTGTGTAGTTTTAATTTTTATTTCAGTTTTAGTTTTAGTTTTTTTTTTTTCTTCTTCTTTTTTAGCACTTCAAGTTAAACTAAATGAAGTTGCTTTGGCAACTAGCTTATTAAAATAAGTTTACAAGTTACATATTTTTCATTTCAGTTAAATTATATTTAAAGGAACATTTTTTTATTGTTTTAAGTTGGGTTAACAACAATAACTCTATTGTTAGAAACCGACCATATGTAATGGAAGTGACTGTTTTGATTTTATTTGTGAATGTATTATAATTGATCTTTTATTAGTTTATTTTCAATGTGTTTGTGATTGGATGTTTCTGTTATTTCAGGTCTGGGTTTCGCCAGTCAGATGATGATCTTACACAGCTGTGTGTATTATATCGTTATTCTGGCCTGGGCTCTTTTCTACCTGTGCAGCAGCTTCCAGACACGGCTTCCCTGGTCGCACTGCAACAACACCTGGAACACAGGTGTGAAACACACACACTGGACATCACTGTCCTGCTGCATGTCTGCAGATCCAGGCCATTCCTCATTGGAAGTACGTGCCTCTACATACATTTCTGCAACATCGTAATTTTGTACCTTACTGCACGTTTCGTGGCAGTTTCAAAGTGAAATGTCCAGAGAGTGGCGCTAAAACACACATTCAACACGTGACCGTGGCACGTTTTTATTACATTAGTACAGGACATATTGCAGAGTTTTTATTATGCTGCTTGAGGTACGTATTGTGGCCGTTTAGAATTCAAATGTTATCCTGGAGCACAAAACTTCTTAAGTAGACAAAACAGTCTTAAGTAGCACAGGTATATTTGTAGCAATAGCCAAAAATACATTGTATGGGTCAAAATTATCGATTTTTCTTTTATGCCAAAAATCATTCGGATATTAAGTAAAGGGTATGTTCCGTGAAGATATTTTGTAAATTTCCTACTGTAAATATATCAAAACTTAATTTTTGATTAGTAATATGCATTGCTAAGAACTTCATTTGGACAACTTTAAAGGTGATTTTCTCAATGTTTTGATTTTTTGCACCCTCAGATTCCAGATTTTCAAATAGTTGCATCTCACCCTAATATTGTCTTATCCTAAGTAACCATACATCAATGGAAAGCTTATTTATTCAGATTTCAAATTATGTATAAGTCTCAATTTCAAAAAATTGACTGGTTTCGTGGTCTAGGGTCACAAATATGCTCTATTGTGTTGGAAATATCCCCTACACCAAACCCAAACTTAAAACCTACCCAATAGTGTTAACAAATGCAAAAGTAATATAAAAACGCATTCGGTGATGCAGCCATGCTACTTTAACTTCCTCATGCAGATTTGAGCTGTTTTGTTGAACCGTAGTTTTACAGGGTTCGTACCAAGGCTTTTCATTACCTAAGTGCAACGCCGTATCGGGTGCGCTACAGAGCAAACCTACTGAATTAGAAAACTCATGCAGCTGTATTTGTGACGACAACATTCAAAAAACATTCAAAAAAACTGTTTTCAAATCGTGCAGGATGTTAAAATTGTTTGTAAGTCATAACATAACATTCTGCAAGTAATTGTGTGAAAATTAGCCTTTATTAATCAAAACTCTGTACCTGTAAATCATACGTTGTGTGAAAAGGAATAAAGTTGTCGGAGGTTTACTGGAAACTGCAGTGATTCGTACATAGGTACATTTTTTCAGTTTTACAGAAATGTATGTAGAGGCATGTATTTCATCATCCGTGTGAGCAGCGGGCCCAGATTTAGGCTGAGTTTTGGCCCAGTTCAATTCCATTATCCAAACATCTTGACACTCAGGACTGAATCATTCCCCACCCATCGAGCACATCACACAGCCGAGAGAACGTCCACACGCCAAAAACTCTTACAGCATTTTCTAGAGCACAAAATGTGTTTTGTGGCTTTTAATGCACATCTGTTAATTTTTAGATGACCTTTTAAGTGTATTTTAAAAGTTATTACGTAAATGATGGGATACATATAAACTTCATAAAATACAAAATATTTTCAAGCATTTTATAGACACAACACACAGAAACATAAAGAATCCATAATAGAGAAAAAAAAACACATTCGACATTAAAATACAAACAGATGACAATAATTAATATTAACAAAAAATAGCAAATATGTATAATAAACTACTAAAATAATCATCACAAACACAAAAACATCACAAACACAAAATATTTTGATTTTTAATCTAAATTTTACTCTTTATTGTCTATTCACATGAAATGCATTCATAACAGAAAAATGGGGGGGAAATAAAACAAATGATAAATTAGTCTTATCACAATAATTTATAGTTTTGAAAATGAATAATAATAATTGATATATTTATAAATTAATAAAAAAAATGTATTTTATCTTTATTTATTTTTTTATAATTTATTTATAATTTTTTAATTAATTTATACAAAAAAGTATTTTCTACACCCCAAAATGAGAGTTTTGTGGCTTTTAGTCCATGTCTTTTAAGTTTGAATTTGTTCAACCGTTGAGTCTTTGCGGTATATTTCAGCAGATATGCTTTTAAAGGATCTCTATTTAGATAGATAGATAGATAGATAGATAGATAGATAGATAGATAGATAGATAGATAGATAGATAGATAGATAGATAGATAGATAGATAGATAGATAGATAGATAGATATAGATTTTTTTTTATTTTATTTTTTTAGCCAATCAGAAATGCTCTCTGCCAGTCATTGTGTTTGGTGGCATTGGATTGGCTAACATGTTTTTAAGGGTGGGGTTTTGGAAAGACTTATTCCACACAGATTTTTCCACATTGCAATGCACATTTGAGCCAAATTTGAACCATTACCTTCTTTAACATTGACAGCACATGCATCTAGATTTGCATGCATTCATTCAGCAGACCATTTTGTATCCAAAGTGACTTCAAGAGTATAAAGACTGAGAAAGAGAGTACATAAGTGTAAATGGGTTGTGTTGTGTCTCCTCTAGACTCCTGCATGGGGTTTGATGGACACAACATGAGCGATCTCTCTGAAAACGCCACGTCTCCGGTCATTGAGTTTTGGGAGTGAGTGTCTGGTATGAACGTGCAACAGTGATTTGAAGGGTCTGCTGGTGTGTTTGTGAGTGTTTGTGAGTGTGTGTGTCTCTCTCCAGGCGCGAGGTGTTGGATCTGTCTGCTCGTGTGGATCGTCTGGGCTCTGTGAACTGGCGTCTGGCCCTGTGTCTGCTGCTCGTGTGGATTGTCTGCTATTTCTGTGTCTGGAAAGGAGTCAAATCCACCGGAAAGGTAAACGCTGCACACAAGAGTGAGTGCTGCCGGTGTTTTTATAGCATAACATGAGAGGAGATCCTCCTTTATACCCCTTATGTCAGAGTATAATAAATCTGAGGCGATTTTAATGGACTGTGATATTTCAACTTGTCTGAATATAAACTTTTGGAAATTTTGTGTTTTCTTTTAATAACAAACTAAATTAAATAAATATATAAATAAATCATTAAATGCATAATGGAATGTTGCATAAAAACATAAAAGTGCATTGAAATGTAAGCATGCATGCATAAATAAATACATCATTATATGCATCATAGAATGTCACAATGGAAACATAAAAGTGCGTTGAAATACAAGCATGAATGAATGAATGAATGAATGAATGAATGAATGAGTGAGTCATGTAATGTTGCAATAAAAAACGTAAATTGCATTGAAATGTCAGCATGCATGTATGCATTAATAAATACATAAATCATTAAATGCATCACAGAATGTCACAATAAAAACATAAAAGATCATTAAATAAATGCGGCATGGATTGTTGCAATGAAAACATGCATGTATGTATGCATAAATACATAAATAACTCATTAAATACATCATGGAATGTTGCAATAAAACCATAAAATGCATGGAAACATACGCATGCATAAATAAATAAATAAGGTGTGAAATACATTGATTTAGAATTTCATTTAAAATAGGTGTGACGATATACATTTCAAAGACATATGTCATTTTTCAGGTAAAGTTGCATTTAATTTTTACTCACTTTTCAGTGTGCTTGTTTTTACTGATTACAGCATATCATTATATATTTATTTATTTTATGATGTATTTGTTTTATTGCCCTCTACATTTTATTTTAAGGTGTATTTCATGAAGTTTTTCACCTTAAGGCATATTTCCATTTTTACGTCAAAAAATAAAGAAATGTGTTTCACACCTTATTTATTAATGCACATTTTATTTATCACATTTCATTGTTCATTTATTTATATCAACATTCCATGTATTTAGTAGTTTCAGTATATGTATTTATTTTTTTTATTTAATTAAAGCTGCAGTCCGTAACTTTTTTTGGTTAAAAATGATCTGAAATCAATATTTGAGAAAGTACATAACCAGCCAGTGTTCAAAACTATCGCCTTACTTTAGCCCGATTCACAACGGTTATCTTATAATAATGTTTTCTAATTTGAGTGGCACGGGTAGGTTTCCGCGGGAAACTTGAGCATGGCACTGCGTCATTACGTCACATCTGTAAACATGAAGAAGTTTTCTCGGCTACTAGGCTCTGGCACGTGAGGATCCTGCAGGTGGTGGATCTTTTATAGCCTTTTCTCACAGCAGCTCGAATAATTAAACTTATCATTTTGATGGCGGATTGTAATCCAGAAAGGATTATGTGTTTATGAAACACGTGAAAACGAAAATGAAACACATTATATTCCAGTTTTAAATGTGGTTCTGATTACAGATAGCCAACGTGGGATTACACAAGTTTTTGTATTTTAAATAGAACCAGTTTGAAGGAAGATTAATTTGCTTTTTGGATTAAAAGAATTTCTTAATATGAAATTTGAATGGTATGACAATTAGATATTAGACTGTGCAGAAATTGAAATCTGCACGCTAATACTATACTCATAGTCACGCAATGCTGATGTTGTTAACATTAATAATTTGAGAACAAAGTATAATAATAATACTTTGCACAATTTGATAGGAAATAAATCATAAATAAATTCACATCAAATTGTGCATTTTCTGAAATGTGTGTCCAACGCTGGGTGTTTGTCAAATTTTCAGTTGTAGTTCGTTGAGTTGTGTTTCATGTTTTGTGTAGGTTGTGTATGTCACAGCCACTTTCCCGTACGTGATGCTGCTGGTGTTGTTGATTCGTGGCGTTTCTCTCCCTGGTGCTGTGGACGGGATCGTTTATTACCTGAAACCCGATCACACGCGGCTGATGGACCCACAGGTACTGCAGCGTCACATGATCACCTGTAAATGCACATGACCGTTGCTGCACATCTGAACAAACACATGCAACATGCATTCATCTCCACTAACACTTATATGCATGAAAAAAAAATCAAGAAGTGAGTATTGTTTGACGTATAATAAATATTTGTTAAAATTATGACTCTCTCCCTTAAAAATAATACAGAATTTGATAATTTTATGATTTTTAAAACCATTAAAAAAGCTTTTTTTATAAAAATGCATCATTGCAAATCATTTAAAACATATTTTCAAGGCTCTCACATATTCTCTTACATATATTCAAGCAGTTACCTTTCACTTGACATTATAGAGTCTTTAACTTGAAACTGTTGTTGAAAATGGAATAAAAGTTTATATACACAGCCAACATAAAGAGCAGTTCGATTTTATCATCTTGCATTTGATTTGTCATTGAATCATTTGTGGCGCTCTGCTTTGTTCAGTTTTTAGTCTGCAGAGGAGGAATTGTAGAGGATTTATGAACAGTGACTGTGACAAGTTTATTTGTGAGGCTGCTTATAAAAAGCTGTAGATAAAGTTTATAGTGAAATCTTTACCAATATACTCAGCATGAAGTCAAGTCTGTGTGTTTCTCTCTCCATGTCTGTCTTTCTCTCTTCTGAAGGTGTGGATGGATGCTGGGACTCAGATCTTCTTCTCTTATGGCATTTGTCTGGGAAGTCTTACGGCTCTCGGCAGCTACAACAAATTCAGCAACGACTGTTACAAGTGAGTCCTTCCTCTTACACATCAACGACTACTTACTTTCCTAATTCATGTTCCTGGTCATATTTTGATTGGGGTTATTAAAGTTAACTAAACCTAAAACTGAAACGGAAATTAAAACATTTTAATTTCTTGAACTGAAATAAATGTTAACTGACATAAAACAAAGTAGGCTATTAAAAAAAATTATTTCAGCTGGTTGCCCATACATCTTTTCTCATTTTCATTTAGTTTACCTTGATGTGCTAAAATACCTAAAACTAAAACTGAAAAAAAAAAAAAAAACGAAATTAATAAACACATTTTAAATGTAAAAATTTAAAAAAAAAAAAAAAAAAAAAACTTCCAAAAATGACAAAAACACAAAATAATTAAAACTTCATCTATGATTAAAATGAAAACAAAAAATATAAAAATAAAAACTGCTTCAAAATATTACAAAAATCTATGATATCTTGGTGATACTAAAATAACACTGATTTGGATTTACTTTTTACATTTATGATTCATTTAAATTTATTTACAAAGCAATTTGCATTGCAGTAAAAGTATCACATATCATATTCTTAATTCATGCATTCCCTGGGAATCTAACTTTTAACATTGATGTTGCTAGTGCAATGTACTAGTGCATGTGTATAGTGCAGTGTTATTTTAGTATCATTCATATACTATTATGGTTTTGATCTTTTTTTTTTTTTGCTTGTTAAAATATTCTAAATAGTTTTCATTTATTTTTATTTCAATTTTAGGTTTAGTTTCATTTTAATTCTGAATTTTAATTTTTAATTCTGAAAGTTTTTTTATCTAATATTTATGTTTTATTCTATTTCAGCTTTATTTCAATTAACAACATTGGTTTTTAAATATTTTTAGTTAGATCTAGTGCATCAGTGCATGTTATTCCCTCACGTCAGCTGCATGTGATCAGTAATAAACATGCATCGGTTTGTATTTCAGGGATTGTTTCAGACTGTGTCTTCTCAACAGCAGCACCAGTTTTATCGCAGGATTCGCCATTTTCTCCGTTCTCGGCTTCATGGCACATGAGCAGGGTGTGGATATCGCAGACGTGGCGCAGTCCGGTAAGAAACATGACTGCATGGATTGTGATGGAAATCATAAGGGCCTGTTCACAAGCTACATCATCTACATCCCAGCCAACAAAAATATGTTCAAAGAACATTTTGCTAACAATCCCATTAAGTTATTTAAAAAAAAAAAATTAAAAAAACTTTCTCTCGATATCTGTTTTTTGTTTTGTTTTTTTGTTGTTGTTTTTGTTGTTGTTGTTGTTGTTGTTGTTGTTTTGTTTGTTTGTTTGTTTGTTTGTTTGTTTAATGTTTTAAAAATGTTTTTCTTGGTTATCTGAATAGTAAGGGAACAATCCATATTATCATTTTTCAGACATTATGGGAAAGTTACTTTTGAATGTTCTCTGAATGTTCTGAAACAAGTAGATACATTTAAAAAAGGAACTAAAACGTTTCAAAAAATGTTGCATGAACAATGTATAAATAAATTTTTATGCTAAATTCTTTGGAGAACATTATTAAAGACCAGATAACTTTGAACAAACAGCCAATCAAATTACTGGAAGAACATTTGTTCATAACTTTGAGACAGTCCCAGTGAACAAAAATATTACATTATGAAAACCTTATTTCTGAAGGTTTTCTGAAGGTTCAAAACGTCCTGTTTTTAAAACATTTTAATAACATTTTTGCTTGGTTCTGCAAATGTTAAGGGTTGTATCATTTTGCAAACATTATGGAAACGTTACTTTTGAATGTTCTGTGAAAATTCTGAAACAAGTAACATTTAAAAAATGTTGTCCAACTGAAATGCTTCCAAAAAAAGAAATTATGTTTTTATGCAAACAATTTGAGAACATTTTTAAAGAACAGACTTTAAATGAACACTCTTGAATTAATGTTACTGGAAGAACATTTGTTCATAACATTAAAAGAACCTTGTCAGAACGTTCTGAGAACATTCCCTGTTCGCTGGAAACCCACTCTTCTTTATAACTCTCCTATTGTGAATATATCTGTATGTTGTGTGTCTCAATCAGGTCCTGGTCTGGCGTTCATAGCGTATCCGCGGGCTGTGTCTATGATGCCTGTGCCGCAGCTGTGGGCTGTGTGTTTCTTCCTGATGATCCTGATGCTGGGTTTGGACACTCAGGTGTGTTTTGACTCTCAGGTGCCTCTGCTGTGGGTTCAATGGTGCTGATGGCTCTGTTTGTGTGTTCAGTTCGTCAGTCTGGAGGCGCTGATGATGTCCATGTCGGATCTGTATCCTGCTCTCATCCGCAAACATCATCGGCGTGAGATTCTGCTGCTGCTCGTCTGCTCCGTTTGTTTCCTGATCGGACTTCTGATGGTGACACCAGTGAGACATTTCACTCAAATCCCCTAATATATACAGTACTGTGCAAATGTTTTAGGCCACTAGTATTTTCAGCAGCTAAAAATGGTTTTAAGTGAGTTATTTCTATCTTTTGCTGTAGTGTGTCAGTAGGAAACATGTTTAACATTTCAAAAACCTTGATTTAGCCATTAATTGTAATAATCCAGTGAGATTTTAGAGATCTGATCTGATCATCATCAGTCTGTCTGGAATGACATGAAGAAACAGAACAAACTGAGACAGACTAAATCCAGAAGAACTGTGGAGAACAACGTCTCCAAGACGCTTCAAGAAACAAAGCTCCTGAGAAACTCTGCTCAAGTGCACCGAGAGCAAAAGCTGCTTTAAACACAAAGGATGCTCACACCACATGTTGATTTCATTTAGTTCATAGAAGTTAATTGAGAAAGAAAATCTATTTATGACATTATTTTTGACAGCATCCTCGTTTTACAGCATTTTTACACAAAACTTTTAACAGTACTGTAGCTTTGCAGGTAGGTTTCTTGAAGCATCAGTTCTTCTGGATTTAGTCTGTCTCAGTTTGTTCTGTTTCTTCATGTCACTCCAGACAGACTGATGATGATCAGATCAGATCTCTAAAATCTCACTGGATTATTACAATTAATGGCTAAATCAAGGTTTTTGAAATGTTAAACATGTTTGACAAATTACAGCAAAAGTTAGAAATAACTGACTTAAAGCCATTTTTAGCTGCTGAAAATACCAGTGGCCTAAAAATTTTATACAGTACTATATATTACCAAAAGTCTGGGGTTAGTATTTTTTAATTTAAAGAAATAAACTTTTATTCATCAAATCTGCATTAAATTGATCAAAAGTGACAGTAAAGACATTTATAAAGTTACAAAAGATTTCTATTTGAAATAAATGCTGTTCTTTTGAACTTTCTATTCATCTGTGAATCTTAAAAAATTAAATGCATCACGGTTTCCACAAAAATATTGGGCAGCACAACTGTTTTCGACATTGATAATAATAATAAATGTTTCTTGAGCAGCAAATCAGCATATTAGAATGATTTCTGAAGGATCATGTGACTGAAGACTGGAGTAATGATGCTGAAAATACATCTTTGATCACAGAAATAAATTACAGTTTAACAGATATTCACATAGAAAACTGCTATTTTAAATTGTAATAATATTTCACAATTTATACTGTATTTTTGATCAAATAAATGCAGCCTTGGTGAGCAGAGACTTCTTTAAAGGGGTCATATGATGGTGCTAAAAAGAACATTCTTATGTGTATTTGGTGTAATGCAATGTGTTTACGTGGTTTAAAGTAAAAAAACGCATTATTTTCCACATATTTTACATTATTTTATCTCCTCGATTTGTACAAAGCTCATCGGTGTGAAACAGCGAGGTGTGCTCTGATTAGCCAGCTATCCAGTGCGTTGTGATTGGCCGAATACCTCAAGCGTGTGATGGAAATGTTACGCCCCTTACCATAATATGATGCTGCGTCCCCACGACAACACAAAAACATTAAAAGCCATTTCAAATGAGGCATTTATTGCATCCAGTGGGGACATAATTACTGATTATAATGACTTATACTGTTTTTTTACGCATCGCGTTGCATTGCGCCGTGTAAACATTACCATGTCTGCGTTTGTGATCGGAGAAACACAAAGAACAAGCACTACTCTACTCTCACGTTTGAACAGTAAGTAGCAGATTCTTTAAATAACAAAACGTACTTACTGTGAGTCAGAAGCGCCAGACTGTCCTTGTAAAGTTGGAACTGTCCCACTTTTGAGTAAAAGCCTTTCTGCATGTAACAGTCGTGGTCCAGCAAGTGCTGTGCGAGTAAACCTCACTCCCCTGATCTCAAGAGGTGCTCCAGAGGCCGTGGCCTGTATCCTGCGCCGGAGACCACGGTTCGAATCCCGCTCAGAGCGAGGCAAGTAGGACCGGTTGCACACAATGTTCAGAAAACAATCCTCCATGAAACTCGAATATTTGTGTTGTACTGCTCTGGGACAGTGTTGTAAATACAATTCAGCCACAGATTTCTTGTTATGTCCTCTTTACTTGCATCCAAACACACAGCATCTCTCCAGGACATGGCGCCGGCGGAAGCAACAACACTAGAGCGAGAAAGTTACGCCTTCTTTCTTTGCGTATACATTTGGGCGGTGTTATGCAAATCTTCCCACATCGTGACGTAGAGATGTGGGGGCGTGTTAGAGCGAGCCGTTTTAGGGGGGTGTGGCTAACTCTTAACTTTAATAAAGAATATCTCTTTGGATTTGAGACTTTAGTCTTTGCAACTTTACATATCTTCTTTATGCACCAAGAGCTTGTAACACTCCAGAGAGAAAGGAAAATTTGAAATCGCATCATATGACCCCTTTAAGAAACTTGATCCTTACAGCATTACAGAGGTCTTTATTCCTACTCAGTTAGATCAATCTATCATCTGATGATGAAGGTGTGTGTATTGCTGTCTTCCTCTGTGTGTGTGTGTGTGTGTGTGTGTGTGTTTTCAGGGAGGCCTGTATGTGTTTCAGATCTATGATCATTTCTCCTGCAGTGGAGCCAGTCTGCTGCTGCTGTCCGTCTGTCAGTCTGTGGCCATCGGATGGATCTACGGTACAAACTCTATCACACACACACACACACACACAGAGAGAGAGAGACACACTCATATAAATGTGCACACACACTCACTCATTAATATCATATCAGTATCAACAGCTGCTTTAAATAGTTCACTGACAATCTGATTCCATCACTGTACCTTTGATAAGGGACAGCGTGTATACATACAGTCACAGTCCAGGTCACATTTACAGTAATGACAATGAGATTTTTTTTTCAGGAAGACTGTCGTAAAATATTTTATATAGTGTATTATAGAATATTTTCATATAGTGTTTATTTACAGTTATATATGAATTAAATATGTGTGTGTGTGTTTGAGTGTGTATTTGCAGGGAAATTGTTTAATGATGATGATAAGATATTATTATTCAACAACAATTTATTTATCTGTCTGTCTGTGAGGGAAAGTGTGTTTACTAATGTCACAAGACATTATTATTTTAAGGCCATTAAGAGTTTTTGTTTGTTTGTTTGTTTGTTTGTTTGCAGTCTACTGTATATTCAAATATTTAAACATAGCAACCAAATATATATTTACATTTATTATTTTTATTATTAATATAAATATAATTCAAATGTTGTTAAAAAAGATTAGATAGATAGATAGATAGATAGATAGATAGATAGATAGATAGATAGATAGATAGATAGATAGATAGATAGATAGATAGATAGATTATAAAATATTAATAGTTAATATCTCTAAGTAATTTTGTTAATTTGCAGGGATAATAATTTTGTTTTGTTTTGTTTTGTTTTGTTTTGTTTTGTTTTGTTTTGGAGTTTATATTCAAAAAATTTAAACATAGAAACAGAATATATATGTACTTTTATTGTTTTTATTATTAATATAAATTGAATTCAAATGTAAACTGAATTCATATATGTATGTGTGTGTGTGTGTGTGTGTGTGTGTGTGTGTGTCTGTGTAATTTATATAATATATTAACTGTAAATATGTATAAGTTATTTAGTTATTTTGTTATTGAGTTTATGAGTTTGGTTGCAACCAAAAATATAATAAATAAATATATATATATATTGATTTTGGGGTGAAATATGGATGTGGACATGTTTTGATTCTGGATCTTCATAGTTGATTGATGCCAATCTGTTGCTCTGCTGTCCTCAGGTGCGGATCGTTTCAGTAAGGACATTAAGGCCATGATCGGTTACGAGCCGCTCTGCAGCTTCAGGCTGTGCTGGCGTTACCTGACGCCCGCTGTGTGCATTGTGGGTCATTGGATCTGGACGCTGATAGCAGCCGCTGATGGACCGTCAGCAGCCTCTGATCTGTCTCTGTGTGTGTTCAGGGCACCTTCGGCTTCTCGCTCATCTTCTGGTCTCCGCTGACCCTCGCTAACGGTGTGACTGCCCCCCGATGGGCCACAGCGATGGGCTGGACGCTGACGCTGTCATCTGTGTCTCTCCTGCCGCTCTGGGCCATCTACAGCTTAATGAACACACCAGGAACCCTGCAACAGGTGGAGAACGGCATTAGTTGAAGCTGAAATATAATTGTGAAAATTAGAAAAGTTGGCAACTAACTGGAATAAAATAAATTTAAGTAGTAAAAGTGCTCAAACTAAAACTGAAATAAAAATAAATTAAAAGGCAAACTAATAAAAAACTAATAAAATGACAAAAGCACATTAATATATATATATATATATATATATATATATATATATATATATATATATATATATATATATATATATATATATATATATAAAATAAAAGCTCATTAGTAATATAAATACTATAATAGTATATAAATAATATTAAATGCATATTCACTCTGAATTCATCTGAATATTTGAAATTATAATATAAATGATAATAATACTAAATAATATAAATACTATAATAATAGTATATAAATGATACTAAAATAACTCTCATTCACTGTGAAACTACTTACATATTTATATATCTGAATATTCTAAATAATAACAGAAATGATCATATATTAATTATATATAATTATAAATACTATAATAGTATATAAATAATACTAAAATAACCCTGATTCACTGTAAAACTATGTATAGCTTTATATATCTGAATATTCAAAATAAAATAATAATAATAATAATAATAATAATAATAATAATAATAATAATAATAATAAAACAAAATAATAATATAAATACTATAGTAGTCTATAAATAATACTAAAATACCCCTGATTCACTGTAAAACTATGTATATATTTATATATCTGAATATTCAAAATAATAAAAAATAATAAAAGAAAATGATAATATAAATACTATAACAGTATAAAAATAATGCTAAAATAATAACCTTGATTCACGGTAAAACTATGTATATATTTATATATCTGAATATTCAAAATAATAAAAAATAATAAAAGACAATAATAATATAAATACTACAGTAGTATATAAATAATACTAAAATAACCCTGATTCACTCTCAAACTGCTTATATATTTATACATTATATCTTTTTTGTTTTTTTATTTATTATTATTATTATTATTATTATTATTATTATTATTATCCTTTCTTCTTTTTGTCCATGTATAATTTCCTTTAGTACTGTAAGTACCAGGCTTTGTTTGATTTTGTTTAAAAGTATTTTTTTTTTTAATGTTTAACCACTTAGCGTTGTACTGTAAGTGGTTAAAATGTTAATAAAAAAAAGATTCATATATAAATAAATATATATATACACACACACACATGAAACCTATATGTTGTGCTTAACAGAACTGTAATTCATTCCCTCATAAAGGGTAGAACATTTAATCACAAATCCATCTAGTTTTAGCCGTCTTGAGTCAGAGCAGCTCTAGTCCTGTAAGCCGCGCTTCATTGTTAAGCGAATGACTGTTGTTTATGTTAGTGGCAAATAAAATCCCTCACGCAGACAGAGAGTCTCAAGCGTCTGCCTAATAGCCCTGCTAATGTCTCGCTCCTGAATAACAAGCCATTCATGTGTTCCTGTGTCCAGCGTCTGCGTCTGCTGTGCCGCCCCGCTCAGGACTCACCGCCGACAGACGAGCACCTTTCTGCGCTTGACCTTTGACCTCTGCACAAAGAAGCCCAAAGAGCCAATTAAGGACACGGTGTAATTGAGTGAAACTGAACAGATCTGATCTAAAGAGTCCAGCATTCGCTCGGATATGAGACTGTAGTGTAACATTGAAGATTTGAAGGTAAAAGAAACTCTTTGTTTAATAACAAGCAATTAAAGCTTATCTTCCATGGTAATTTAAATATGTACCATGTGTTCTTCGTATGCATATGTGACCCTGGAGCACAAAACTAGTCTTAAGCAGCACAGGTATATTTGTAGCAATAGCCAAAAATACATTGTATGGGTCAAAATTATCCATTCTTTTTTTATGCCAAAAATCATTAGGATATTAAGTAAAGATCATGTTCCATGAAGATATTTTGTAAATTTCCTACTGTAATATATCAAAACTTAATTTTTGATATGCATATGCATTTGATATGCATTGCTTAGAACTTCATTTGGACAACTTTAAAGGCGATTTTCTCAGTATTTAGATTTTTTTGCACCCTCAGATTCCAGATTTTCAAATATTGTCCTATCCTAACAAACTATACATCAATGGAAAGCTTTTTTATTCAGCTTTGAGATCAATCTCAATTTCAAAAAATTGACCCTTATGACTGGTTTTGTGGTCCAGGGTCACATGTCTTCAAAATGCATGAAATATCTCTACTTTTGCGTCATTCAGTGCACTTAACTGTCCATTTCCAGTGCGAATGAATGAGCTGAACACATTTTTTAAACAAACATGGCTTCAAAAATGGTTTTGTTTTTGTTTTTCAATTCAAAAAAAAAAATGTAATTGTTTTGTTATGCACACATAGCAGTGTGCTAGTTTTCCCTTCTGAAGATGGTCAGGGTTAGGTAAGTTCTCCTGGAAACTGTTTGTTTATCCAGTGCTGCATTTGTTTTCAGTTTTACGTCACATATTACTGATGCTGGAAACTCTCGCTTGGTCATAATACCTAGTCAGAGTTAGTCAGCTCAGGATGTGATCGAGAATCATCAGATCTTTACTGGCATGATGACTATTCTGAGTGTTTGCTCATACTATAATGGGATGTGTGAAAATAGACCAACGCTTCTCAAAGAATCTGATTGATGTGATCAAATGAATCTCATTATGACATGTTTTTATGATAATTAAGCACATGTTCCTCCAAAAATATGAACACAAAACATTTTTAATTCTTAATTTAATTCTTTCACGTTGCTTTTGGTAATTTATATTTATTAATTTGTATTTATTTATTTTTTATTTTTGGTGATTTTTGTCATTTTTGATAGTTCTAGTTGATTTGGGGTAATTTACTTTGTTGTTGTTGTTGTTGTTGTTGTTTTGCAATTCTCTTTGTTTTGCTTTGTTTTTGCAATTCTCATTGTTTTGTTTTATTTTGTTGTTGTTTACTTTGTTGTTTGTTTGTTTGTTTGTTTGTTTGTTTGTTTGTTCATTGTTGTCTTTAGTAATTCTCTTTGTTATAAATTACAATTCTCATGAAATTATTATGACTTTTTATACAATGATAAAAATTATAATTAAAAACAATATAAACAAATACTAAATTGACCACCATTATTTTTTTATTTAATTTATCTAGTAATTATATAATAATCTATTTAATTTTGTTTTTTTATTAGAAATTTTGGTGTTTAACTGTCATGAACAGAAGTCGCAATGCAAAAAGTCTTAATGCTCTTAAATTATTATTATTATTATTTATTTTATTTTTTTTCTCCTGTGATTTTGGGTTGAAATATACCTATATGTGTTCTTGACAGGCTTTAAAAGACTCCAGGCTAAATTATTATTTATATAATTTATATGTGGCTGAAGTAGGTGCAACATGTTAAATCACTTGTTTATCTATTCATAACCATTTTTTAATGTTTATGCATATGGAACTAATAAAGTAAAAAATGTTTTTTCATAATCTCTCACAATATCTATGATATTATTTATTCAACACACATACTTATTTTTTCATTTCAGATTTGCACATATTAGACCTGTACACCATAATTGTCTATATTATATATTGTGTTTTTGCTATTTGTACATTGCCTATTTGTATATTATTCTTTTATTATCTGTATCCTGTCCTGTTGCTGTCTTTCTGTTGCACTGTAGAGCTTCTGTCACAAAAACAAATTCCTCGTATGTGTAAGCATACCTGGCCAATAAAGCTCATTCTGATTTCTGATTCTGATTTCTGATTTCCTGTATTCTCAGTTTCCCATGAGTCCTCAGTCACATCTAAAGTGAACAGATGACAGAATCAGACGAACCCTGAAAACAGACACCAAATAGACTTGACTATTGGTTTTTATTGACACTGTCAATAATCATTTGTCTTGTGATGCAAAAGGACTCATTTGTTTGTAAAGCATGTAAAATATACATTAAAGCTCGTCTGCATTCTATTATGAATGAGGCATGCTGGGACAGAACATAACAGATGGGCCGCACAATGATAACTAGAAGTGCCTCTTAGCACTCTTGTTTTATAAATGGATTCATTTAGTGCTGTTGGCTGTGTGTGTGTGTGTGTGTGTGTGTGTGTGTGTGTGTGTGTGTGTGTTCACACAGACGCTCAATATGCATGGCGTCTGTGCACGTGTCTATGCACGCGTGTCCATATGCACGTTTTGATAGTCTGTGCTCTATATTTAGAGTGCATCTGATGGCGTGTGTGTGTGTCCATATGGCTGTGTGAGTGTTATTGTGTTCAGTGGATGAAGATTATATCTGATGCTGTAATGTGTTTGATACAGTACAGCATCAGTGCATCTCCTGAAACAGCCGTTGCACGTTGGACAGTCAGTGCCACAGCATGAAAGCATGTGTGTTTACATGTTTGTACAGAGTCTGGGGCCATTCATATAAATGTCATCATTTTTATGTGATGATATATAAGAATTCAGGCCTATTAAGTGTTAAAAATGATGGCAAAATTTTTTATGAAACGCTGAATGACTTTTAACACAGGCAACAGTATTGGTGATACTGGCCTTCATTAGTAAAAAGATGCTATTAAACAAATATTTAAAATGTACTGTATGTTGTTTTACATTCATTTGGAGATTCAATGTGGTAATACATTTATGATTACAAATTTTAATTTTAATATTAGGAGCAATTAATAAGATCACAAATACAGAAAAATGTGCAATTAATTAGTTAAATGTTTTTTTTATTATTATTATTAATTGACAGAACTAATATATACACCTCGGGTATCCCCGCCCCCACCTCAGGTACTCGGACCACATCTCTGTTATGCTAATCCCAGCATACAGACCACTTCTCAAACTTGCCAAACCGGTTCAAAAGCAGATCACAGTATGGCCAGACAATGCCACCTCAGCACTGCAGGACTGCTTCCAGGACACAGACTGGAACATGTTTAAAGAGGCAGCCACCTACAACAACCACACAGACCTGCAGGAGTACACCGAAACTGTGACTGCTTACATCCAAAAGTGCATAGATGATGTGACAGTCACCAAGACCATCACCACACGTGCCAACCAGAAGCCATGGATGACAGCAGAGGTTCGTGGGCTGCTAAAGACCAGAGATGAAGCATTCAGATCAGGAAATAAAGCAGCCCTCAAAACAGCAAGAACCAATCTGTCTCATGGCATCAAGAAGGCAAAACATCAGTATGCTAAAAAAGTCAACAACAACTTCACCGACAGTAAAGACACTCGGACCCTGTGGCAAGCCATTCAGACCATCACTGACTACAAGCCCCTGCCACAGGCCAGTGACGATGACACATCCCTTCCAGAGGCACTCAACTACTTCTACTCACAATTTGAGATACAGAATGACACACCTGCACAGAAACTACCCACATTTCCAAATGACCAGGTACTCTATCTCTCCCCAGCCGATGTAAGGAAGACCCTTTCCAGGATTAACCCACGAAAGGCTGCGGGCCCTGACAACATACCTGGACATGTACTGAGAGACTGTGCTGCACAGCTGACAGATGTCCTAACAGACATCTTCAACATCTCGCTGAGCCAGGCAGTCGTCCCCACGTCTCTCAAATCCACCTCCATAATCCCAGTACCAAAGAAGTCACATGTGTCCTGTCTGAATGACTATTGTCCCATAGCACAGACCCCAATCATGATGAAGTGCTTTGAGAGGTTAGTCATGCATCACATCAAGTCCAATCTCCCAAACACGCTGGACCCACTCCAGTTTGCATACCGTCCAAACCGTTCCACGGACGATGCAATATCCACCACTCTCCACCTAGCTCTTACCCATCTGGAACAGAAAGACTCTTATGTAAGAATGCTGTTCATTGACTTCAGCTCAGCATTCAACACAATAATCCCACAACAGCCCATCCACAAACTAAACCTGCTGGGCCTTAACACCTCCCTCTGTAATTGGATCCTGGACTTTTTAACTGCAAGACCTCAGTCAGTCCGTGTCGGCCGCAACACCTCCAGCACTACCACACTGAGCACAGGTGCCCCACAAGGCTGTGTGCTCAGCCCGCTGCTCTTCACGCTGCTGATCCACGACTGCACTGCCAAGTCCAGCTCCAACCAGCACTAAATTCCTGGGAGTGCACATCACAGAGGATCTCACCTGCACCACCAACGTCACATCACTCAACAAGAAGGGACAACAGCGCCTACACTTTCTCCGCCGGCTGAAAAGGGCAAGTCTCCCTCCACCCATCCTCACCACTTTCTACAGGGGCACCATTGAGAGGGTGCTGACCACCTGCATCACTGTCTGGTATGGGAACTGCAGTGCTGCTGACCGCAAGACCCTACAACGGACAGTGAACACTGCCGCAAAGATCATCGGTGCCCCTCTCCCCTCCATCCTGGATATTTTCCTTGCACGATGCTCCAGCAAGGCCTCCAGCATCGTGAAGGACCCCACCCACCCACCCCTCCCACAACCTCTTCCAGCTCCTGCCATCAGGTAGAAGGTACCAGAGTATCAAAGCTCGCTCTGTCAGATTGCTCAACAGCTTTTTTCCCCAGGCTGTGAGAGCTCTTAACTCCAGTCTCCCTGTCCCCCTCTGAAACCATGAACACCTCAGCCCCCCAACTCATAAATAACTATTGACAATTTTCCTAAGTGCAATTCTAAGTGTGCTACACACAGGTGAGTGCGCTATACAAACCACCTGTAGTAACGCACTCGTCCCACTATATGCACACTAGACACTTTCTATAAACACTCCCTGCTACAAAGACTCAATAAGATAATATATGTTTACTTGAACATTGCACTACAAAATAATGTTTACTTGAGCATTGCACTACTAAATCTTTTTGCACTATGTGCTGCTTCCCACAAAACCTCTCTTCTGAACAATTTAATGTAAAAAATATATATTTTTCTGCACATTTTCATGTACAAATATCTCTTTATCACAATTTCATGTACAGTATTTATGTAAAGTTCTTGTACAGTCTCAGTTTGTGTATGTGTAGTCAACTAGGTATAGTAGTTATAGTATTTATAGTATATGTATAGTCAGATGGTTAAACTGTTGTATAGATCTATTGTTCCTATATTTGCATTGTTGTATGTTTATCTTATGCTTAACTAGTATGTAGCACCGTGGTCCTATAGGCCATTTATAAAAATCCCATAATTTTGTGTGATTCTATTTTATTTTATTTTATTTTTTAAGAAATGAATGCTTTTCAAGGATGCATTAAATTGATCAAAGACATTTATAATATTACAAAAGAGTTTTATTTCAAATAGATGTGGTTTTATCGCACTTTCTATTCATCAAAAATAAATTATAAAGAAATAAAGAAATAAAATAAAATCACAGTTTTCACCAAAATAGGAAGTAGCAAATACTGTTTCCAACCATAATAACAAGACATGTTTCAAATGTATTATTTTAAATTGTAATCATTTTTCAAAAAAAAAAAAAAAAAAATACTGTTCTTACAGACCACAAACTTTTTAGTAATACAGAGGCAGAAAAATTAAAAAAAAAAAAAAAAAATGCATGTATGTGTATTTATTGATTTATTTATTTATTGAAGATTCAGTCTTTCAATTTAATAATACAATTTTAATTTCACAACTAGTGTTGCAATTGCATCTAAACTACAGCCTAGAAATTAGTTAAAGTTTAAAGCTCTCTCATTCATGTTAGCTTTTAACCAACAACCCAGATAAAACCCGATATTAATATATAATATTAATATATTAATATAACCAAAATTAGGCTCATTCAAAACATCAAACCTTGAGACAGCAGAGGATTCACTTTTACACCATCGGTCACTATTTTCGAGAGCTCTTCTGCTGTTTCACTATGAATTATTTTGTGAACGCACTAAAGAAAAATATCTGAACATGTCCTTAACCTTTGGAAACAATTCCTTTTCCAAAGCCTGTGAGTAAAGCATCTTGTTCATTTTAATCTCTCGCATTTGTTGGCAGGTCAAAACTCGAGCCAAAGGTGAGATTTGGGTTACAGCAGTGCCTCTAAAAAGCCCAAAACATTCATCGCCCAAAACACACACCGGCCCATGCTTTCTCACATGGCTCTGACCCGAGCAAACATCCGCAGACCCCCCCGGGACTCCAGTATCACAACATTTCTCACAAACCACTGACAGATAGGTGAGAGGCGAGAGGTGCCTCTTCACAGCCCCATCAGAACCGGCCTGTTTTGACCGCAGGAAAAACAAAAAGCCTGACTGCAGAGTATCTGACATTAACTCCAGAACGGTAAAATGCTACAGTAAAATGGTTAACTGTAAATTCCCCTTCTGCTGTATATACAGTGAAAAACTGTATTGTACATTACACGTAATTTTACAGGTATAACAATTTTTGGAAGTGAAAAAGACATATTTCAATACTTCAATAGGTTGGTATATTAACATTATATCAGTTAATGAAATTACGGTATTTAACTGTAAATTTAAGTTAAAACCGTAAAACCTAAAATGATGCTACTGTATTTTTTATGGTAAAATTCTGGCAACCACAGCTGGTGTTTTTTTTACCGTAAATTTTACGGAATTTTTTTTTACAGTGTAGTTACAGTAATAATATTACTTTTTGCAGTAACTACTTGTGTAACTAATTAGTAATAAGATTTCAGTAATAATATTACAGTTACTATCCATAAAACAGTTTGTTGCTTAGTTACTTTCAATGCCTCAACCCCTGCTGATTTGAAGTCCAACAATCCAATAATTCCTAGATTTATTTTCATAATTTTCATTCCTTGTGAGTGATTCAGCTGTGATGTTAAAAAGAAAAACATGTTTGTTTTTGGGATCTTTCTTCAAAATAACTTGCTCCACCTCTGAAACGTCTTACTTTTGAGCTGATGTCTTTTCAGGTTGTTGGTTAAAGTTAACTAATGGTCAAATATCTACTTAGTTTAGCTCACGTTCAGTGCCATTCTGGTATGAAATGGACACTTTTACATCTAATCAGTGGATAAATACTATAAATAAAACTCCTGATCATTTTTTTCTAGTGAATATACTGTTTTCCTAGGAAACACTTCACATTATAAATTGATTTTGATTGCCGTTTCAAAGTTTTTACATTTGATTAAATATTATTTATTTTCATCCAAAGTGACTTACAAAAGAGGAATAAAAGAAAAAGTAGAATAAAAATTACGAAGACAAACATGTTTTTCT
Organism: Spinibarbus caldwelli; assembly: GCA_039654775.1. Lineage (NCBI taxonomy): Eukaryota > Metazoa > Chordata > Actinopteri > Cypriniformes > Cyprinidae > Spinibarbus > Spinibarbus caldwelli. The sequence goes on along the minus strand of CM077225.1, from coordinate 1,478,559 downwards.
TTATGATAATGAATAATTCATGCTAAGACCAGAATCTTACATTAAGAGATCAATTAGAGGTTGTTGTTTTTTTTTTTTTTTTCAACTGACTTTTAAGGACTGATTGCTGATAACAAGCAATTATATAGATAAAAAAATAAAAATAAATAAACTTGGAAATATAATACTTGGAAATAATTTTCACTCAGTAATTTCTAGTAAATTTCATAAATATTTACAAAGAAATGCAAGGAAAATTTAATTAAATAAAAATGTTGTTGAAGTAGAAGGACTGAAATAGTATTTTCTTGTAAAACATACTCCAATAATCTTTTATTTACAACTTCAAACAATCCTTACATTTACAATCAGCACATAAATGCATTAATCTATGCATTTTGAACATTTGATAAGTCACTCATATGGTAACTATGGTTGAGTGTAACTGTAGATTAAGGCTGTGGGGTTTAGAGCTCATAATGAGGAGGTGGGCTTCACCATCACTATGAACTGATGTGTGATGGTACACAATGTTCTCCTCTGAACTCCCACACACTCCTATAGAAACACAGCAGAAGGAACACGCTTCAACCATATGTATTGGTCTTAATGGAAATGGAATAGTTAAAATGAATAGTTCAGCCTGAAAAATTATACTCACATTGTTGGTACCCAAAATGCACTTTTAAAATTTTAATTTAATGTGCATTTGATGATGTGTCAAGATGCATTATACAACGACATTTTCAGATTTTCAGAAAATAATTACTTAAATTTGGGTTTGATTTTTTTCAGACAAACCTGTCATGTCAGAAGACTTGATATATATATATATATATATATATATATATATATATATATATATATATATATATATATATTTTTTTTTTTTTTTTTTTTTTTTTTTTCAGATCTCAAAAGCACCCATCCTCATTCACTTTCATTACACTGAAGTTTTGAATAATTATGATTTATTAAATTTTTTTAAAGAAGTCTCTTCTGCTCACCAAGGCTGCATTTATTTTTCAAAAATACAGTAAAATTGTAAAATATTATTGCAAATTAAAATAGCTGTTTTCTACGTGAATATCTGTTAAAATATAATTTATTTCTGTGATCAAAGCTGAATTTTCAGCATCATTACTCCAGTCTTCAGTGTCACATGATCCTTCAGAAATCATTCTAATATGCTGATTTGCTGCTCAAGAAACATTTCTGATTATTATCAATGTTGAAAACAGTTGTGCTGCACAATATTTTTGTGGAAACCGTGATACATTTTATTTTTCAGGATTCACAGATGAATAGAAAGTTCAAAAGAACAGCATTTATTTGAAATAGAAATCTTTTGTAACATTATAAATGTCTTTACTTTCACTTTTGAACAATTTAATGCATCCTTGATGAATAAAGGTAATAATTTCTTACGTTGCTCAAAAATTAGATTGATAATTTACCACAGTTTCTAGAAAAAAATACGAAGTAGCACAACTGTTTTGAAATTGTAGTATTACTGTATTTTACTGAATCAAATAAATGCAGTCGATGCTGAGTAAATGACAGAATTATAATTTCTGATTAATTGAAGTATTTTGTGCACTGTAGCCTGCAGATCAGCTCTCTGTTTGAGCAGATACACATACAGTATGTGAGGAGAGAGACTAAATATTCCCTGTAGCCTGTGTGTCTGACAGCTCCTCTGGGAAACACTATGAAGTGACTCAGCTCCAGTAAACAAACACTGGGCAGGAGATCCATGAAGTGTCATTTCTTATATGAGAAGCAGAATGCAGTTTGGCTCCGCGTGCGTTTTTTTGAATAGTGACTCATATTACACAACACCCAAATCCAGCGACTGACAGCACTGGTGCAAACCCACCAGAGCGCCTGAAGATGTAATAAATATTCTCTTAATGCCACATAATACCGAATATCTGTCAGATATGCGAGCGTGAACGTACATGTCGACGCTTTTGTTCCAGTCACTGACACTGGAGCTTCTATTCTGGATGCAGCATGAATTATCCATCACCTCAACGCTCAGGTCATCATTCGTGAGTTTGGAGAGGAAAAAAGTGCCTTATTCAATAATTAAAATAATGTTACTCAACAAAAGCGAGCTACAGCTTTGAAAGCTTCAACGTCCATCATTTACTCGCCCTCATGTCGTTCCAAACCTATGACTTTCCTTACAAACAGCTTTGATTCTTAGACATCAAATCAGTGTTATTTTGCTATCACTGAGATAAGTTTATATATATATATATATATATATATATATATATTTTTTTTTTTTTTTTTTTTTTTTGAATCAGTTTTCAACAAAAGTTTTTGTTTTTGTCATTTTTAGTATATAATTATATTAACTATATATTAATTACTAATTTATATTGTTATTTATTTTTATTTCATTTATTTTAGTTATTTTAGTGCATCATTTAAACTAAATTAAAATACTGCCTTGCAACTAGATGACATAAATTGATAGTTTTAATTTATATTTTACATTTTCATATTTTTATTTTCATATTGTTATTATTATTAATTAATTAATTTTTCATGTATTTTTTTCATTTTCATTCTTATTTTAAAGTTTTTGAATGTTTTTAGTTAAAGTTTATATATTGATTTTTATTTCAGTTTTACTTATTTTAGTATGTTAAACTAAATTTAAATTAAAAATGATGTATTAATATTTTGAATCAGTTTTTATTTTTATATTTTCATTTAATTTTTCATTTCAATTTTCAATTGTGTTTTTATTTTTTTGTATTTTTAGTTTTTTATGTATGTCTATAGTTTTTATTATTTTTTTATTTAAGTTTCAGATATTTTAGCATCTTAAACTAAAGTAAAAATGAGAAATGTTGCCTTGTTAACTAGGTATAATAAAACATTTTTTATATTTTATTTCAAGTAACAAAATGTATTTCATGGTTTTAATTTTAGTTTTTTAGTTAACTATAATTACCTTGCACCAACTATTTACATATTAATTTTTTATGGTCATCACATTTCATGTTCACTTTCATTATATGATAAAGAGCAGCGTGAACATTCTGCTAAACATCTATTTTTGTGTTCCACTGAAGAACGAACATCCTACAGGTTAGTAACGAGATGAGAGAGAGTAAATGATGACAGAAAGATCATTTTTGGCTGAACAGTCCCTTTAAGCCAGTGTTGTCTGTGCTGCTGTTGTTGTTGTTGTTGTTGTTGTGATGATGACATCATAACACAGAGCTGGAATGAGGCAGACAGCAGAATGAACCCTCACTAGTGTGTACAATACTCAGTGTTCTGCGTCAGTGGTGTCATTGCCTGCGGCGGCTGATGCACTATTGAACAGGGCTTCCCAGTAGCGGATTCCCTGCATGATGTCACGTTTCTGTTCGCTCTCTCTCTCATGCTCTGTCCAGATTCACCCAATGACAACTCAACCCTTCAGATATGTTTCTCCGATGTCATCAAACCCATTAGATGGGCATTATTGAAGATTTGTCCCATCATCTGTAATAAATAGCATCAGAAGTGCATTATGCAATAGAGGATTCTGTTTGAGATCAATTGACAAAAGCATCAGAACGGTCGTGCATTATATTTCAGCTCTTCTGAAGTCATATGATGCTTTGTGAGAAACAGGCAAACATAAATTATTTAATGAAAATCTAAAAACATCTTGCTGTTTTAATGACTTATCAAATCGATAACTTCTCTTAATGTTGCCTGTGAAAAATGTGTATTATATGTTTCGTATAATGAAAGTGAATGGAGACAGATCTTGTTGAGCTCTGAAAAACACAAAAAAACACACAAATTGAGTAAGTAAAAGTAGAGTACTTCCACTTTTCATGTACAACATTTTATTTAGAATTCATTATATTTATTAGAATTGAAATATAATGAATGATTCATATGCACTATACTGTTATGATTTCATGATGCTTTTTTGTCTTTTTTAGAGCTCAGCACTGCCTAATCACTTTCATGGCATGGACATTTTAAACATCACCCTGTTAGTTTGCTATCAGCTCTTATAAGATGAAGAAAAGTCATCAGTATGATGATTTTGAGTCAGTTTTGTCTTTCAGAAAGAAAACAAAACATAAGGACAGTCTTTCCTTGACTTTGCATTGATTTCAGCACACAAATCCACATTTATAACACATGCAGCTACATCAGTACACAGCGCTGTTCATACTACAGTGCATTTTCTATACCCTAAAACTAAACCTGTTGACATTACTAGATTTGAAGCTGATTTATGAGCATTTCAAACGCACAGCGCTTGTTTATGAGAACATTTTCAAACATTTGGCCCCTAACAAGTACAGATGAACCTGTACAGTGAACCAAACGCACACACACACACAGAGAGAGAGAGAGAGAGAGAGAGAGAGAGAGAGAGAGAGAGAGAGAGAATGAGAGGAGGAGGTCTGGAGTGGAGAGCGAGCGCAAAGGGGCAGGACTCTCTCTCTTTCTCTTTCTCTCTCTCTCTCTCTTTCTGGTGCTTTTAAGAGGAAACTTTGTGTTTTGTTCTCCAAGTTCACTTTAGTTCCCGCTCCTCTCTCATCCAGCCTTCACGCGTTTATTTCCGTGACGCGTGAGATGCGCACCGCGACGCATGGATCAGTCCATCTCCAATTCCTCATTCTAAAAGCGTTTCAGATCGTGATGTTTCCAAAAGTTTTCTGCACCGGATTGAACTGCATGGAATAATGTGGCGGATTGTTTTGCTGTGTTGCGCTCTGGAGGCTTCCGTTGCGTTGCGTCCACCTGCGAACGCGTCTCTGCACGCACCTGCCCGCGGCGTCGTGCGCATCGTGGATCGGATTTATCACGGGGGAGGAAAAGCCGGTTACCTTTTGTATTTGGACGAGAAGCGCTTTCAGTTGGATATGGAACGGGACGAATCGATATTGTCTCATCACTTCGGTTTGAACGCGGACGCACCGCCACCGCGTCGCGAATGCGTTTACCGCGGCACCGTTAATTCAAACGCGCAGTCTCTTGCGGTTTTCAATCTGTGTGGAGGAGGACTTGACGGGTTTTTCGCGGTGGATGACGCGCGGTATACCATCACGCCGCTCATCCGCGCGAAGGGGCACGAGAATGACGCGCACATCGTTGAGGACGCCGACGCGACCCGTGCTCTCCACTATTACACGCGGGGGGACTTCGGTTTCGAAGCGATGCCCGCGCGTCACAGCTGCGGAACGCGCGACCGCAGGGGTAAAACGCGTAAGGAGGAAACGCGCGGACGCAGACGCTGGGCGAAGTTCGTGAAGCCAGACGCGCTGACGCGACGCAAGCGCTCTGTATCCCGCGCGCGTCACGTGGAGCTGCTTTTGGTCGCAGACGCGTCTATGACGAAGAAATACGGAAAGGACCTGCACCACTACCTGTTGACGCTCGCGTCCATCGCGTCGAAACTTTACGGCCACGCCAGCATCGAGAACCCCATTCGCCTTTCGGTGGTTAAAGTCGCGATTCTGTCCGAAAACGAGAAGGGCATCGAGGTGTCCAAAAACGCGGCCGCGACGCTCAAGAGCTTCTGTAAGTGGCAGAATCAGCAGAATCCTCTGGATGACGATCATCAGCATCACCATGACGCGGCGATCCTCTTCACCAGGCAGGTAAAAACGCGACTGATGGGCAACTTTGTTTACAATGTGAGTGATGGAGGCGCAGACGCGGCTCTTGAGTTTCAATACAGCCTTTTATTTCAGTCCCAAAGCATCACTCTGTGCCATTATGTTTTGAACTAGGTGACCTTACAAAAGTAGGCTACTGTGGTACAGTGGTGGAATACCATGGTATTAACATGGTACACCAATGTACTGTGGCAGTACCATGTTAGTTTTTGTTTAGACCATCAGTTCTTTTTTGACCCACCATTCTCCAACACATATTTCCTTCGGAATATCTTTAGCAGAAATATCATATATCAAATATCAAAAAAGGAATATTATTTGCATTTTAATTAAGTTTTTATTGTACTATATATATTTTTTTGCACTTGATCATTTAACATAATTAGTAAATAAATAATTAGCATTTTTAGAATTTAAGCTTTAATGATTTTAATATATAAAAACTTTTTAGTATTTTAGTATAAATTGCGTTTTTAGTATTATAATTATATTTTATTATAATTAAATTTATTTTGTTTAGCATTGTAATTAAGTTTTATTGTTTAATATAATTAAATACATTGTATTTTTTAGCATTTTAATGAAGATTACATTATTTTAATACATAATTAAATATATTTTTTGTGTTTTTAGAGTTTCCGTTTTTTATTATTTTAATATAATTAAATTGTGTTTTTAGTATGTTGAGTGTGTTATTATAATTAAATATTTTTGTTTTTAAGTATTTTTTAATTAAGTTTTTATTATTTTAAATATATTAAATATTTTGTGTTTTTAACATTTTAATTACATTTTAATTAAGTTTTTAAGTTTTTAAAAACTTAAGTTTAATTAAGTTTTTATTATTTTTATATAATTAATTAGCATTTTTAACATTTTAATTATGTTCAGATTCTAGTTATTATTTATAACAATTTAATATTTTTGTGTTTTTAGCATTTTAATTAAGTTTTGACTATTCACTAATTCTGATGCTACACATACAAAAAAAGCACAATATTACAACCATACTATTTTGGGAGTGTGTGAGTGTGAGTGTGTGTGTGTGTGTGTGTGTGTGTGTGTGTGTGTGTGTGTGTCTGCGTGCGTGCTCATACATGTCCTCTGTGCGTGTGTGCGTGTGTGTGTGTGTGTGTGTGTGTGTGTATGTGTTTGTGTCCGTGTGTGTGTGTGTCTGTTTCTGTGTCCGTGTGTGTCTGTGTCTGTGTCCGTGTGTGTGTATGTGTGTGTGTGTGTGTGTGTGTGTGTGTGACCAGGTCAGCTGGATCTGATCATGTGTGGACTACTGTGGGAACGTCAGTCTCTCTCTCTCTTCCTGTTCCACAGTGAACTGTAAAATTATTTCCTTTGTTGCTGTTTTTTAGGCAGGTGTCTAGGCATCCCCCTCCCAGTCCCCTGACTAGTGTGCGTCTTCATACAGTGTGTGTTCACATTTACATTTACATTTATTCATTTTGCAGACGCTTTTATCCAAAGCGACTTACAATTGGGGAATACATCAAGTGATTCATCTTAAAGAGGCAAACAGACAGAGGAAGTGCTCATAATAACAACTTTCAGGCATTGTTCAAATGTGACCCTGGACCACAAAACCAGTCATAAGAGTCTTTTTTTGTTTGTTTTTTTAAATTGAGATTGATACATCATCTGAAAGCTGAATAAATAATCTTTCCATTGTTGTATAGTTTGTTAGGATAGGACAATATTTGAAAATCTGGAATCTGAAGGTGCAAAAAAATCTAAATATTGAGAAAATAACCTTTAAATTTGTCCAAATGAAGTTCTTAGCAATGCATATTACTAATCAAAAATTAAGTTTTGATATATTTACGGTAGGAAATTTACAAAATATCTTCATGGAACATGATCTTTACATAATACCCTAATGATTTTTGGCATAAAAGAAAAATGGATAATTTTGACCCATACAATGTATTTTTGGCTATTGCTACAAATATACCTGTGCTACTTATGACTGCTTTTGTGCCCCAGGGTCACAAATAAGTACAAGCTTGAAAGGGAAGGAATAAATAAAGAGACAAAGTTTTTTATTTTATTGATTTATTTATTTTATTTTATTTTTTTAAGATGAAGTCCATGCACATTCCTCACACAGGACGCTCTGGAGATCTGAGTGCTATGAACCGCAGCAGAGAGCTGTGAGGAAAATCTCACTGGAGACCACACTGGTTTCTCCCTCTCAGATGCCACAGTAAAGCATGGGCTCCATGCCTCTCACTCAACCACTGCGCTTGTGGTTTGGAGCTTGTCGTGTTTCCAGACAAGGCTTGTGGTGCATGTAAGGTCTTGTTCACTGGAGCACTTGAAGTGCCAAAATCCTGCGCTTCATCTGTAACTTTGTCTCGTTTTCTAGTAAAACGACTGAAACATCCTTAAAACGAGATCAGTTTGCATGGGAAGCAAGATTTTAGATATTTAAATTGTTAACATTAGTTAATGTATTTGGTATCATGAACCAGAGCTGTTTATAGGTAACTAAAACTAAAACCATAAAAATACTTTTTCATTACTTGAAATAAAATTAATAGTAACTGAAATAAAATTAAACTTAAAGAAATTGAAACTTTTTTATTTATAAATAAATAAATCATTGCAATCATAATATTATAAAATAAAAAAATAAATACAACTAAAAATGAAATGATTTTTAAAATAAAACAGTAATAAAAATGACAAGAGCAAAATAAAATTGCAAAAAATTTTAACTAAAATTAAGGGTTGTTATAGTTAACTAAAACTATAAAAAAAATATTTGAAATATAATAAATGTTAACTGAAATAAACTAGTGAAATAAAAATGGATAAAAAAACAATAAATTCTAAAAATGAGAAAACGCTTAAATATCACTTAAACTTTAACTAAAATTAAAATGAAACTGAAAATACAAAAATAAAAATTAATTAAAAGAATTTTAAAAAGTGTAATATTTTCTGAATGATATAAAATAACACTAATTGTGATCTAATTATAAATTTATTGGATTTTTAACATTATTAATCTGTTAATGTTAATTTCTAAACATACTTGTGTTTTTTTATTTATAATACATTAATGTTAATTTGTACAACTTGAAATGTTTAAGATATATGTGTATGCATAAATTCCCATTACCTTGATTAATGAATGCTTTAAGAGTATTGATACCTAATTCATTAATTAAAGTAAAAAATAAAAAATAAAAATAAAAAAAATCTTGTTTTGCATTATGTTTATATGCATAGTTTTAAAGGAATATTTCACACAAAAATGAAAATTTCCTCGAATGTTCTCATCCTCAGGCCATCCAAGATTTGGATGAGTTTGTTTCTCCATCAGATTTGGAGAAATGTGTCACTGCATCAGTGTCTCAGCAATGGCTGCTCTGCAGTGAATGGGTGCCGTCAGAATGAGAGTCCAAACAGCTGATAAAAACATCACAATAATCCACAAGTAATCCACAGCACTCCAGTCCATCAGTTAACATCTGGAGAAGACAAAAGCTGAAACAAATCCAGCATTAAGATGTTTTTAACCATTGCTTCCGGTCCATAATCCATAATAACGCTTCCTCCAGTGAAAAAGTCCATCTCCTGTTGTCTCTCACATCAAAATCCAGCCACATATTTGTTTAGAGCTGTTTGGGCTTGTAAACGCTGCTTGATCTGTGCAGATTTCTCTCCTGATTCAGACCAGAACACTTTTTCACTGGAGGAAGAGTTATTATGGATTATGGACTCGTGTTTTAATTAAAAACGTCTTAATAATGGATTTGTATCATCTTTTGTCTTCTCCAGATGTTAACTGATGGACTGGAGTGGTGTGGATTACTTGTGGATTATTGTGATGTTTTATCAGCTGTTTAGACTCTCATTCTGACGGCACCCATTCACTGCAGAGACAGAGATGCAATGACACATTTTTCCAAATCTGTTCCCATAAAGAAACTCAATTTTCATTTTTGGGTGAACTATTCCTCTAACTATGTTACTAATTCCTCTAGCAGACCGGCATTCATTCCCAGGTGCCTCGGTTGGCATCTTTAAGTGCCGCTGACGTTGTTTTCCTCTCATAAGAGCCGCCACACCAGATTCCACAGAGATGTAGCTTCTGTTGGCAGCATCTGACTTTCTTCTGGCGGAGTGGAGTCTCACACACCTGGTGGCATACTGTGTGTGTGTGTGTGTGTGTGTGTGTGTGTGTGTGTGTGTGTGTGTGTGTGTGTGTGTGTGTTTGTGTGTTTAAGAGTGTGTGGTTGTGAAGTACACCATGTCAACAAGCCATGATGGGCAGCAGAAGCCCACAGACACCCACTGAGAGCTCTGAACCGCCGCCAAAGCCAAACACAAAGAAATGAAATAAGCGAAGCATCATTTCCTCTCTGCTGCTGCAGTTTCCCAAAGCCTCCTCTGCCTCATGACTAACAGTGATTTATTTTTTACATTTACTGAGCACAGCTCATCCAAAAATGAGAATCTGTCATCATTTACTCATCCTCATTTTGTTTAAAACTTGTATGACTTTCGTTCTTCTGTGGAACACAAAAGAAAAAGTTTAGCAGAATGTCCATGCTGCTCTCTTCTAAACAATGAAAGTGTTGACAGGGATTTTTCCTGCATCAAAAAGGGGAAATGAGCACGTCCACGTTGTTTATGCATTATATTCTAAGTTTTCTGAAGTCATATGATGCTCTCTAAGATGAAATCGACTGAAATTTAAGTCATTGTTCACTAATTAAAAAAAAACACTAAAAACACATAATGGCTAAAAACACATCTTTTGCATCTTTATTTGACCCTGTAATTCTCACACTCTCTATTCCAACTCTATTTTATCTATCTATCTGTCTTATTTTTTATTAAAAGAAAACTAACACTAGCTTTCTTTTTTTCTATTCTATTTACTTGTTTTCTTTAAAAAAAAAAAAAACTAACACTAGCTTTATTTTTTCTATTCTATCTACTAAAAAAAAACTAACTAAAAAACTAACACTAACTTTACATTTCATTCAGGTATGCATTGGTTCAGTTCATGCATTCCCTGGGAAATGAACAGCCTCAATGGAAATACATGCATCTTGCACATTTTTTGCAAAATAACATACCTATACACAATTCACTGCAGTCTCCAGCTGAAATGAACACTAGCAGCAATAAAACACTAACAACTTTTATTCTTTTTCGCACAAATTATGGATACAGGTCCAGATTGTCGATTAATATAGACTTATTTTCACACAGTTCCTTGCTCAACACTATGCACTCAAAACACTTTTACCATATGCATGATTTGTAAACAAATACATTTTAATGTTTGCCTCACATAACCATATACAGCTCCATATACAGCTTCTCTGATGTAAAGTTGCTAAGTAGCTCACCCGGTGCAGCATTGCTCTTGCAAGCTGAAATTGCATGGTTGCAAATGTCTTTTTTTATCTCAAGTTTGTTAGTTTTAGAGTAGTTGGTACATTATTTTCAAATGCATTAGAGTGCCACCCACCAGACATTTCATTTCTGAACTGCCGCGGTACAAACGACAACCAATGCAATGAAACATTCAGTTTCATGTTTATAGTTTTCAGATCAAACTGAAGGTGCTTTTAGTGCCACTTGCTGGACATTTTACTTTAAAAGTGCCAAGAAATATGCAAGAAGCAACATATAGTGGTGTTGCTAGAACCCCATGTAATTCTAGTATTGATATACTATTATAGTTTTTGATAATATTTTGAATTAGATTTTGTTATATTTTTAAATTTTCATTTATGTTAAAGTTTTAGTAATTTTGTTGTTTTTGTCATTTTTATTAGTTTTTTTATATACATTTTTTTTTTTTTTTTTAGTTTTCATTTTATTTATTTTTTTTTTATGTAGTTATTTTAGTATGTCTGAACAAAAACGAGAAATGTTGCCTTGGCAACTAGCTGAGATAAAATAAGTTTGAGTATTGTTTATTTTGTTTTATTCAGTTTATCATTCAGTTGATGTTTGAGTGAGTAAATGCTGACAAAATGATCATTGTTTTGGTTGAACGATTCCTTTAAGTGAACTTACTGAGACCGCACATGTTAGTATGTGTGTTTTTCTGATTTAATATGAATAGATCTGACCTGTGCCACTGTAGTGTTGTGTTGCTGAAAGCCTTTCAGTCAAATACTGTATAGATTCATCAATACTGTCAGGACGTCCGAGGACATGAATGACGCCTACAAAACACTAACTGAACGCTCACTAGTACTAGCTGTTGGAAGGTCAGTGTTTATATTATGTGAATTGTTCATAATGCAACTTCGTTGGTAATTAATTTGATTTTCCTCCTGCCACCGTAGATACAGGTAGGCCTGTTGTAATAATTGATTAATTGTCTGATCGTGGTTATTTGATATAATCAAAGTTATTTGTGATCACAATTACTGTACAATTAACTAAAACCATAAAAAATTAAAACAAATGTTAACTGAAGTAAAATATTTTATTATAATACTTATTTCATCTAGTTAATACAAAAACCATCTCATTTTCTTTTAGTTTGAAACAAAAACTAAAATATATATTTAAAAACAAAAGAATGCAAATGGCAAAAACAAATGACAGTTACTCAAACTTCAACTAAAATTAACATGAAAGCTTTTAATAACATTTTTATTAATTTATAATATTTTATATGTCTATAAATGTCTGTATAATTTTAAATACTGTATGTATGAAACTGAAATAAAAACAAATTAAAATGAAAGCTAAATACTAATTCTAAATAAAAAAAAAAATAAAAAAAATAAAAAAATAAAAAATAAAAAAAAATAAAAAAACCACACACACTCACACTAAATTTCAATCACATTTTGCCAAAAATATTGCAATGAGGGATCAGAAGCGTGTGGATCCATTTGCAGATAAACTTTAATAATCTTGATCAGGGTCAAACAGGCAATGGTCAAACAACAGCGGCAGGTATATCAGAGACAAAAACAATACCGGGCAGGAGTCAGGGCAGGCAGCAAAAGAATCAGAGTTCCAGAGGGCAAGATCACAAGGGCAGGCGGCAGAGAATCAAATGGTAGTCAAACAGTCCAAGGTCAATCACAGAAAACTCACAAGAATACAGGGGAACCGCTTAGAAATATCAGCCGGGGCAAAACAAGACTTCACAGTGAGTGTGAATGAAAACGCTGCTTAAGTAGAGCAGTAAATGGGAGACACCTGTGCCGGTGATTAGTCTCATTACGGGGTATATGGGAAATGGAGTCCAAGAAGGTCAATACTCAGGTGAGAGTGCCCTCCGGTGGCCAGCAGAGAGAGCCACAGAGGTCTGATTCATGACAGAGCCCCTCCCCTGCGAGCGACTCCGGACGCGAGGGGCATTTCAACGCCGAGGTCACCCACGAGCTCGAGGTGTAGGTCTGTCTGGATGAACTTGGTGGAATTCAGTGGTAAGTGTGGGATCCAAGATGTCTTGGGCGTTGACCCAGGCTCTCTCCTCTGGGCCATATCCCTCCCAATCGGCCAGATACTGCAACACTCGTCCTCGGCGTCAGGAATCCAGAATCTCTCAGACCTGGTAAGCCTCCTCACCATCCACAATGATGGGAGGGGTACTCTCGTTTGCGACCTCCTCTTGGTCCCTCTCTCCTCTAGGACCACCGGCGGGCTTAAGCAGGGAGACATGAAAGGTGGGTGAGATGCGATAATTTGCAGGTAATGCTAAATGATATGAAACTGGAGTGATTTGTCTGAGTATCTCAAATGGACCCACGTACCTGGGACTTAATTTCTTGCTTGGCAGTCGTAGTCATAAGTCTCTGGTGGAGAGCCAGACCCATTGTCCAGGTGTATATTCAGGTCCCTCCCTTCTCCGACGATCGGCTTGTTCCCTAGTTCGTCGTACTGCTCGTTACAGATGTACGTGAGCAGCATTCCAAGTATTCTATCTCCTTCTTAGCCAGGCGTTGACAGCAGGGAGTTCAGAGGGTTCTCCTGACCAGGGAAACAGGGGTAGTTGAAAGCCGAGAACACACTGGAATGGGGTGAGACCGGTTGAAGGTTTGCGGAGCGAGTTCTGGGCGTATTCAGCCCAAATCAGGAACAGACTCCAATCATTCTGGTTCTGATGGCAGCATGATCTTAGAAATCGGGTTCTCTTGATTGAGTCTCTCCACCTGGCCATTAGATTGTGGGTGACAACCAGAGGTGAGACTGACGTTGATGTTTAGTTATTGACAGAAGGATTTCTGACTCGAGATGTGAATTGTGGACTCTGGTCTGAAACTATGTCCTCGGGGAGTCCATAGAAGCGAAAGACCTGTTCTAAGAGAACCTCTGCGGTCTCGAAGGCTGTGTGTAGTTTGGGTAAGGGTATGAGTCGGCAGGCCTTGGAGAATTGGTCGATCACCGTCAGAATGGTTGTATAATTCCTAGAGTTGGGGAGGTCAGTAACAAAGTCAATGGCAATATGAGACCATGGGTGCTGAGGGACAGGCAGAGGCTGTAACAACCGGGGCATTGGTGAGATGATTTGGACATGTTGCAGGTTGGACATTGTTGAACGAATGTGATCGTGTCAGCCTGTAGCGATGGCCACCAGAAACGTTCGGACACCAGCTGGAGTGAAGCTGTAATCCCGGGGTGACCAGAGCTGAGGGAGTCGTGCACCAGATGTAGGACTCATTGGCGAAGATCATGAGGAACATAAGTTGGGACAACTCGGTGGAGTGGGATCATTAGCTTGAGCCTCGGTGATCTCAGTAAGAATGTCCCATTGGACGGGAGCTACAATTAATGTTGACGGGATGACAGTTTCGTTGATGCTTCTCAGAAGGTGAAGAGTCATGTAGTCTAGACAGTGCATTGGTTTTGCAGTTCTTGGACCCTGGTCTAAAGGTTACTTTAAAAATCGAAGTGTGAGAAGAACAATGACCATCTGGCCTGCTGGGGGTTGAGCGGATATACTCTAGATTACGGTGATCTGTGAGAACTGTGAAAGGAACTTTAGCTCCCTCTAGCCAATGTCGCCATTCTCCAAAGGCTGCCTTCACCAGCAACTCACGGTCTCCAACATCATAGTTTCTCTCGGCAGAATTCAGTTTGCGTGAGTAATAAGCACATGGGAAGAGCTTGGGAGGACTGCCATGACATTGAGATAGGATGGCTCCAATGCCAGTGTTCGAAGCGTCGACTTCAACTATGAGCTCTAGATCTGGGTCTGGGTGATGGAGGATGGGTGCAGTGGTGAAGCGATCCTTGAGTTGTTGAAAAGCGTTCTGAGCTGATGGTGACCAGTTTAAGTGCCGTCTCCCTCCCTTGAGCAGTGAAGTGAGCAGAGCCACTATGGTGCTGAAGTTACGCATGAATCGCCTGTAGAAATTGGCAAAGCCCAAGAATCGTTGCAGCTCTTTCACGGTCGTTGGTTGAGGCCAGTTCAGTACTGATTGTACCTTGTTATTGTCCATAGCGACCCCGTTGGCGCTGATGATGTAACCCAGGAAGGACACTAGTGTTTGGTGGAACTCACTTTTCTTTCTTTGCATACAGCTGATGTTCAATTAGACGATTTAGAACTGCCCGGACGTGTTGAACGTGCGTTTCCAGAGAGTCTGAGTAGATCAGTATGTCATCGATGTAGACTATTACACAGCGATTGAGCATGTCTCGGAACACATCATTGATGTAGGCTTGGAAGACGGACGGACTATTGGAGAGCCCGAACGGCATAACGAGGTATTCATAGTGCCCAGTGGTCGTTGAGAAAGCTGTCTTCCACTCATCTCCATCCCGGATGCGGATTAGATTATAGGTGCTGCAGAGGTTGAGCTTGGTAAAGTACTTGGCAGTATGAAGTTGTTCTAGGGCGGCTGGGACCAGAGGCAGTGGGTAACGGAACTTGACTGTGATATCGTTGAGACTTCGATAATCAGTGCATGGTCGTAGACCCCCGTCCTTCTTAACGAAGAACCCGGCTGATGCAGGAGAGGTGGATGGTTTAATGAAGCCCTTAGCCAGTTCCTCCTCGATGTATGCTTTCATAGCCTCAGACTCAGGTTGTGATAGGGGAAATACTCTGCCTCTCGTTGTCATGGTTCCAGGAAGCAGATCGTTGGCACAATCACTGGATTGATGTGGTGGAAGTTGAGAGGCCTTCGACTAGCTGAACGCTTCAGAGAGATCTTGGTATTCCACTGGAAGGTCTGATATGGCTGGGGTTTCTGATGACGAGGGAGATCCAGGGTAAGCCGAGAATCACCAGGTTCTGTGGTGAATAAATGACGAAGAGACGTATGAGTTCGGTGTGGAGAGATATGATTTTTAGAGTGAGGTCTTGGGTAGTAAATTTTACCAGTCCTGTGCCCAATGGGCGTCCGTCTAGCGCCACCACTGCCAACCGGGATTCACATGGAAGGAGAGGAAGTTTATGAGATTTAGCAAAAGTTGATGTCAATGAAATTTGCAAGTGTGCGGAAAGTAGGAGAGTAGTCAGCTGCCGTGTCTTTCCCTTGATGGAGCATGTGTTGTCAGTGGGTATAACAGCGGTTGCTGATCCATAAACAGTGAGCATTGTAACAGAAATCTCTTACACTTGTCCAGGGAGCCGTCAAATTTCTCTGGGAAAGATAATCGAGGGTTTGCTAAGGGGAGGTTCATGTTCGAGATTACAGGCTGAGGCTGAGGCTCAGGTGCTGGTGCGGCGGTGGTGTGGTTAGCTGTAGTGATTGCAGCATCTTCACTAACTCCTCAGTGATAGACGTGAGGCGTTGGAATTGTTGTGATGCTAACATGGTAGCCTGAACTGAGACCTCGGAGGTGAGTTGATAAACGGTTGCTGGATCCGCAAATGGCGAAGTCTTCTGTAACGAGGGATCAGAAGTGTATGGATCCATTTGCAGATAAACTTTAATAATCTTGATCAGGGTCAAACAGGCAATGGTCAAACGACAGCGGCAGGTATATCAGAGACAGAAACAATACCGGGCAGGAGTCAGGGCAGGCAGCAAAACAATCAGAGTTCCAGAGGGCAAGATCACAAGGGCAGGCGGCAGAGAATCAATGGTAGTCAAACAGTCCAAGGTCAAGCACAGAAAACTCACAGGAATACAGGGTAACCGCTTAGAAATGTCAGCCAGGGCAAAACAAGACTTAACAGTGAGTGTGAATGAAAACGCTGCTTAAGTAGAGCAGTAAATGGGAGACACCTGTGCCGGTGATTAGTCTCATTACGGGGTGTATGGGAAATGGAGTCCGAGAAGGTCAATACTCAGGTGAGGGTGCCCTCCGGTGGCCAGCGGAGAGAGCCACAGAGGTCTGATTCATGACAATTATATTATATTATATTATATTATATTATATTATATTATATTATATTATATTATATTATTAATCGTAAATAATGAAATCATATAGGCTTATTTTATTATATGATTCCAAGTAAAATAATGTATTAGGTGACATGAACAAAGCAGAATGAAATCACAATTATGAATGTTATTCACAATTATTTGTATGCCAAAATTCATGATCATGACAAGCCTAGACACAAGTACCACTGAAGTCATGTGATCCACGGTTAGTCAGCCCCATGCTTCAACCTTTATAAGGTCAGAGAAATTAAGAGGTTTCTAAACTTCATCAGTCGATGCAGAACAAGAGGCACATTGAGCTCATCATGGCTTTGGGTGAATGTGTGATAACGAGCGTCAGATCAGAGGCCGCTGAACACAATGACGCGTGTGTCTGAACACAGACCAGATCAAGACTGTGGCATGACAGGATTTTCTGAGTTACGTCACGGTCGCATTCAGAATCACACACGTGTGTGTTTACAGCATGAGAGCAGGTGCAGATATGATGCAATAACACACACTTAGTTTCTCATATATTGTGTGTCCAAAGAAGTCTCTTATGCTCACCAAGTCTGCATTTATTTGATAAAAAATACAGTAAAAATTGTGAAATATTATTTCAATTTAAAACAGCTGTTTTCTATGTGAATAACTGTTAAAATGTAATTTATTCCTGTGATCAAAGCTGGATTTTCAGCATCATTACTCCAGTCTTCAGTGTCACATGATCTTCAGAAATCATTCTAATATGCTGATTTGCTGCTCAAGAAACATTTCTGATTATTAGCAATGTTGAAAACAGTTGTGCTGCTCAATATTTTTGTGGAAACATTTGTGATACATTTTATTTTTCAGGATTCACAGTTGAATAGAAAGTTCAAAAGAACAGCATTTATTTGAAATCTTTTATAACATTATAAATGTCTTTACTGTCACTTTTGATCAATTTAATGTGCCCTTGATTAAAAAAGAATCTCAGGTTTTTAATTTAAGACTCACCAAATGCAAGTTTGTCAGTGACAAAAATGCAATGAAATATTTGCATTAAACATTGCTTGCAACAATTTTATTCCATCAGAATACACAGCTACTTTTGAATGACTGTTAATGGAGAAAGATGGGATTGTTTTTTTGTTTGTTTGTTTTTGTTTTAGTTTTTTTTGTTTTTTGCCCATATTTTTGACCATGGTATATATATATATATTTACATTTACATTTACATTTAGTCATTTTGCAGACGCTTTTATCCAAAGCGACTTACAATTGGAGAATACATAAAGCGATTCGTCTTGAAGAGGCAATCAGACAGAGGAAGTGCTCGTAACAACAAGTCTCAGGCATTGTTCAAATATATATATATATATATATATATATATAAAATAATTAATATTTAATATTTATTATATGAATTGATATATATTATTTTAAAAAAAAATACACATAATTTACTTGTTATTTATTTATTTATTTATTTATTTATTTACTTATTTATTACAAATTTTTATTGCACAAAAGAAACATTTATGCTTGGTAAATGTTTTCAGTTCACCTGCCCTTTTGAGGCTGTATGTACTATACACACACACACACACAGACTTGTTTGCCCTACACCAACCCTACACCTAAACCTACCCCTTACAGGAAACTTTCTGCATTTTTAGATTTTCAAAAAACTTCATTCTGTGTGATTTATTAGTCTCTTTACCCGTGGTGACCTCAATTTAGGTCCCCACCGTGACACGAGTCCCCATGAGTCTGTGTGTATTCAGGTTTAAGTCCCCACCGGGATATAAAAACAGGTACACACACACAGTATGTACTGTACACACAGAGGGTGTATGAATGCGTACAGACAGAGTAAATACTGCAGTGTTTGTTCAGGAGTATGAGAGAGAGTTGAGCGTGTTGTTTCTGATCATGCTTGTGTCTTCTAGAGTATTTTTTTTTTCTAGCGTATGCGACGGTGTGTTTTGTAGCTCCGCTGCCGTCTGTCTGTCTGGGGCATTTCACACGTCCGCCGCTTCAGCCGCTATACATTGACAGTTCACTGAAAAACTCGAGATATTCTGGACGCTCTGAATCCATCCGTCCCAAATCCTTACTCTGCGTGCCAGCGTTGAGTGGCAACAGCCTGCGATCGGATCCGGCCTCTGCCTGAGAAACTCAGTAGGATGAAGAATTTGTTTTTGACAGAGGAGCTGATATGACTGATATACTGAAGATTGTTTTGTTCATGCAAACTGTTGATTTCAGAGACTTTCAGGAGTTTTTTTGACATTAAAGAAATCGTATCTTTTGATCCCATACAGCAAAAATATATATATATATATATATTTTTTTTTAAATAAATTTCAAAATATACAAAAAATGGCCCAAAATAATATTTGCTAAAATATATTAATGTAAATATAATTTCTAGCGATATATTTTTAGTATATTTTTGTAAATATAAATATAAATAATATAAATATATTTTTATAAGCATTTAAAAACGTATTCTGCCTCAATTCGTCAATCCAAGAAAATACATTCACTTCAGGGTTATTATACTATTAAACTAAAACCACAAAAAACTGAAATAAAATAAATGTTAACTGAAATAAAAATATTTTTAAAAAATTTACAATTATTTTATTTCATCTAGGTGACAAGACAAGATTTCTAATTCTCATTTAACTTGACAAAAATAATTAAAACTAAAACTGAAATAAAAATGAATAAAAACATATATATAACTATATAATTGATTATATATATATATATAAACAGCAAAATCTAATAATAATTACAAAAATCCAACAAAATTACTATTTAAAAATATAATTCTAAATATTAAAAAACAACAACAGCTAATAAAAATGACAAAAACAAAATTCTGAAAACAGAAAGCAGAAAATATTAAAAAATTAAATCAAAGACTCAAAATTACTAAAACTTTAACTAAAATTAAAATGAAAGCAGAAAATGAAAATTAAATCTAATTCAAAATATTAACAAAAACAATAATATTATCTCAATAATACTAAAGTAACACTGAATATGTCACATTTGAAGAAAAACTTGTCTATAGATGAACATATAACAAATGTAGGCTGTATTGGAAATGCATTTTAAAATTGGAAATGTATTTTCTTGCCACTGAAATACATTTTGATATATATTTTGGTATAGGAAGGTTGAAACTAAATATATTTTCAATTTAAAAATATATTTCATTGAACTTCACTTTATATTTATCATA
This sequence comes from Spinibarbus caldwelli, assembly GCA_039654775.1. Taxonomy (NCBI): domain Eukaryota; kingdom Metazoa; phylum Chordata; class Actinopteri; order Cypriniformes; family Cyprinidae; genus Spinibarbus; species Spinibarbus caldwelli. Next base: position 1,458,355 of record CM077225.1, on the reverse strand, counting down.
TATTTCAAATATATTTTGGCCAGAAAAAGTGGTCTATATTTTTGCTGTATGAGATCCTTCTCAGTTTGTAGATCCAAACAGACCAGACAGGCGACTGAAGCCCTTCTCTCAGATCAGCGCTGATGTTCCTCTCATCACTGATGGATACATGAGAGCAGATCTCAGATCAGCGGTCCGAAGCCGTCCGTCTGGCCCTGAAACGCCCTGTAAATCAGAAGCAGGTGACAGAAACTCGCGCCGCTGCAGAATCAAATATCAGAGCAGTCTGCTCCTCGTCTTCCTGTCTGTCTGCGTCCACATGTTTGCTCACAGAGTTTGCCAAACACTTGTCAAACGCGTCAGGATATCAGCGTTTGCATTCTGGACTTTAGTGCTGAAAGTCCTTTGTTTTCCAGTAAATGCATTGAAACAACCTTAAAACAACATACATTTGCCTGAGATGATTAGAAGTCTGTTTTCTGAGAAATCAGATCTCTAAAAATGGACTTTTTTTATTTTTTGCAATTTTTTATTTTATTTTTATTTTTTTTTATTTTTTTTAAGTTGAGATGATCTTTACTTCCATGTTGTGACATATTCAGGTGTAATGGATTATCAAAAAATGAAAAAGTTTAGGACGGGAACTTGGTTTTAGTTATTTTGGTGACATTAATATACTATTATAGTTTTTGTTAATATTTTGCATTAGATTTTCTTTTTTTTTAATTTTCAGTTTTTAGTACTGTTTTAGTGTTTTTGTTTTTTTTTTAGATTTTAGATTTTTATTTAATTTTAAATGTCTGTATAATTTAAAGTTTGTCGAAAACTTAAATAAATTAAATGAAAGCTAAATGAAAATATTTTTAAAATATATATATAAAAATTACAAGTGCATAAGAAAAATTTTAAAAAAACTTTAAAAAATACTGAAAACTAAAAATGTAAAAATAAAACTATACATATTTTATACATTTTTATTTCTGTTAATATTTATTTATTTCAAGTAAATAAATAATATTTTATTTAGTTTATTTATTATTTATAAGTCCTCCACACATCACCAGAGAGAAGTTTGTCTTTTTACTGTAAGATCCAATTATGCCATTTTGATTAAACATTACGAGGTCAAAACATTGTTTAAAAATGAAACATGCATGAATAAATTGTTCACAGTAAGATCTATTTCATGCATTTATAAAACAGGTGAATTTTCATTTAATGCTGACTTTAATCATAAATCCAACAAAATTGAGTTTTAAATGAGATATTTAAATTGAGATGTTTAAATGTTTTTTTAATTGAAAAACAAGACAAGAAAAATCCAGATTTATATATATCTGTTTGAGCTGTTGTTGTAATTTTCCCTCATATTTCCCTCATTTTCTGGCTCTTGGTTTGCCAACATATTTTTCTAGTATCCTCAGGCAGGAATTCCTCCGAATATCCGTCAAGTTGCTCTGTTCACTTCTGTGAAAACTCAGAGAACAACAAGGGGGAGTAACCTGCTTTTGAAACGATCTGAAGAAAACATGAGTGATGTTTCTCTGTGCAAAACTTAATAGCAGCTCTCTAGCATGATGGTAAACACATTTACTGCATCAGAGCATGTGTATGACAGAATAACAGAAGAGAGTGAAGCTGTAGTAATGATGGGTCAGTGATTTGTGAAGCTGGGCTGTAGATGCGTGAGCTCAGTCGCTCCGCTGATGTGATGAGCTAAACTTGCTCTCAGGCTGTTTACTGTGTTGCTGTTATTAATATGAGCGTGTGAAGAGCCGCTTTCAGTCCAGCCGTTTCCATGAAGCAGCAAACATCGGCCTGTCTGACTGCGAGGATCATTAGTCAGTCACGTCTGAAAACACATTTAGGATGTCCAGTGAAGATCTGTGCTGCTGCTGATGAAGATTCTGCTCTGAAACTGTTGCATCAAATGCTGCAAACTATTCATAAAGTAGGTTTAAAGTAGTTGAGTTACAGGCAGCTACTTATTGAAAGTGTTTTTGGACAGATTCAGTCTATGTCAAGTTTTTCATTGGTCTTTGTCATTTATAGTCATTGTCATATTTACTAAAACTATTAAAAATCATTTTCACTATTTGAAATAAGGCTGAAATAAAAGGGAACAGAAATATTAGATGAAAAATGTAAAAATTAGAAATTAAATCAAATGAGTTTAAGTTGAACTACTAAAATGACTAAAACTAAACTGAAATCAAAATAAATAAAAGCTTTTTTTTTTTTTTAAATGACAGTAGCAAAGTGCTTAACAATATTTCAAAATCTTAATTTACATATGAATGCTATGAATAGTTGGCTTTGTGATGAACTCTGTGAGGAAATAATATAAAATAAATTATATAGTAAAATTAATTAAATACGGAAATTTTTGTGCTCACCAATGTTGTTTTAGTATTATTTATATTCTATTATAGTTTTTATTAGTATTTTTAATTAGCTTTTATTTTAGATTTTCAGTTTTCATTTTAATTTTTAATTTTATTTTTGTGTTTGTCATTTTTTATATTTCTATTTAGCTTTTACTAGTAGTTTTACTAGTTACTAGTAATGAATATTATTTTGAATAGTTTTAGTTAATGATTACGCTGCAGATTCTCATCATATTAACCCTATGATTAGATGCATGAAATAAAAAGAAGTTGTTCTGTACATATTGTTAGTTATATTTAATATTTATAAATATAAATATTTAATAACAATATTTAAAAATAAAAAATACAAAAGTACACTACAAAATTAATAAAGAATAAACTAAAATCAAAACAAAAAATCTAAAAATAAAAGCTAATTTAAAATATGAATGAAAGCTATGAATAATACTAAGATACCACAGTTTGTGATGTTGTGGATGCTGTTGTGTGCAGGATCTGTGCGGTCATCACTCGTGTGATACTCTCGGTATGGCTGACGTGGGAACCGTTTGTTCACCAGAGCGGAGCTGTGCCATTATCGAGGATGATGGACTACACGCCGCCTTCACTGTGGCACATGAGATCGGTACACACACACACACACACTCACACACATACTCACTCACACACATACTCACACACATACTCACACACACACACACACACACACTCACACACACACACACACTCACACACACACACACACACACACACACACACACTCACACACACACACACACACACTCACACACACACCTAATGTGCTAATGTATGAAGGTAAATCAGTAGAAAAACTTGAGAGCTTGTTGATCTGAATGTGAGAACTTTTGTATTTGTAAGTTGAAATTTACACTCACAGCTCTGATGTGAAAAGCTGAATCTTTTGATTTGCACACACGGGCAATGATCAAAACACCCATGTTTTGAAGTCAAAGTTGCAGATTAATAGTTACACATGTGTAGAATGACATTCACATAAACAAAATGACAGACACAAATGTGTACGACATATTTACTTTTGCACTCTACTTCAGTTTCGCTGTACAACGTCAAGTCGGCACTTACAACCTCTCAGATCTGGCAGTACAACTTTAAATCCTAGCGCTTTGACTTTTGCTACTTTTGCGGGGGCGGGGCTGGGGTGCGAATCAAGACATTTTATTGGTCGATGCCTGACCAATGAACAACGCCAGCCAGCACGACTTGCAGTGCAGAAAGAAACATGTTTTTTATGCATATGTATCAGTTATTTGTAAAACACTGCAAACAATTTTCATTGAATATCCTTAGCTTTTACAGGATTTTAAGCCACTGCATTCATCTTGTCATACAGGTGTTATCTGGTAGACAAATAATGCAACATCTTTCATATGTACAGGTGCATCTCAATAAATTAGAATGTCGTGGAAAAGTTCATTTATTTCAGTAATTCAACTCAAATTGTGAAACTCGTGTATTAAATAAATTCAGTGCACACAGACTGAAGTAGTTTAAGTCTTTGGTTCTTTTAATTGCGATGATTTTGGCTCACATTTAACAAAAACCCACCAATTCACTATCTCAACAAATTAGAATATGGTGACATGCCAATCAGCTAATCAACTCAAAACACCTGCAAAGGTTTCCTGAGCCTTCAAAATGGTCTCTCAGTTTGGTTCACTAGGCTACACAATCATGGGGAAGACTGCTGATCTGACAGTTGTCCAGAAGACAATCATTGACACCCTTCACAAGGAGGGTAAGCCACAAACATTCATTGCCAAAGAAGCTGGCTGTTCACAGAGTGCTGTATCCAAGCATGTTAACAGAAAGTTGAGTGGAAGGAAAAAGTGTGGAAGAAAAAGATGCACAACCAACCGAGAGAACCACAGCCTTATGAGGATTGTCAAGCAAAATCCATTCAAGAATTTGGGTGAACTTCACAAGGAATGGACTGAGGCTGGGGTCAAGGCATCAAGAGCCACCACACACAGACGTGTCAAGGAATTTGGCTACAGTTGTCGTATTCCTCTTGTTAAGCCACTCCTGAACCACAGACAACGTCAGAGGCGTCTTACCTGGGCTAAGGAGAAGAAGAACTGGACTGTTGCCCAGTGGTCCAAAGTCCTCTTTTCAGATGAGAGCAAGTTTTGTATTTCATTTGGAAACCAAGGTCCTAGAGTCTGGAGGAAGGGTGGAGAAGCTCATAGCCCAAGTTGCTTGAAGTCCAGTGTTAAGTTTCCACAGTCTGTGATGATTTGGGGTGCAATGTCATCTGCTGGTGTTGGTCCATTGTGTTTTTTGAAAACCAAAGTCACTGCACCCGTTTACCAAGAAAGTTTGGAGCACTTCATGCTTCCTTCTGCTGACCAGCTTTTTAAAGATGCTGATTTCATTTTCCAGCAGGATTTGGCACCTGCCCACACTGCCAAAAGCACCAAAAGTTGGTTAAATGACCATGGTGTTGGTGTGCTTGACTGGCCAGCAAACTCACCAGACCTGAACCCCACAGAGAATCTATGGGGTATTGTCAAGAGGAAAATGAGAAACAAGAGACCAAAAAATGCAGATGAGCTGAAGGCCACTGTCAAAGAAACCTGGGCTTCCATACCACCTCAGCAGTGCCACAAACTGATCACCTCCATGCCACGCCGAATTGAGGCAGTAATTAAAGCAAAAGGAGCCCCTACCAAGTATTGAGTACACTCTAAAAAATGCTGGGTTGTTTCAACCCAATTTTGGGTCAAATATGGACTAACCCAACTTTTGGGTTAAAAACTGAATGTAAAAATTTAACCCAACAGCTGGGTTAGTCCATATTTGACCCACAATTGGGTTGAAACAACCCAACATTTTTTAGAGTGTACATATACAGTAAATAACATACTTTCCAGAAGGCCAACAATTCACTAAATTTTTTTTTTTATTATTGGTCTTATGAAGTATTCTAATTTGTTGAGATAGTGAATTGGTGGGTTTTTGTTAAATGTGAGCCAAAATCATCACAATTAAAAGAACCAAAGACTTAAACTACTTCAGTCTGTGTGCACTGAATTTATTTAATACACGAGTTTCACAATTTGAGTTGAATTACTGAAATAAATGAACTTTTCCAGGACATTCTAATTTATTGAGATGCACCTGTATATCCTACTGCATATTGCAGAGTAATATCGCTTTACCAGAGCCGCTGAGAAACATGCTTTGATCTCACCGCCACGCGGTCACGTGGTTCATGGAGCTCTCAATAGTTCCAAACAACTACCCACTGTCAATATATTTGAATGGGATTAAACGGGACAGACAGCAGCTTTTCACATCAGAGCTGTGAGTGTAAATTTCAACTTACAAGCGCAAATATTAATATGACAAGTTCTCACATTCAAATCAGCAACCTCTCGAGTTTAGCTTCTGATTTACCTTCATAGTATGTCCCCACAAAGATAGTAAAAACAGAAATATAGTACTTTGTGAGGTCCTTTAGTTGGTCCCCACAAAGACAACATCTTAAAATGATAATAAAGAATGTTTAATAGAATGTTAAAACTCACATCTTGCTATGTGTACTGTGTTAGGCTAACCGAGACTTGTCATTGTGCTTACATGTTGTTGCTCTTTTGTTGGTTTTGATTGCTTCTATTGTTTTCATTTGTAAGTCGCTTTGAATAAAAGCATCTGCTAAATGAGTAAATGTAAATGTAATGTAAATGTACTATCTTTGTGCGGTCTTTTGCTCCTCACAAAGTAGTAAAAACAAGTTCACACACACTCATGTGCGCTCTCTCTCTCTCACACACACTCTGATGACATCACTTCCTGTGTGTGTCTCAGGGCACCTGCTGGGTCTGTCTCATGACGACTCTAAGTTCTGCGAGGAGCGATTCGGCTCGACTGAAGACAAGCGGCTGATGTCCTCCATCCTGACCTCCATCGACGCGTCCAAACCCTGGAGCCGCTGCACCTCTGCCACCATCACCGACTTCTTCGACGACGGAAACGGTGAGAAACAATCATGTCTAAACATCAACTGCGCATTGCAGCAAATGACTGAATTTGATGTTGCATTCTCAAAAGTTTTGCAGGATTTTGTATGGTTATAAGGCCAATATTAATCTGATAGGATCAGATCTGAGATTTCATTGATCTGTTTTTAATACTACTTGTTTATGTGGAAATCATGGGACATTAAATTAGTGAAATAGGTTGCAATTTATATACTATTATAGTTTGTATTAATATTTTATATTTATTTTACTTTTTATTAATATTTTAATTTATTTAAAAAATCTAAATAGTTCTAATTTATTTTTATTTTAGTTTGTTTTATTTTAATTTTAGTTATAGATTTTTTATATATAATTAATATTTTGAACTTTTTATATTTTATTAATATTTTATCCTTTAAATATTAATATTTTATCCTTTAAATATCAATATTTTATCCTTTAAATCATTTAAATAAACAAATACATAAATAAATAAATACATACATACATACATACATACATACATAAATCTTTATTATGCAACCATGTTTTGATTTAAGATCAGTTTTTTTAAAGAAATTAATACTTTTATTCACCAAGGATGCATTAAATTGATCCAAAGTGCCGGGAAAGACATTTATAATGTCACAAAAAAAAATTATATTTCAGATAAATACTGTTCTTTTGAACTTTCTATTCACCTGTGAATCCTGAAAAATAAAATTTATCACAGTTTCCACAAAAATATTGTGCAGCATAACTGTTTTCAACATTGATAATAATCAGAAATGTTTCTTGAGCAGCAAATCAGCATATTAGAATGATTTCTGAAGGATCATGTGACACTGAAGACTGGAGTAATGATGCTGAAAATTAAATTCAGCTTTGAACACAGCAATCAATTACATTTTAACAGATGTTCACATAGAAAACAGCTATTTTGAATCCTAATAATATTTCAAAATTTACTGTATTTTTGGTCAAATAAATGCGGCTTTACTGAGCAGAAGAGATTTCTTTCAAAAACACACTTACTAACCCCAAACTTTTGAACGGTACTGTATATGTGACCCTGGAGCACAAAAGCAGTCATAAGTAGCACAGGTATATTTGTACCAATAGCAAACAATACATTGTATGGGTCAAAATTATCGATTTTTCTTTTATGCCAAAAATCATTAGGATATTAAGATCATGTTCCATGAAGATATTTAGGAAATTTCCTACTGTAAATATATCAAAACTTAATTGCATTGCTAAGAACTTCATTTGGACAACTTTAAAAGCGATTTTCTCAATATTTTGATTTTTTGCACCCTCAGATTCCAGATTCTCAAATATTGTCCTATCCGAACAAACCGTACATCAATGGAAAGCTTATTTATTCAGATTTCAGATGATTTATAAATCTCAATTTCAAAAAATTTACCCTTATGACTGGTTTTGTGGTCCAGGGTCACATATAATGAAAATCAACATTTTCCAGACAGTTTCTCTATAATCATCCTCTCATATTGTTCCTGTGTGCAGCTGAGTGTCTTCTGGACACTCCTCGTCTGCCTCTCTTGGGTCCAGAGGAGCTTCCGGGTCAGAGTTATGATGCGGTCCAGCAGTGCCGTCTGGCCTTTGGGCCGGAGTACAGCGTTTGTCCAGGGATGGACGTTTGTTCGCGTCTGTGGTGTGCGGTCATCAGGAAGGGACAGATGGTGTGTCTGACCAAGAAGCTGCCGGCTGTGGAGGGAACGCCGTGTGGAAAGGGCCGCATCTGTCTGCAGGGCAAATGTGTGGACAAAACCCGAAAAAGACACTACTCGGTAAGAGCAGAGGTTCAGGCAAACAGGAAATCAACAAATGTGACCCTGGAGCACAAAAGCAGTCATAAGTAGCACAGGGATAATTGTAGCAATAGGCAACAATACATTATACGGGTCAAAATGATCGATTTTTCTTTTATGCCAAAAATCATTAGGATATTAAATAAAGATCATGTTCCATGAAGATATTTTGCAAATTTCCTACCATAAACATATCTAAACAATTTTTGATTAATAATATGCATTGCTAAGAACTTAATTTGGAGATTTTCTCAATACTTAGATTTTTTTGCACCCTCAGATTCCAGATTTTCAAATAGTTGTATCTCAGCCAAATATTGTCCTATCCTAACAAACCATACATCAATGGAACTGAAATTCAGCTTTCAGATGATGTATAAATCTCAATTTCAAAAAATTGACCCTTATGACTGGTTTTGTGCTCCAGGGTCACAAATGATGTGTTTGTCTTTGTAATCTTTTATTGAAATGCTTCTGAAATGAGTTGCTTTTTGGCTGACGTCTCTGTCCCGAAAAATCAAGTCCCGCACTACAGATTTTTTCACTGATTTCACTCTGAATCAAGCATATTATGTTACTAAAACAGATTGTAAATTGCATTTCTTATTGACTAGTTTAATTTCCATGCTGGTTTATGTTGATCATTGTTGATTTTGAACCAGTCCAGTGTGATTTTGATATTTTTTTTTAAATATACTATTAATAATTTGTATTAATATTTTGAATTAGCTTTTATTTTTATATAATTAATTTAATATTTTTAATTTAATAAAAACGCTAGGGGAACACCTTCAGCGATACCATGCTCTGAATCATATGTGTAATCAGTCCAATCGATGGGCGAGGCATCACGGATGGGTGACGTAACGACCAGGAAGTTTAAAAGCATGTGAGGTGCAACCGGCGTCAGCTTCTAGGAATGAAGCAAGCTCTAGTAGGGATGCCGGAAGTATGGCCCTGAGATGCAACGTCTCGTTCCCTCGGGGAACCATGGTTACATACGTAACCTGGGACGTTCCCTTTCAGGAACTTGAGCTGTGTCGGAAAACGCTAGGGGAACGAGATGTCCACGCCGCCAGACTTGCAAATCCCTGCCTAGTGTGGAAGAGCACAGCTATGGCAAGAGAACAGAAGAGCCTGGAGTGGCTCGCAAATCTAGGTCATAGAACCTGATGAACGTGAGGGGAGTAGACCATCCCACACCATTGCAGATGTCCTGCATTGGCACACCTGCCAGAAAGGCCTTGGAGGCCACCACACTTCTCCTTGAGTGAGCCTTGACCCCCAGTGGTGAGGGGAGATCAGAGGACTCATAGGCAACAGTAATGGCATCAACTATCCACCGGCTGAGGGTCTGCTTGGAAGCAGGATGACCTCTCTTAGGGGGACCATAGTAAACAAGCAGTTGGTCTGCCCTTCTCCACAGTTCAGCTCTGTGGACGTATGCGTCCAGTGCTCGCACTGGACACATACAATTAAGCTTCTGCTGGTCGGGCTCCCCGAAGGGAGGAGGACAGAATGCCTGAAGTAAGACAGGCTGTGGTGTAGAGGAGTGGTCCTTAGGGATATACCCCGCTCGAGGGTACAGAAAAGCTTTGGCCAGACCGGACGCAAAGTCGAGATAAGAAGGGGCCACTGAGAGGGCCTGCAGATCCCCAACTCTCTTTAGTGAAGATATTGCCAAGAGAAACACAGTCTTTAACGTAAGAAGACGATCTGATATCTCCTCGATAGGCTCAAAGGGAGGCCAACAGAGAGCTTCTAGCACCACAGCGAGGTCCCAAGGAGGGACACGAGATCGTACCTGAGGCCTCAGTCTCATCACACCGCGGAGGAAACGTGTAACCAGGGGTCCTTTCCCACTGACTGACCACCAAGAGGGGCGTGGTAGGCCGCTATAGCCGCCACGTAGACCTTCAGGGTCCAATGGCACGGGCGGTCTCCTTGGTGGCGCGGAGAGCTAAATCAGCGGTTCTGCTAAGTTCTGAAATGTCATCTGATTTCACTTGCTTGCCTTCATCTAGCTCTTTTAGCAGGTCAGCTTGGTACGCCTGTAACAACGACATAGTGTGCAGACACGCACCAGCCTGACCCGCTGCCGTGTACCCCTTGCCCACCAGCGCTCAAGTGGTTCGCAGCGGTTTGGAGGGCAAGACCGGAGCCTTCAGAGACAATGCCGCACGGGGGGACAGATAGCTGCAAGCATCGCATTCACCCAGCCCCGCCACATTGCCATAGTAATCAGAGGCGGGGATGAATAAGCGGGCCGAGAATGGTTTCTTCCTCGATCTCGACACCTCGGTGTGGGAATCGGGAAAAAAAGGCAGGCTCCGGCGTGGAGGTAGCGGCTTAGTACGCAGAAAGCGTTCATTGAGTTTGCTTTTCTGCGGTTCAGCCTGTTTCTCAGCGGGCCAATCAATGTTTAACCCTTAAAGACCTAGAACATTTTTGGGGCACCTGACACACCTGCAATTTTCTTTGTTTTTTAGGACCTATTCTAGCAGTCAGCATCAAGTGCCATATATCATTATAAACAGGAAAACTTGAAGTTTCAGTCTAGCTAATTTAAAGTCCCAATTTTCCTTTTGTTTTCTCTAAGAATGAATGAATTTCCAGAATTTTTAGAAAAACACAAGCAACAATTGGGTGTTTTTTACTGTGTACTCAAACTGAAACTCCTGAAGTTTGGATATTTTTTCATTAGAAAGTTGTATCTGGGTGTTTTACACTTCCAAATAAAATTTTGTCTACATATAACATTCCCCAAGCCAATTATAGCCATTTATTACAATATTGCTATAAGCGATTTTCAGTGAAAAAACAGGTCTATATAGTTTACTAACAATATAGATATCTATATTGTGTCAATATCTATATAAAAAAAATTTTAGGGAGTAAAGAAAATGGAATCAGTGTTATATAATAACAAAACAGTAAAAAAGTGACTTTTTTCAGAGAAATATATTTTCAATCTGAGTATAAACAACTACAAACACAAACCGTGCAGCTAATAGTAAAAACAATTGCACGATTCTTCTGCAACAAAAATACAAACAGTGCAAATGATTCACAAACTACACACAAAATGAGTGAGAAATATACAGAGTGCAACAGAAAAAAATACTGGAAATGATCTTTATGAACTATATAATTATGATTTACATAATATAAATAATACAAATGGATCGATCCGCTGGCTGTACTCTGCCTCGAAATCGATTTTACCGGGACATCGCCTCGCGACACGAAAACATGAATTCCAGTGCTTTATCCGATATGCACCGCTGTTTCATCCTTGTTTTTGGTTTGTTTTATGTCAAAGTACTCATTCTTGTGTTTTTCTGTGCTTTTTCAAAGAGTTCTCTCATGCAAGTGTGTTATTTTGTGTTTGTTTTCATGCACGCGCGACAGACTTTACTTTCACTTTGTATTCGTTCAAATTTCCAATGAAAAATCCTAAATGGTGGTTCAAAAGACCAAAACCTATGTTTATTGGTTGAATATGTGACAGTTTGAACCAATCTGGGCGTGGGGTGGGACTAAACATCAACAGTCATTTCTGTTTAGCTCAGAGGGACGAAATGCATTGGTTTCTTCTGACGAATAAATGTGATGACGTAATCACATATACTTCGGAGCCTCTGAATATTCAAATGACACAAATGCGATATCTCCGAAAAGCGGAGAGCCCAGAGAGCGGGCAGTGGATCTGGCAGGTGAGGAAGAAGATAGGGACTCGCCCGTCTCCATTCCCTCCACCAGATCCAGCTGCAAACCCCACGAGTGCAGGAACGCAGGTGAAGGCTCCCTCCTCAAAGAGGGCCTTCCGGGAGCGAAGCGTACGCAGTGGAAGCCGCTCACAATGCGACTCTGCGTGCTTCGCTCCCAAGCAGTCCACGCACAAACTGTGTGTATCCCCGCTCGTGATGTAGCGTGGGCAGGGAGGAACACAGTCTATAACGTGATCTACTTTCGCCCTTATTTGTCTTTTCTTTTGCTTTAGACATGCTGGAGCTTTACGTTGCTGAATGCTTGATGTAACTTGACAGGCAACAATAAATAAGACTTACAGAACATAGATCGTGACTGACACACACACAGAGCTTTGCTGAATGACAGAAAGCTGACCCCGGTTGCACCTCACGTGCTTTTAAGCTTCCTGGTCGTTACGTCTCACGCCCGTGACGTCTCACCCATCGATTGGACTGATTACACATTATGATTCAGAGCATGTTTTCACTGAAGGCGTTCCCTTAGTGTTGTCCAACGCAGCTCAAGTTCTTGAAGGGGAAACTGCGTTAACGTGCGATAAAATAATTGTCGGCGTTAATCAATTAATGCGTTAACGCAACAATAACGTGTAGCCCAGCCCTAATATATATATATATATATATATATATATATTATATAATATATTTTTATTAATATTTTGAATGTATTAATAATTTAGCAATATTTTATATACAGTTTTTATTTTACATTTTATTTTCATTTTTAGGCATGTATTTTTATTTTTTTTTGGTCATTTTACTAGTTCTTGTTTTTTGTTTAGTACTTTTTTAACTTAAATTTATTTCAGTTAGTTGCTGAGGAAACATTTCTAATTTTAATTTAGTTTTTCATCTAATATTTATATTTTATTTTATTTCAGCTTTATTTCAATGTTTTTAATAGTTGTAGTTTTAGTTAACAACCCTGGGCTGGTCATAGTCATCCTGCTCACAAGAAAGACTAAATTTCATAGTCATCCAGCCTGGTCTTTCAAGCTGGTTAACCAAGTCCTGTTGTGTATTTAAACAACTTGTTCTCATTTATTCGTCCGTCTGAACCACACCCTTGTTCTGAACGCATCTGGCTTGCAGTGTTTCTCTGTGCTTCACGTGATCGATCTCTCTCACCGCCATCTCCTTCACATAATAAACATCAGATCTCCTCTTTCAGAGCAGCTTCTCCAGCCCTTCACCTCCTGCTCTGAGGAGCGTGTCAGCGGCTCTTTAACATCTCTCATCATCTTCTCCAACACTCCTGCGCTCATTCAAACACATCCATCAGACTCTCTCACTGCTGCTTTCTCTCTCACTTTATCATATTCATTCCTCTTCAACATTTCTGCACAACTGTCTTTCACTAGTGCTTTTGGGGTCGGTAAGGTTTTTAATGTTTTTGAAAGAAGTCTCTTCTGGTTTTTTGACCATTTTTTCTGATAATATAAAAATAGCAACACGAAATTAGGCCGAAAATTTTCTATGGTATTACAAATTTATATATATATACACTACCAGTCAAAAGTTTTGATGTTTTATTGCTTTTTAAAGAAGTCTCTTCTGCTTACCAAGCCTGCATTTATTTGATCCAAAGTACAGCAAAAATAGTAAAATTTTTAAATATATTTTAATATATTGTGATCAAAGCTGAATTTTCAGCATCATTACTGCAGTCTTCAGTGTCACATGATTCTTCAGAAATCATTCTAATATGCTGATTTGCTGCTCAAGAAACATTTCTGATTATTATCAATGTTGAAAACAGTTGTGCTGCCCAATATTTTTGTGTAAATGTGATACATTTTATTTTTCAGGATTCACAGATGAATAGAAAGTTCAAAAGAACAGCATTTATTTGAAATAGAAATATTTTGTGACATTATAAATGTCTTTACTGACACTTACAGTCATTTTAATGCATCCTTGATGAATAAAAGTATTCATTTCTTTCAAAAAAAAATCTTATGGACCCCAAACTGGCATGTTATTATTTATATTTAGCACAATTTTTGTGATCCAGCACTGCTGTGGAGGACAGACGCTCTTCTAAGAACATTTTGTTCTTATTATGTTATGAAAATGTTATTTCTGAAGAGAATCAACATGTCCAGTTTTTTAAATGTTTCAAAAACGTTTCTTCTTGGTTCTGCGAACATTAAGGTAACATTCCATTGTATCATTTTGCAAACATTATGGGAATGTTACTTTTTAATGTTCAGATAACATTTAATGAATGTTCTATTAACATTACTGTTCATGTGAATGTAAATCAGAACGTCTCTCCTAACACTATTATCCTTGTGTGTCTTGCTGTTCTGACTTAACTAGATTAGTATCAAACACATTTAACCGGCAGGAATTTCCCATCCTCTCGTCTGGCCACTATTTTTATCCGCGTCTCAGAGGTCATTAAGTGTTTTAAAGACGATGAAGAATGCTGCTCTTGTTTGAGCGTCTCTTCATGCATGTGTGTTTGTTTGTCGAGTCTTGTGTCTGTCATACACACACACACACACACACCCTTCCTCTCCATGAATGTCCAGCGTTCAGGACTGGTGCTCATTTTTGGCCCTGAGCTTGTTTATTGCAGGCTGGTGAATGGATGGGCACACGCCTTTACATTAAACACGTGCTTCTTTCCATGGTTTCGGCCCATTAATGTCAGTGAATTCTTTTGCTGTGTGTGTTCTGCTCTTCATTACAGTTTTTTTCAACTGCTTACACACAAAATCTTTACTTGTCACACAGTTTCTGAAACCTGACACTCAAACACCAGAACCACACACCAAATCTGCAAAACCTTTCACTAAATCTCGCCTTTTTGCAAAACACAACACACAATTCTCTGTGTAACACACAAAAATCTAACAGGAAGAATCTTGATTTCCTTTTTCAAACACAAGCAATCAAAAAGCCACACTAATTCATCAGTGCCTCACACTAAATCCTCACATGTGCAAACACTCATTGCTTTACTTAACACTAACCAAGCATGGCTTTAGAATAGGCTTTGGAATAATTACTTTTTTCAAAATTATGTTTGGTTTCTATCCAACTACACATGGTTGATGTATTTCTTTTCTTTCGTACTGTATAATTCACAACCACAAATGCTTACAGTAAAAAAATAAATAGATTGGTTTCAATCTTGCTTTCGTGTTTACCTTTTTTTTTCCAACTTCTCTCTGCCAATTACAGTACTTTCAATCTAGTACAGAAATGTAAATAGGAGCTCATGAAAGAAGAGCTTTAGGGTTTGAATAACTGTGTGTATATGTGACCCTGGACCACAAAACCAGTCATAAGGGTCAATGCATATTACTAATCAAAAATTAAGTTTTGATATATTCATGGTAGGAAATTTACAAACTATCTTCATGGAACATAATCTTTACTTAATATCCTAATGATTTTTGGCATAAAATAAAAATCAATCATTTTGACCCATACAATGTATTTTTGGCTATTGCTACAAATATACCTGTGCTACTTAACACTGCTTTTGTGCTCCAGGGTCACAAATGATATATCCAAAAATATAATATTGTGGCAAAGGTGTTTGCAACATAAGACAAATGTTTGCTTTTGAGATGTGTTTGTGATGTTTTGAATGCAGTGCTTCATTTTGCAAGAGGTGTGAGGCATTTTGCATTTTGTGTGTGCAATTCTTAGAGAAGAGGCAAAGTTTGGAAAATGTGTATAAGCAGTTGAAAAAAACTAATTGATGTCTGATGATCTTCTTCCACTTGCAGACGTCCAATCACGGCAGCTGGAGCTCCTGGGGTCCATGGGGTTCGTGTTCTCGCTCGTGTGGCGGTGGTGTCCAGTTTGCATATCGCCTCTGTAATAACCCTCCTCCCCGAAACAACGGCCGCTACTGCACCGGAAAGAGAGCCGTCTACCGCTCCTGCAGCGTCACGCCTTGCCCTTCAGCCGGTCAGCGTGCATACATGCAAGCACAAATAATGCATGCTCACGTAAATAAACGTGCAAATGCAACAAATTCTGAGATGCAGCATAACATGGATCCCTTGCAGATGCAGTAATCCTACAATGCATTGCAATGAATTGAAAAAGTTTTATCTAATATTATAGAGTCAATAGAAATGATAAGTAGATACATTATATTAAGATTTTGGGTTAAAATGTATATGAATGTGTATCAAGTAATGCATGCTCACAGAAGAAAACACATGCAAATGCAACAAATTCTAAGGCAGCGTCACATTGCATCATAGAATGCATTGCAATAAATTCAGTGACAAGTTACACTGAAAGACACATTACTCTGTGATTTTAGGGTAAAATGTATATGAATGTGTAATGCACAGTGTATTTTAGATGCTGTAACCAGTTATTGTGTCTGTTCAACATTTTATTCACCTTTTTGATTTCACTAATACTTCACTAATATTGTCCTGCAGTCTGACATTCATTTTTTTTTTTTTTAAAGATACACTTTTTAATGTTGTAACTAAAACTAAAATTAGTTTTAAATGAAGGTTATTCGAAATAAAGCTAAAATAAAATAAAAATGTTCCATTAAAACTAAAACAAAACCTAAACAAAAAATAAGTAAACAAAATGCAACAAACTGAAATAAAGTTATCTAAGTTACTTAAGTACTAAAATTACTTAAAGTAAAACTGAAATAAAAATCAATTAATGCTAAATATTAATATTTAAAAGAAAAACTAAAACTACTAAAAAGGACAAAAACCACATAACAAAATTATTAAACTTGAACTAAAATTAAAATGAAAACTGAAAATATAAAAATAAACGTTAATTCAAAATATTATTAAGTAATTTAATTGTATATAAATATAAAAATAACACTAACTCAAACTCAGTATTAATGATAGTCATGACACTTTAATTCAGAAAAACTTCTTATAAATAAAACATTAAAAATAATAATAGTGATATTAATAAATAAATATAATATAATAAAATGCATTCCATTTACTCTTTCAATTATCGTGAGCTCATGAAAACATCATCTATAATAATTCTAAATCTATAATAATTCTAAAGAATTCCCTCCTGAAACCAGCTTAAGACCAGCAAACCATCTTAGACTGGTTTAAGTACGATACGATATGATACAATATATTTTATTGTCCCCTTAGGGGAAATTTTTCTTGGGCTTAGTGTATGCTGCATATAGACAAATAAATAACCAAAGCACATATATCACACATAAAACATACTATACAGGGGGGCAAGGCATGAAGACAGTATATCAAAGGTCACAATGCACAACGGAACAACCACTATTACACAACTTCCTACCTGTAAAACCAATAATAAATAACAATGCCACCAATAAATAAGAATAAATAATATAAAACAATGCAAAGGTTTAAATGATGACTACTAACCAGAGCCAAGTCACTGGCCATTATCCTTACCATTCAAAATTCTAATAATGGGGTTTTAACACTTTGTGTTAACTACACAAATATGTTAATATTTTTAACTAAATATTGTACTGATAAGAGTAGTAAACAATTTGTTGTATTTGTTAACAATTGAATATATTTGTTCTCATCTGTGTGTGTTAGGTAAGAGTTTCCGTCAGGAGCAGTGTGAGGTGCGTAACGGCCCTCAGACGGACCCTAAAGGAGTAAAGACCTTCGTGGAATGGGTGCCGAAGTTTGCCGGCGTGCTTCCCAAAGACATGTGCAAACTCACCTGCAGGGCCAAAGGGACGGGATACTACGTCGTGTTCTCTCAGCGGGTGAGTCAGTCACAGACGACATACGCTTCATATCTCATAACACTTACAAACGGACTGAACAACGATTTACATGATATTATAGAAATGCCATACTGTTCTTTAAAGTGCCATATAAACATAAATAGGTTTTACATGGTGCTTCAAACCCAGCTAATAGGGAACATTCTGGCAAGGTTCTCTAGAAGTTATGAACAAACATTCTTATCTGTTATCTGGTTTTTAATAATATTCTCAAAACGTTAGCACAAAAACATTGTTAATACATCTGTTATGGAATGTTTTTTTAAACATTTCAAGTAGACGTTCATGTAACATTTTTTTAATGTATCTACTTGTTTCAGAACGTTCAGAGAACATTCAAAAGTAATCTTTCCATAATGTTTGCAAAATGATACAAATGAAATGTTCCTTTAACATTTGAATAATGTTTTTAACACATTTTTAAAAAAACTGGATGTTTTAAACATTCAGAAATAACATTTTCACAACTTAATGGGAATGTTAGCAAAATGATCTTAGAACATATTTTATTATGTTATGAACAAATGTTCATCCAGCAACATTAATAAAAATCTCATTCAAAGTTATCTAGTCACAGTACAAAAACATTATGGTAACACTTTATTTTAAGGTGTCCCTGTTACACACATTACATGTACTTACTATTATTATAATAACAATAAGTTATGCATAATTACATGCAAGTAACCCTAATCCTAACCATATAGTAACTATATGTAGTTAATTAATATTACTCAGTACTTAAATGTATAATTACACTGTAACAAGGACACCTTATAAAAAAAGTGTAACCAACATTATTTATATTGTTCCTAATGTTAGATCTTTAAGTTGGATGCCTAATATTTTTTTTAAAAAATGAGCATTTAAAAGAACATCCCTTAATGTTTGCAAAATGAAAACATTCATAACCAAGAAAAAAACGTTTTTAAAATGTTGAAAAAACAGATGTTCAGAGAACATTCGGAAATAATGTTTTGATAACCTGGGAACATTAGCAAATCATTCAATCAATATCATGTCCAAAAAACATGGTATTACCATAATATTTTAGTGCTTTTTGTTAGTAATATAATGAGTATTTGTGGCATTTCTTTACTGGCGATAGATGAGCACCAGACATTTGGTTTGTGTGGTGTTTCTGCAGGTGGTTGATGGGACAGAGTGCCGTCCGTACAGCAGTTCGGTGTGTGTGAAGGGGAAGTGTGTTCGCACCGGCTGCGATGGAATAATCGGCTCTAAACTGCAATATGACAAGTGCGGCATCTGCGGCGGCGATGGAAACAGCTGCATCAAAGTGGCTGGAAACTTCACCAAGAAGAGGTTAGAAAACACACACACATATGACACATTCCACTTGTGTTGTTTTGAACCAAACCCTAACAAACAGGGACATTATCAAAGGGAGGTTTTTTTCAGGTTTATATCACTTCTGGGTACAAGTCTCCCCAATTATGGTTAAGTTGTACATAAACGCACACGCTCTCTCAGACACGAGCTCGTCTGGAAATCTGACACTCTCTGATTCTGTTTCTTAGGTTGAGACATACGAAACTGATGCGTAATGTGATTTACACAAGTAGGAAATGTTCCTGGTACCGCATTCTTTGTTTTCCCTGGGAGAACACTGAAAGAAAATATGAAAGAAAGGAAAAATCACAAATCAGATCTGTTGCACAGATCGATTGTTTCTTTAACAAAGCAATAAGATTCAGTGGAGAGGAAATGGAGACTTTCTCTGCATCTCAGATGTTTCTCCTCTGGAGGTTTGAGATGTCAGAAATGTCTCAAACTGTGCTCAGATTTGCACTCAAAAGTCAGAGATCTCAGTAAACTCCAGCATTTCTCATTCAGTGATCTGAGCTGTTTCACATGCTGCTTTTTATCACTCCAGATTCTTGCTGGATGAACTAGTGACTCATTTGAGTCTGTTTTTATTTATTCAGAGGAATTTTAGGAGAAACATCTGAGACAAATTTGATACCTTAATGAAATACAAGTGAAAATTTAAAAGAGTAAAAGAACTTTAAACAAACACCATAGGCAACAACACACGACACAAAGGGAAATTTGTTATTGAAATAATAATCAAAGAAATGGTAATAAATAACCCTAACCTGCAAAACAGAGGGCATTGATTGATTGATTGATTGATTGATTGATTGATTGATTGATTGATTGATTGATTGATTGATTGATTGATTGATTGATTGGAATTTTGTTGATCCTGCTGATCCTATCCTACTAAATATGTTTGTGTTTATTATTAAAGTTCACTCTGCAAAAATGTTCATACTTAGTTTTTTTGTCCTTTGTTTTGTCTTTTCCAGGACAAATAGCTAAACATTCTTAAATCAAGATGCAAAATGACTTGACACATTAAGTCTTAACTGTCTTTAAAAAAAAAAAAAATTAAATTAAATTAAGTGTGCTGATCCTTAAAACAAGAAAAGATATTTGCCAGTAGTGTCAGAAAAATTTACTTGTATTCCACTTGAATTAAGTATATTTTTCTTAACCCATGGACAGATATATTTTTTATTTATTCATTTTTATTATTTATTTCTTGTTTTGAGTACTTAATTTTTATCATAAATCAAGACTTAAATATCCTTAAAATAGGGTGTATATATATATATATATTTATATATGCCAAAAGAAATATATTTAGTTTATTTTTTCTGTCTTCATTGGCAGAATTTTTTTTCTTGTTTTAAGCATAAACTCACTCCATTTTTATGTAGGACAAGACTTAATATCTTAAGCCATTTTGCTTCTCAAGTAAATTTATCCTGATTTAAGAACGTTTAGATATTTGTACTGGAAAAGACAAAAAATACAAAACAATACAAAATGACTAATAAAGTCATGTGATGCTGTCTCTGTGTTCTCCAGTAAGGGCTACACAGATGTGGTGAAGGTCCCAGAGGGCTCGACACACCTGAAGGTCCGACAATACAAAGCTAAAGGCCAGTCGCGCTACACAGCGTATCTGGCGCTGCGGCGGCCCGGAGGAGAATACCTGCTGAACGGGAAATTCATGATCTCCACGTCCGAGACAATCATCCCCCTCAACGGCTCCGTTCTCAACTACACCGGCTGGAGTCAGCGGGACGAGGCCCTTCACAGCATGGGCCCCGGGGCCCTTCAGGAGAGCCTGGTGGTGCAGATTCTAGCCACAGATGCTAAGAAACCACTAGACATCCGCTACAGCTTCTTCATGCCACGCAAAATGCCGCTTCCGCCACGAACGGTTGCCGCGACTTCGGGAACCGCCGCTGCGCTTTCTTCAGCGGAGATTGTGACATTTACGACCGAGGTTCCTGCGACGACGGAGCCTCCTACAATGGAGCCCGCGGGGCCGCGCTGGATAACGGGATCATGGATGACATGCTCCAGAACTTGCGATACGGGTTGGCAGAGTCGCACGGTGCAATGCAAGGACCCTCAAGGGAAGCTGTCCAAGAGCTGCCCACTCAGCGCCCGGCCGTCTGCCTTCAAACACTGCCTGATTAAAAAATGTTGAGGACCCCTCAAACGGACCAACTTCCTGACTGAACCGTTGCAGTTGTGTTCCGATCACTGTGGAATTCTGCTAGCGTTCACAATCGTGTTGCGTTGTGACTCGGACAAGGAGCTTTGGCTCTAGCCTTGAATGTGGTGATGTTCAGACACGCCCCTTTGACAAAGCCTTGCCCCCTTCATTTAAATGACACGCCCCTTGAGTTCACACTGGCAGTGATTTAAACAATTACCGTAGCGTTTGACGTTAAGATGCGTTCACATTTACCGTTGATAAAATGGAATGTTCCATTAACATTTGCATAACCAAGAAAAAACATTTTAAAACATTCAGAAATAATGTTTCCATAACTTAATGGGAACATTTGCATAGCGTTCTGTATCAATATCATGTCCAAAAACCAAAACCCTCAATCAAAGGAACTTCCTGACTGAACTTCGTGAAGCACGTAGACTGAACCATTGCAGTTGCGTTCCGATCACTGTGGAATTCTGCTAGTGTTTGCAATTGTGTTGTGTTGTGACTCAGACAAGGAGCTTTGGCTCTAGCCTTGAATGTGGTGATGTTCAGACACGCCCCTTTGACAAAGCCACGCCCCTTCATTCAAATGACACACCCCTTGAGTTCACACTGGCAGTGATTTAAATCATTGCTGTAGTGTTTGAGGTTCTGGCTTTAAATGTGGCAACATTCAGTCACGCCCCTTTGGCGAAGCCACGCCCCTTAACACAAATAACATGCCCCTTGAGTTCGCACTGGCAGTGATTTAATCGTCGCTGTAGCTTTTGCTGTTAAAATGTGTTCACATTTACCAATGATAAAATGGAATGTTCCCTTAATTCCCTTAATTATTTACATAACCTAGAAAAAAAATCAAAACATTTAAAAAAAACTGGACATTCTGAAATAATGTTTTCATAACTTAATGGGAACATTACCATAACATTCTGTATCAGTACCATGTGCAAAAAAAAAAACAAAAAAAAAAAAACAAAGTTTTGAAAATCCCTCAATCAGAAGAACTTCCTATAACCTGCTAGTGTTCGCAATCGTGTTGTGACTCGGACAAGGAGCTTTGGCTCTAGCCTTGAATGTGGCAATTTTCATCCACACCCACTGATCCAAAAAACACGCCCTTTAAGTAAGCACTAGCCAGGTTTCCATTACAGATTTGCACAAAACTTTTGCGATGTTTTATAAATGTCGATAAAAACTGTTGCGAAATGACGGCGTTTCCATTAACCGATTTTATGCGACTAAAACGTCATTTTTTTCCTCTCGCGATAAGTCATGGCGATGGATGTTGGTAGGTTTACGTATATTGCAGCCACCGCACTAGCCATTAATTTTAATCGAAGGAGACATAGGCATGTATCTTTAGCAAAGCAGAAACTTTTTTGTGATATATGGGATAAATTGATGCGTTTCCATTGGGCGTATTTTTAATTCGCAATTTGAAGGGTAATGGAAATGCAGCTACTGGCAGTGATTTAAACCATTGTCATAGTGTTTAATGTTAAGTTGCAGTCACATTTACCATTGTTCTGTGTAATCAAGTCATTCAAATAGTAATTGGCACGACTGCGCAAAAAAACTTCCCCATGTAGGTTATGCTTTTTTCCACTGACGAACAGAAAACTGCTTGGTTTGAAAGTGACTTTTGTGCTTTATACATCTCTACTTTATTGACAGTAGACAATGGACCTTTTTGGTTCATGAAATTTCACTTCAGTTTTGCTAGTGTGACTGCAACTAAAGTAGCCGTTCTAACTCGACTATAAGGCTGCACAATATATATCAAAATTGTATTTCCTTTTGATCTGTGCTTGTGTAAAAGTGCAATAATTCTGATGAAATGTAAAAAGCAATTTATCAATTGAGAACATTTGTGAATTTGTAGCAAAGTAATCATGATTATCAGATTATCGTGCAGCCCTACTTGACTGCATTATTCAACTATATCAGTCTGCGCTCCCATTGGTCATCACCACATTATGTCACAGCTCATTTGCATAATTTGCTCATTTGTTGGACCGAGTTAAACTCAAATTGTCAACAATTTTGCTAATTGCTGTCAGTGTGAACGTCCTGTTAAGGGTCCGATACATTTCCAGCATCATCCATAAGAAATAAGCTTCGACTGCAGGAACAGAAAGGTGATTTTCCAGAGTGAATCTCATAAGACTAAGACAAACTGGGAATATGACTGACTGCTGGTCCATTCCTGAGCTCATTTTCAGGGTTTGAGCTGACGTTGATTCCTCTGCGCTTCATGTTTATGTCCGTTTGAGTCTTAAATTCCCAGAATGAACTGATATTCCTTTCTTTCTTACAGAAAAACTAAACAGGGCTCTGATTTGTAAATGTGTGTATGTCATTTTCTGTGTTCAGGGCTCGAAAGACACTGTGTGCCCTCGATACTCGCAATAACGCCAGCCAATTGCTCACTCACTCGCAGTCGCGCCGTTTACATGTTCATGGGAATGTTTCGGGTTCAAAACAAACATAAACCTTGAAACACTTACAGTGGATGTCTATCAGGCAAGAAATACACAGGGTTAAAGCAGAAATGTGAAACGTATGTTTATTAAAGCCTGTATACTAATTGATGTGTACAGAAATGTGTGTTATTTGAATCGTAAGCCCAGCTAACAAGAAACGTTCTCAGAACGTTTTGGCAAGGTTCTTTTAAAGTTGTGATGTTAGGTTATCTGGTCCTTAATAATGTTCGCAAAACATTAGCACAAACATTATTTATACATCATTAATGGATTTTTTTTTTATGTGTTTAATGTTTTTTTAATTACTTGTTTCAGAATGTTTAAAGAACATTCAAAAGTAACATTCCCATAATGTTTGCAAAATTCTAAAATGGAACGTTTACTTAACATTCACATAACCAAGAAAAAAACTTTTCAAAAACTGGACATTTTGAACTAATAATGTTTTCATAACCTTATGGGAACATTAGCACAATGTTCTTATAACATTTCTGTTAGCTGGGAGACTTCTGTTCTTTGCAGATGAACTTATTGTTATGTGTTACTGATGTAAGTGACTTTTACATGTTCATATAACTTTGCACAGACAAGCTGACATGTTTAACATGTTTTGTGTTGTTTTTTTTTTTTTTTTTTGTTAAAGTCTTGTTCAAAACAATGTGTTTTTTCACATTTATTCTGATACGATGCCTTGCCCCATAGACTTCCACTGTAAGTTACTGTAAACACAATCTTTGAAATTGAGGGAGGAGTTGAAATTATTTTCTGTGTTAATGAACAGCTTGACTTGTATTGAGACCGGAACATTCCTTTGAATCATTTTTCACCTCAATTCAACCTCACAACTTCATTTCTCAGACCGTGAAATACTGAAGCTGAAGGAAATAATGACACGGAGTGTGTTTTCATGCTTCATAACTGACATATGCAAACACTCTTGCAAATTAGCACCACTTCTCAGATATGTGATGTGTGTTCAGATTGTTCAATAACATACATGTGATTCATGTGTGTGTTATTATGAGAAGCAGAAATCAGTTTAAAGTCAACATGATTCAACTTCAATTCTATTTACTTTCAATCATGTTCCTGCTCTTATTATATATAATATAATCTTTCACAGTAATTTGGCATCATTTGACTCCATTGCATTGCACCATCTCATCAATTTATAAATAAAATTAATTTTAAAATTAATGAAATGAAATGCAAAAGTCTTGCGCTACTTTTTTTCCTCATCATATATCCAGTTTCAATTGGAAATTCATCACATTATGTGTTTCATGTTGACTTTAAACCTGCTGCAGTTGTTTAATTTGTGAAGTTGTTTGACTTGTTTCACACAGATGCAGTAACTGAATGAACTCATGTGATTCAGTGTTTGGTACCTGAACTTTTTCAAAGATTTCATCTGTTTACTCCATGTATGCAGTACTGTTTTACCGTCTCAATGGGAAATGGCCGTTTCACTGAAAATACACAGCACTGATTTTATAATTTATTGTTTGTACAACTGGTATGTGAAAAAAAAAGAAAACACAGGATGAATTTATTTATTGTTATGCTCATTTTGTCTCATAAATACTATTTAACTAGGAATATGAGTGAGCAGAATAGTTCCTTTTGAAGAAAATTGTTTTTTTTTTTAGCCATCTTCATGAATATGTGTATATAAAACAAAGTGCTATATTTAAAAATGTGTTTTATTGATTCATTTGTTGCCTCACAGTTTCTTACTAGTTTCTCAAATGGAAGCAATAAACGGGCCATTTGAGTTTGTTTAAGTAAATGAGAGCGGAGGGTGATATTTCTACAGTCCCATAAGCCACTTCTTCTATTAAACTTAACACTACCTACAACACAGCACTTCCGTAAAGAAGCAAGAACTGAGTTTAATTTTGAGAGTAAACAGGAGTGAGAGGGGCAAGTTGTCATACTTTTTATTCCAGTGAAGGTTTCTCATTGATAATTTCGGTCCCACATTATATTAGGTGGCCTTAAATACTATGTACTTACATCAAAAAATTATTGTGTTCATGTTGTATTGCAAAAAGGTTAGGGACAGGTTTGGTGGTATGGGTAGGTTAAGGGTGAGTTAAGGTGTTAGGGATGGGTCAACAGTGTAATTATAGATTTAATAAAAGAAATTAATTACAGATGTAATTACATGCAGGTATTTTTAAAAATATAAGTACAATGTAAAAACATGTATGTACACAATAAGTGCATTGTATCAAATGATTAATTTAAATGTAAGTGCATAGTAGTTATGGCCACCTAATATAAAGTGGGACCATAATTTCTATATAGACACCAACTACTAAAAACTAATGAACATTTCCACTGTTATTCCCAGGAAATAAACATGCAGTTCATTTAACACGCACTGACCCATATGAGGTAAGCTGTCACAAAGGAGTTTGATTTCAGAAAAAATGGATGTTAAACATCTCTATTAAAATATTTTACTGGCTTTTAATGGATTTTGTGTGAAACTTAAACACTTAGACCATTATGACACCAAACGATTCATGAAACATCAAAACAGCAGCTTTAAATCAGATTATAGGTCAATAAAATAGATGAAAACCAAAATGCAATCTGTTTATTAAGGTGAAACACCAGGTATTTATCAAACTGCACAGATGATGGTGAAATACTGAAAATACACAGAAGCTAATAAGAGTATAACTTGTTCAAACTATAAAATTTCTTTAATAGTCTGTTTTATTAGTCCCTGGTTACTGGATGAGATGAGAAGTACTGCTCAACCAAATCGCACTAATTAGTAACTGTGTTTAATAAAGACTGTTGGTCTGCAATCAAACATCTGAGATCTCAATATAAACTCAAACATTTGAGATGCTCCACATTCATTTTAAAGCAGACTGGATGAACCAGTGACTCGTTTGGGTCTGATTTTATTTCTCTTAATGACTTTAAGGAGAAACATCTGGCAAAAACACAATGCTTGTCATGACACATAACATTAAGTCTCCTCAGCTGTAAAAGAACAGCTTCTAAACATTATCATTTTCCTCTGAAAAATACGATGTCTCTCCTGAGTATGTTACAGAGTGTTTCCAGCTAACAGAATCTTCACAGAACATTCCGGAAGGTTCTCTCAAAGTTATGAACAAACGTTCATCCAATAACATTAATAGAATGTTCATTAAAAGTTTTCTGGTCTTTAATAATGTTCTCAAAACATTAGCACAGAAACATTATTTATACATCCTTCATGAATTTTTCTTAAATGTTTTAGTTGGACACTCATCTAACATTTTTTTAAATGTTGCTACTTGTTTCAGAACGTTCAGAGGATGTTAAAAAGTAGCGTTCCCATAATGTTTGCAAAATGATACAATGGAATGTTTCTTTCATCTTTGCATAACCAATAGAAAACATTTTAAACATTTTTCAAACGTTGCTATGGTTACTGTCAATCATCGGGAGGGCCTTTTGTATGTTTATTACACACAGAATATTAATTTAGCAAATTCACTCCTGCACTTCAATGCGTTTGTAACTCAATAACTTTTCAGTATGCTGCCTATATGTTTTTAAAATACAGCGGACTTCATCAAATATGTTTTGAAGTGCTGACACACTTGTACAGTAATTGTACACTAGCTTTTCCTGTAGCCTACATATTAACACAGACAGACTGATATGAATAGACCAGCTGAGATTATATATGATGCTGTGGCGCCACCTGCTGTCTGACCTGCTTCGACTAAATTAGGAAAAATTCAAATAACATTAAATCCGCATAAAACTAAACATGAACTGATCCTGCCATTTACATTGTGTGTATATATATATATATATATATATATATATATATATATAGTGTTTTTTTTTATAATAAAGTTATTGCAAAAGTGGACAGTTGACCTAAAATATGCCATTATACTTTCTTCTTAGACTATTTATTGTACTTTTTATATACTTGTATAATTATCATACATGCAATTTTATTATCTACTATTATTTAAGACACTGTAGGGAGAATTTGTACTTTAAAAAAAGTTATTTTCAAAAAGTCCATGTTGGTGTTATGTTGTTTGACTACAGCAAACGTGAAGGAATGAATTCCTGGGTTCTGCTTCCATCTAGTGGTTTTGTGTTGAACTTCCAAAAAAGACTTTAAACACCCAGCTGGTTCCAAAAAGCAGTTAAGGTGGACTGACAACTCTCTAAACTCGAGGATTGACTGAAAGCTATTCATTAATTCATAATAAGTTGCATATGCAAGCAGAAATGAACGTATTGATTCATATAAGTCACTTTTGAACCTGTAGTTTCCTTTCAAAGTCAGAGATTCTCTATTATTAAGCATAAAGTCTAAAGCATCTTCTTCAGAACAGTGAAATCTAACTTTTCATTATATAATCAGAGTGAATCTTTATTTTAATAACTCCACACGCCATGTTCATTATGTCCCTGTAACTCAGAACACTTTGGGTTTGTTCTCGAACAGCATGCGCTTTCTCTTTATAGGGTCAGTGGCCGACTGAATTCAATTTGGCCCATTAAACGCGCAAGACAATCTATTTCCTCCGACACTAAGCGCTAATCAGCTCATAGTGAATTTTCGATGGAGTTTGAGTCCACATATGAAGCGTATAGGAGCCGGTTTTGAGAAGCGGTCCACCTTAACAGCACCGCGGATCGGCTTTCCCCTTCAATCCGATCCGCCTGCGCCTCTTCCCCGCAGCCGAGGCTCCAGTCAGCTGCTTCCCATCTCTTGAGAGGAGACTCGTGTCTCCTGATGTCCTCAATAACCTTGTGTTAAACTGACATATTAGTGCATAGTTAATCTCAGTCTATGAATGGAGTTTCTAAATGATATAAGAATGCAAAATGCATGCATGTGTAGATGAGTTGAAATGACTAATACAGGAGTTTTGGGCCATAAGTGTTGCGCTCTGATGATTGATGATTGTGGCTCTGCTCCAGTACTCTGTTGCGTACTAGATTTGGCCGCAGCAGATCAAAGGGGCTTCAGGAAAGGGGTGGTCCTGCATTGGAGCATATATAGAGAGCCGGGCTTCTCGCTTCTAAGACAGAAGGAGAGCTGAAACTCGAGGAGACAGTGAGAGAAACCGCTTTTGAGACTCTTCTCGTGATTTTGCTGCTAGAGAAGGCGATCGTTCTATTTATTTCCATTCGAAGAGCATTTTAAGCTCTGGATTGGTATCTGTCGCATTGGTTTTGTTTCTGTGATATACCAGCTTTTGGAGTCACATTCTCAAAGAACTGAAACTTTGTGAGGATTTTCATCGGGTCCGTCTTTATTTTGTCATTTTGAGAACCCAGCAGGAATATAATGTCTCTTTTGCGCGTCATACTGGGTTTCGTTGCAGCCCTGTGCGTAAACGCGGCGCAGAGCGCATGGGAAGAGAGCACCGTGGTGCCGGTTCGGCTCGAACCGTACGAAACCGAACCGATTCATACAGCAGAAAAAAGGGAAAAGCAATCCGAGAAACGCATCTATCGCTTGGACGTCTTTGGAAATCAGATGGTGTTGCTGCTGGAACCGGACCAGACCTTTTTAGCGCCTGGGTTTGTGTTCCAGATGGTGGGGAAACCGGAGTCAGAGGAGTTTGACAGCGCGGGAGAGGCGCGGTGCTTCTTCTCAGGAACCGTAAACGGAGAAGAACTTTCCGCTGCGGCGATCAATCTGTGCAACGGACTGCGGGGCGGCTTCTATGTCGGCGGTGAAGAGTATTTCATTCAGCCCGCAAACGCCAGCGGAGAAGCTTCAGATGGAGACACCCATATCATTCGCAGAAGAAAACGCGGCTTCTTGGATGAGGAAAGCAGCGCGAAGTGCGGGGTGAACGAAGAGGAGGAACGGGTCACCGAAAAAACAACCAAATCTGACACAGAGCGCAACCCATCTGAGCCTAAAGGTAAATATTACGGAATAAAACTTAGGAAACTTTTGTTATACTTTGTTATTACCAGCCCGGTCTCATGAAAACGCGTAAAAATAGCACGCCAAATTCAAACAGAAAATCGTGCTAATTGCCTTTGGCGTGCATATGATACGCACGTGTTTGACATGTATATAATACGCAGTTTTCGCGTGCATATGATACGCATCTAATCTAATCCTACCCACTGAGTATCAAATGCACGCCAAAGTCAATTTAAGAGTGCGCTAAATCGAAACATAAACTCGTGCTATTGATAATTGACTTTCATGAGATCAGGTTGATTATTACTGAGAGTTTGGGAGGTTTTTTTTCCGGTGATATTTCGCGCACGCCTCCGGTAACCCGAATAAACTCGGTGACTTTCCAGCGGGTTGGACTTTCAGTGCGCGCTGGCGCATGAGGAGCGAATTAAGCAGAGTTCTACGTCTGTATTAACGCGTTAAACACCAAATCGCGTAATTTCGTTGGGAAATGCATCAACTTGCAAACATGCCCGTTTAAATGCATCTTAAAGAGTAAACCTTTTTTCTAAAGCGCATGCAGACGAGCCGTCTCCAAAAGCGAGGCGAGGGTTAACTTGGAGAGCGCAGAAATCTCTCCACTTATGCAGGAGGAGGGAAGGGGACGTAGGGTCGAGGGTTGGGGGAGTGAGAGGCGGGAGAAAATGGGCTGGAGAGACGTGGAAGAAATCCTCCTGGTACCGCATGTTGCGCAGATCAGCACCGGAGAACTGTAGATGGCTTGCATTTCCGCCAACGTTTTTCTTGGAGAAGTTATTAGCAGGGCGGAGCAGAAGCTCAGTCAAATGGAAAAGTAAGCAAGCTCAGCACTAAACCCAATAGCTTTCTATCTTTTTAAGTACACAGTTCTATGTATTTTTTTCAGCTGAAAGACACCATTACGTCTTAGTTTACTATTTACAACCAAAACTGCATTTAAGTTTAATAGCTTTGAGGCATCTATGTGGACTCCTAAAAGTAGACACGCATTTAAAATACAGCCTTTAGGTTTACTAAACCTATTTCGACACGCTATTTCCCGTTTAATACTGTAAAGCTGCTTTGACACAATTTGCATTGTAAAAAGCGCTATGGTGAGGTTCCAAGAAAACCCCAAAAATATCGATGCCGTCATCTTGCACTCGCAGGTGGATACAAATATATGTCCAATAAAAAGCTCTCTAGAATCTAGTCCCTCCCCCTAATATAACCTGACGCTGACTAGTAATAGGAAGTTGGAAATTATGGGTAAACCATGGTTGTGGCTAGAAGAGATACAGCTGAGGCCGGAAACTTAATAATCATTTATTTTTATTTTTTACCTATTAGATTGTGTTTTATTAACGTCTACACCTACCCCAGCTCTAAACCTACCCCTTTCATTAATGCTAAACAGTAATTATTGTTGTACCATGTAAGTTAAAAATCTATTTTTTTTTTTTTTTTTTTTCAAATAAAATATAGTAAGTTGTCAACGTGGAAAGTCATTTAATGCGAGACACTTGTAACTCTGGTAAATATTGAATCTGATTTAGATTTCACTTTTTTTCTGATATACAGTCAAACCAAAATTTATTCAGCCACCTTCAGCATTTCTCACATTATCACAGTTTATTCACTATAGTTTAGAAAATGGTAATAAAATATGACAAGAACTCAGAGTGTCAGAACAAATTCCTCTTCATAATCACAAATGAATTACAGTCAAACCAAAATGTATTCAGACACCTTCTACATTTCTTACATTATCACAGTTTATTTGCTATAGTTTAGAAAATGGTAATAAAATATGACAAGAACTCAGAGTTAAACTGTGTATAGAAAGGACTTTGATAGAAAGGTATGTAACAAAACATGGTGTCAAATCAAAGTTTTGCTCCCAAATTTTTATAAATTTTACTGGTAGTCCACTGTATGAAGAATTTTGGGTATAATGTCACAGTTTACTTTATTTTGCTATCCTCACTTACATAAATTAACTATAGTGTCCTGCGCCCACTAGGAAAAAAAAATATCAAAAATTATCTGATTAATTTTTGGTTTGACTGTAACTAATGGCATTAATTATTATCTTCTCATCATCCTCCAGCACACCACAGATCTCGTCGCTTTGTGTCCACTCCTCGCTATTTGGAGATTATGATTGTGGCGGACCAGTCAATGGCGGAGTTTCACGGTGCTGGGCTCAAACCTTACCTGTTAACCATCATGTCAGTGGCATCTCGTCTATATCGACACCCTACCATTCGTAATTCAATCACTCTGGCAGTTGTGAAGCTTCTTGTTGTGTATGATGAAGAACACGGTCCCCAGGTGTCCTCCAATGCGGCGCTTACGCTCAGGAACTTCTGCCAGTGGCAAAGACAACACAATCCTTCAAGTGACAGGCACGCAGAGCATTACGACACAGCAGTGCTGTTTACCAGACAGGTAAGTTTATCACTCCTGGTCTCATCCGCACTCTTAAAAAAGCATTGACGGTTCCATTAAGAACCTTGAACATCCATGAAATCTTTCAAATGCATAAAAGTTCTTTATAGTGTAAAAAAAGTTTTTTAGATTTTTAAAGGGGTCATATAATGCAATTTCATCTTTTCCTTCGTCTTTGGAGTGTTACAAGCTGTTCGTGCATATATGTGACCCTGGACCACAAAACCTGTCAGAAGGGTTAATTTTCTGAAATCTGAATAAATAGGCTTTCCATTGATGTATGGTTTGTTAGGATAGGACAATATTTGGCCAAGATACAACTATTTGAAAATCTGGAATCTGAGGGTGCAAAAAAAATCTAAATATTAAGAAAATCACCTTTAAAGTTGTCCAAATGAAGTCCTTAGCAATGCATATTACTAATCAAAAAATTTAGGAAATTTACAAAATATCTTACAGAACATGATCATTATTTAATATCCTAATGATTTTTGACATAAAAGAAAAATCGATCATTTTGACCCATACAATGTATTTTTGGCTATTGCTACAAATATATCTGTGTGACTTAAGACTGGTTTTGTGGTCCAGGGTCACATATAAGATCCATAAAGTCACAAAGATTAAAGTCTCAATCCCAAAGAAATATTCTTTTTAAAAGTTTAGACTGATCCATGCCTTCCTAAAATGCCGCCATGGAAGCTGATATTCCAAATATGGTAAGGGGCGTAACATTTCGGTCACACACTTTGTGAGGCCAATCACAATGCACTGGATAGCTGGATAATCAGGGCGCACAGTGCTTTTCAGAACGATGAGCTTTGTAAAAATTGATGCGTTTCAGAAACCCGGGGCAGAGAGGAGCAATAATAATGTACGGTTTGTGGAAAATAATGTGCTTTTTAGCAACGTCATATGACCTCTTTAAAATGTTCGTAAAAATGGTTCATTTAAGAACTGTTCACTGAAAGATTCTTTGGGGAACCAAAAATGGTTCTTCTATGGCATCCCTGTAAAACACCCTTTTGGAGCCTTTATTTTTAAGAGTGTGAGTAAATAATTATGTAGCACGGCTCATGTTTATGAACGCTGTGTTTTTCAGGATCTTTGTGGAGCTCACTCCTGTGACACTCTGGGGATGGCGGATGTTGGCACCGTGTGTGATCCAGATCGAAGTTGCTCCATTATTGAAGATGATGGTCTGCAGGCAGCTTTCACAGTCGCACATGAGCTTGGTAGGCATATCCCCATGTTCCTAAATGTGACCTGTGCTGGCAAAATGAGTCACAATGAGCAAATTTCCAAAAATGAGTTCTTTTTATTTTCATTCTCCATTAAAATTCAAAATGATGTATGATTTGTTGGAATCGGATGAAAAATGACTGAGCTACACCTGTTTGAAATTGATAGAATCAGCAAAGTCAATTTTGAGAAAAATTGAGTTAAAGTTTTTTGAAGTTCCAAAGCAAAATCACCTGGCAACATTGCATCTTTACCTCCAGTTCTTTTCTTATTAATAATTACTATATTAATAATCACAATATACCTATTTTTTATCTTATCTTTTTTATTATAAATAAGAACAGATGCAAAAACAAAAAATAATGCATTACCTTTTTCATTTTACATTTAAAAATCCCTTTAGTGTATTCATTACAAATAAATTGATTATTAAAACTACAAAAGCAGTTAAAACATGAGCAGTGAGTGATTCCCTCTTTTCTTTTACTGTTAGATAAACATTAATGAGAGAGACAGCCTATATATTAAGACCTACTGTAATGCACGGATCTAATATAATGTTACACATCTGATGTTTTCCCCCAACATAACAGATTATGTTTGCGTGAATTTTTAAATACTGTAATTCTGTGTATTTGTGTATATTTATCAGGACTGCGAGAAGCGAGAGGAGAAAAGGTACTCCTCTTAGAAAATGTATGAATAAAGATCATTTTAGATGTTTAAATGCTATATGGACGATGGTTTAAACGATGGCTTAATGAACTCATTTATGCAAAAACCTCAAATTTGACTAAAATCAACATTTTTCACTTTTTATTTATTTTTTATTTTTTTTTATTTTTTTGGCTCTAGCTCAAAATTAGCCCATGCACATTTCAACTCATTTTGCCAGCATGGGTTAAATATAAAAACTAGAAAGTAGTCAGTGTAGTTCAAGTCAATAACTGTGCTTCTCACATAGGTCACGTGTTCAACATGCCCCATGATGATGCCAAACAATGTGCCAGTCTTAACGGCAACCAATGGAGCACCCACATGATGGCCTCAACCTTGTCAAATCTGAACCAGCTCCAGCCCTGGTCTTATTGCAGTGCTATGATGGTCACGACCTTCCTGGACAATGGCCATGGTCAGTGTTTGCTGGACAAGCCCCAGAAGCCTCAGCAGTTACCCCAAGCTCTGCCAGGTTCAGTCTATGATGCTGACAGACAGTGCCGTCTCACATTTGGAGAGGATTCCCAGCACTGTCCTGACCAGAGCACCACCTGTGCTGCCCTTTGGTGCATGGTCACAACTGCAAATGGCTTGCTGGTCTGCCAAACCAAGAACTTTCCTTGGGCCGATGGGACACCTTGTGGATCTGACAGCTACTGTATGGCAGGCCAATGTTTGAGCAGGTCTGAGGCTGCCAATTATCAGGTAAGCATCATTTGGTGTGCTATGGAGTCAATGCCACATACACTTGCAAAAGAATTGAAGTATTGCAAAATAAAATGAAGTTTTGCAAAGGAAAATGAAAGTATTGATAAAAAATAAATGTGCTTTTTGCAAACAAAAATAAAGAATTGCAAAAGAAAATAAAGTGTTGCGAGAAAAAAATAGGTTTTGCAAACCAAAATAAAGAATTGCAAAAGAAAAAGAAGTTTTGCAAACCAAACCAAAGAATTGCAAAAGAAAAAGAAGTTTTGCAAACCAAAATAAAGAATTGCAAAAGAAAAAAAGTTTTGCAAACCAAAATAAAGAAAAAAATTCTGCGCATTTCACTTTCTGACATTGTTTTGATATGGTGGTGGAAAAAAAAGTTATTGCAAGCTCACGCTTGACTGAAATGCAAAATGAAAGCAGCGTTGCAAATAAATTAGTAGTTATGGCCATGGAAAATATGTTGCAAAATCATTGCTTTTGCTCTGCTTCATATATATTTTGCAATTCTTTATTTTTGTTTGCAAAACTTCTTGTTTTTCTTGCAATACTTCATTTTCTTTTACAATTCTTTGTTTTTGTTTGCAAAAAGCGCATTTATTTTTTTCTCACTAATTTCGTTTTTGTTGCAAAACTTTTATTTTCTTTGGCAGTACTTCAATTATTTTGCAAGAATATGTGGCACTGATTTGACTCCATAGTGTGCATTGATGTTATTCTGATTTGTGACTGACAATGGTTCTGTCCTGTCGTCTTTTAGATTCCAGTCAATGGCGGATGGGGAACCTGGGGACCTTGGGGAGATTGCTCACGTACCTGTGGAGGAGGTGTGCAGTACTCTA
Source organism: Spinibarbus caldwelli (assembly GCA_039654775.1). Classification (NCBI taxonomy): domain Eukaryota; kingdom Metazoa; phylum Chordata; class Actinopteri; order Cypriniformes; family Cyprinidae; genus Spinibarbus; species Spinibarbus caldwelli. Next base: position 1,422,712 of record CM077225.1, on the reverse strand, counting down.
TTAGGGAATGTGACAACCCCCTACCCAAAAATGGAGGAAAATACTGCGAGGGCAAGAGAATTCAGTATCGCTCCTGCAACACTGAGGCCTGCCCTGATAGCAATGGTAAGGCACGGTCCTATCGCTGTTTCTGCAACCAGATGCAAGCCACTTGATTTACAACTGTGTTTATTTGCGCAGGTTTGACATTCCGTGAGGAGCAGTGTTTGGCACACAATGACATCTCCTCTCAGGTGTCATTTGGCTCAGGTGAAAGCGTTGAGTGGGTGCCGAAGTATGCCGGAGTGTCTCCCAAGGACCGCTGCAAGTTGGTGTGCCGAGCAAAGGGAACAGGCTACTTCTTCATTCTGAAGCCAAAGGTGAGTGTCTCAGTTAGCCTGAGTTGTAAAATCAAACAGTAATTTAGTGGATGCAAGTGTAGCCTACTTCTGCCGATGTTTAATCCAAGGTTCCTTCCAATGCTTTCAGGTGGCTGATGGCACACCATGCACTCCAGATTCCACCTCAGTCTGCGTCCAAGGCCAGTGTGTGAAAGCTGGTTGTGACAGGGTCATTGGCTCCAATAAGCGTTTTGACAAATGTGGCATCTGTGGAGGAGACGGATCGACTTGCAAGAAAGTTTCTGGATCGATGGAACGTGCAAGGTAAGCCCTCAATCTGCACCAAACCTAGCTCGAGTTTTCCAAACAGGGCTTGACATACTTTAACAGAGCTCAACATTAATGCTTGTCCAGAACAAGTGGTTTTTTGAAGGGGCATGTAAAAGAGAAATCAAAACAAATGAACACAACTGCGCACAGAAGAAACATACTGTGGTAAAAAGGTAGTTTTTATATTTATAACATAAAATATAGCCTAGGTACACAACATGACACGACCAAGAGAGTGCAGTTTTCCCTAAAAACCAGTGCAAATTTGACATTCGTTTTATGCAAGAGTTCAAAAGAGTAGTTAAAATTAAGTGACTTACATTTTAGACAAAATGTTGTCAATATTGACTGTTTTTGCTCGATTTGGTAAATGAAAACAGTTCCAAACAAAGATCACAGCACATTTGATATGAAAGATAACACATACATTTAATAAGGTTAGGAACTGCCATTTATATAGGCAAAAATAACCTGGAAATTAATTTAAGTCAATTTTAGTATGCAGTAACTTTAATCAAAACGTAATTTCCCAGCAACAAAACTTTGTCCAGCTAGTAATTTTTGGAAAACCACTAGCCACAAAAAAATAACGTCAAGCCCTGTTTCCAAAACTCCCTCTCAGATTTCAGTTTATTCTGACCTTTGCTTGTTTCTGAATTTTAGAGCGGGCTACCAAGATGTAGTGACGATTCCAGCCGGCGCCACGCATGTTGATGTAAAGCAGCGCTCTCTTGGAGGACGCCGCCAAGACAATAGCTACTTAGCGGTTCGCCGACAAGATGGCACGTACTTACTGAACGGCGACTATAAGCTGACCACTTTAGAGACTGATATCTCTCTGAAAGGTGCATTGCTGCGATACAGCGGTTCCTCTGCCATGCTAGAGCGCCTACGAAGCTTTGCTCCCTTACCTGAGCCTCTTACTATCCAGGTGCTATCAGTTGGAGATTCCCCAAGACCTCGCGTAAAATACAGCTACTTTGCGCCACGCCCCAGTGGGTCAAAACGGCCATCTATTAACGTTATTAGTGAAGCAGGAGGTGCTGAATGGGCCTTGCGTGAGTGGGGACCTTGTTCGAAAACTTGCGGTGGTGGCATCCAGAATCGGGATGTTGTCTGTCTTGATGCTTATGGACGCCAATCAAAAGACTGTCTTGAAGAACTGCGCCCTGTTTCTACGCAATCCTGTGCTATGCAAGCTTGTCCATCTTGGTTGCTTGGGGAGTGGTCTGCTTGTTCTAAAACCTGCGGCAGAGGCTTTCGCAAGCGCCCTTTGCGATGCATCGGACACGATGGCCGCACTTTGCCTAACGAGAGTTGCAATGCAAAAGATCGGCCTCGACCTCTCCTAGATTTGTGCAACCTGACTCCCTGTTGAACCAAACACTGAAACAGCTGTAACCTTGCAAATCTGGTGCAGGTTTTTGGATTCAAAGGGCCCCTTATGATTGAGACTGCAAGCTAACTTCTTTCAGTGTTTCAAATCCCACCCATCCAACACTTGAGGCACAAAGCTGGCACACTGTGTACCTGTCTTGACAGCTGTGATGGAGGATGAGAATACGGACACCTCTGCTGCTTCGGATAGCGATGTCATGCATGTTAGATTTTGAGTGTGCATGGGTGTGTTTGGCTATAGGATGATTATTGAAAGAGTGCATGAAACAGCTATGCATTTGTACCGTCTGTCTGAGCTGGACTACACAGACCGGATTCATTTTTCTCAAGAGAGCATATAGGAACATATAGGAGTTATTGCAGCAACAGAAGAGTTCATTAGCAGTGGTGTTAAATCAAACGCCCTCTAGTGGTTCTCCATTTCAAAGTTGCAAACTCAAAGCACATATTTAACACATGCATTTTTCTTGCCAAAATCAACGCCATATCTCACCTCAGCTAGGCACACATGCTGCTAATCAAACACCACAACAGGTATTATGCATTTCCTCATAACTAAGTTTAACAATGCACATTAGCTTTACGTTTAGCTTCCTAGGTTGATATTTTCACCATTTTGCAAAGCCATACCTGATCAAGAGGGATCATGTTTTTAACGGGGAGGGAGACCAAAGAGCATTCGTTCTATATTTGAGGAGAGACTGTGTTTTTGCGTGTTTATGTGTGTGTGGGTTAGTTCTGTGTGTTTGTGTGGAGATATTCTGAGGGACTTCTCTCCTTCTACTACTTCATAAGTAATCCTCTCCTGCCTTCTGAGAAGGTGTCTTTGTAATGAGGTATTTCTTTTTGTACAGAATATCCAAACGTTATTTATTTTTGTACAGCCCATTTAATATAATCTTGTTGCTTTTTATAATTATTGTATTTCTATTTGTTATTATTATTATTGAAATAACTGAAGGATGTAGATTATATTAGAGTATTTATACAATGTCAATGATCTTAGGTTTATGAATAAAGTATCACATTGATTTGTGGACCAATATTGTTGAAATGGTGTCTTTTTTGGGGGGGGTGGCTGCTGACATTAAAGCACTAGTCTGAGGACCCCTAGGGGTTCATGCAGGTACTACATTATATTTTTAATGTGTTTAATCTGCTCTAAATGAAAGGAGCAATATTACTGTAACATCTAAAATCTGAACTCTAATTTATGCACATTGTTGTATATAATAAAGTATATAAAGTAAATTTAAGTACATGCATACATCAAAATAAACTCAAGAGAGCATCAACATGACTAAATCTAGTCATGACGATTATCAATACAAAGATGCTGAGTCTGTCTGCTCATATTATATGAACCACACAAAGAAAGTCCACCAGGCTAAATGAAATCAATTAAATTAATTCAATCATATTATTTACCACTCTTAATAGCTGTTCAAAGAAAGCCTGCATGACCATCATATTCAGCAACATGGGTAATAACCACATCACTGGTTATAACCAGGAAGTCTTTTGTTATATAACAAGATTTAATAATTTAAGAGGACAATGTGGGGTTTAGTCATTATGTTACAAGGGTGGTTCAAGTGGAAGTGCATTCAGCCCTGGCCAGTTCTTCTGCTAAATAATACATGCAACCAACCGCTCAGCAAAATGACAAGTGACTTTGCACACCATAATAGCAAGGCCTTTTCTAATGAAAACCTATTATATTTACTCTCCCTTACAGAGTGTGTGTGTGTGTGTGTGTGTGTGTGTGCGTGTGCGTGTGCTTGTGCGTGTGTGTGTGTGTGTGTGTGTGTGTGAGTGTGTGTATGTGTGTGTGTGTGTGTGTGTGTGAGTGTGTGTGTGTGTGTGTGTGTGTGTGTGTGAGTGTGTGTTTGTGTGTGTGTCTGTGTGTCTGTGTGTGTGTGTGTGTGTGTGTGTGTGTGTGTGTGTGTGTGAGTGTGTGTCATATACTTGTTCATATACAAGTAACAGAATCTAACATTTAGTTAACATTCAGTAACGTTAATAGAATGTTCGTTTAACGTTAATAACATTCTCAAAACACAGTGTTGGGTTAAATACAGATTCAAAATATATATTTAAATAGCTATGATATTGTTTTTGAGATCAAATCTTCACATAGCTATGACAGGAAACACTGGCATCTAACAATGCTTTTGAAAAAAAATCAGTTAATCTTAAAAAATAAATAAACCTAAACAGGAAATAAAGCAGTTATTGAATGTTATAAGCATGTGTCCTATTCTGCACCCTAAACTCCTGAAACATTAGTGTCTCATATTTTAGAGCAGTCAATGCAATTTGGGAAAGAAATCAATTAAATCTCTCTCTGTGTGTGTGTGTGTGTGTGTGTGTGTGTGTGTGTGTGTGTGAAATTATTCAGATGTAACCCCCTTTGTAATTTTTAACATTTTTAGTTTCAGTAACTGTAATTTAAGTACACATTTTTTCTTAGTAACTGTAACAGATTACAGTTACATTTATTTTGTCATTTAATTACGTAATTTCATTACTGTCAAAACATTAACACAAACATCATTCAAGGAATGTTTTTTTTTTCTTGTTTTTTTTTCCCCGAAACGTTTTGGTTGAATCAAGTTCAGAAACTTTTCTTGAGTTAATGGGAATGTTAGAAAAGTGTTTTAGCTGGTTCCATATTATTTGTCAACTACTCAAATGCAGTAAGCTATGACTGAGTAGGGGATCAAGGCACAACTCGCAAACAAGACATAAACAGCGTTGAGAGTCACACATTATTACAACTAATGCGAGTTACGTAATGAGATTACTTTTTTAAAGTAACTAGTAAAGTAACGCATTACTTTTTCATTTAGAAGGAAATATCTGAGAGTTACTTTTTCAAATAAGTAACGCAAGTTACTTTGTTTCTCATGTATTGGCTGACAGCACTGGTGTTGCCATGTTGAGAGAAATCAGAAATCGGGAGTAAGTGCAGAGACGCTGTGTGAACATGACGTTAGTTCTAGACTAAATGTCAACATGCATTTATTCATCTCACTTGCACAAAAACAGATTCGGTATTCCTCAAAATCAATAAAACAGTGAAACGCGAACTCAGAATATGATGCAAACTTGCAATAATTAAATATGTTAAATAAGACAAATATCATTTATGTATTTAATCCCATTTTATTAATCAATGTCTAATTTGCTACTGACCTTCGATGATCCAATTCAACCATACTAAGCAAAAATGACACATTTGTGTTTTATTTTTGATATTGCTGAATAGTGCTTCTTCTTCTCCTGCTTCATATTCTTCATGCAGTTTGTTTGAGCGGCGCCCTCTACTGTACACACGTGAATTTACATGTCCTTCATCCTGAAGTGTATTCATTTAACTTTTGTTGTGAAAGAGCTTTTACATTTGTAATAGAAGAACTTTTTATATTAAAAACAAACAAGCAACCCCAGCTCACATTTAAAAAGTAACTCAAAAGTAACGTAGCACGTTACTTTCCAAAAAAAAGTAACTAAGTAACGTAATTAGTTACTTTTTTTAGGGAGTAAGGCGATATTGTAATGCATTACTTTTAAAAGTAACTTTCCCCAGCACTGGATATAAAAGTGATCACGTTATTTTTATGGTGCTCCAATTCTAAATATGTGCTGAGCTGATCAAGTGAATTAATTATGAACATTTGGGCTTATAATCCTAGGAAGCACGTGTTTTGAGATGCTCTTCTCGTTGAGCTCAGGTCAGGGATGTTGCACACAGAGTGGATTCGTGAAAACACGCTTGAAGAGAGATCTAAATATAGACTTCAGGGACACTAGCGAGAAGTGTTCCCATAATGATCGTGAAGCTTTTGTGTTATTATGAGGAGTCGTGACGCCGTTCCCGTTCGTTCAGTCGCGTCCTGGGCGCTGTTCCTGGGGGAGGGGATCGAGGCGAAGAAAAGAAAATAGCGCAAGGAGTTAAAGACAAAGAGGAAGGAGTCAAAGGAGAAGTTGTGACTGAGAGACGAGTCGAGGAACACGTGGAGGGTTATGGATAAAAGAGTTCGTTTATTTTTTATCGCTTGCGACTCAGAACGCTTAACAGTCAGATACGGTTTATAGTCAAATTTCAGACATGGCAGAATTCACGACCAACTGTGGCAACATTAAATAACATGTGAAAGTTGTTTAGACGCGTTTTCCCAGGGGTTTTCAACAGAAATGTACAGGAACATTATGGAAAATCCGAGGAGGGCGAGTTCACAGAAGAGCTGGAAGTTCGTGCGGGACTCGCTGCTGCTTTGCTTCTTTGCCGGTAATACATTAATAAACTATAGTTTTATATTTAAGAACTAGGAAGTAGATCAATTAAGAGTGTAATCGATTATTTATTTAAGTGACTCTTCTTTGTTTGTAATTTATGTGTTACCTAGTAATTCACAATTTGAGGTCGTAAATTTACAGTTTTATGATTATTTTACTCGCTGGTTAACTAACAATTTGTGTTTGTAAAAGTTAGTTAATGACTTTCGCTCAACTTTTTTACACTATGATAAAGAAACTTGTCTTTATAACGTTCATTTTACCGCAGTGTTTAAAGCTACCATGGTAATGCCTCAGTTAACAAATTTAGGTTATATAAACGTTGTGGGAACGTTTTGAAACATTCTAAAACGTTGAAGTGTCCAGCTTTCTTATCGAATGTTGAATGTTATTTTAAGGTTACAAAAACACTTCTAAGAACGTTCATCAAGTACAAAACATTTTGAGAATGTTCTAAAAACTTTTTCTCTCAACATTGAGAACACATATGAAATATTAATAAGAACGTTCCATAAACATTACTGCTAAAAAAGGTTTTGTATCCTTTATATAACGTTAGTGAAAGTTGTGAGAATGTTTCCTGTTAGCTGGGAACTTACAAACAAAGAAAAGTTACTTATGAGTTACTTAGTTAGTAATGTACTTAACAGACTACAGTTTTATAATTATTTTACTTATGAGATAAATAACAGTTTCTCCTTCGTCTGTGTAAGATTTAGTTAATGAATTTTTCTCAACTTTTTGACGTTGAAAAAGCTTGCTTTACTTTAATCACTTTTAATGCTACCGTGGTAATGCCATGGTATTCTTTGAAATACAATGGAGTATTAAGTAAATATCATTGTATATGGACACTGTATTCATTCAGTACCATAGTATGACCATCTGATACCATCACACAACACTATTCAGGAGTTTTATGATTAAACTCTCCCTACACACGTATTGGGCGAAGTGTGTGTGTGTGTGTGTGTGTGTGTGTGTGTGTGTGTGTGTGTGTGTGTGCGTGTGTGGTAACATTTAAAGCACCAGCTCGTCTAAAGCGTCTTTGTCCCAAAAGTGTTGACCGACAGGACCCAGAGGTACAGCGAGGGCCTCTAGGGGACCACCCAGTCTGCAGGGCCCCACATTTGCTCTGGGAAGCCAGATGCAAACAGACGCCACTCAAATTGAAGCCAAATTTTGGTGCTTCAGAAGACATAATTGCAGCAATTATACTGTGATGACTGTGGGCAGGAAAAGATAGCGCTGTAATTGTGTACCAACCATCCTTATCCTTGAGCATGAGCTTGAGAAATGTACATCAAAAGACAGTTATTTATGTTATGTATTTAGAGCTCTTTTTCGAGTATGTTATGGCATCAAAATGGAAGAGGCATGGACCCAGATTGTGTTAAGCAATAGTTGTGCTGTATACACCCTTCACTAGCAGTGCAAATGCAATCCAGTCATGAAATGTGTCATAAAGCTCTGTTAATCACAGATCAATAGCGTTTGATGCCAACATGAATCCAGCAGGCGTGCTCTGAGCAAGAAGCAACACATGAGCGCTGATGATTCTTTCTGCAGGATCAGACTCTTCTGTCAGCAGCAGGAATGATGGGAACAGACAAGCTCAGCCCTCCAACACAACACTAAAAACTGAGGAACATAGACAGGGAGATTTTCGTCATTCTGATTGATCAGTTTTGTCTTAATGCACAATAATGTTCTTGAAGTGTCTTTTATCTTCAAGTCAGAACAACTGAAACATCTGTGCCTTGTTGTCTACTAAAATATCCAAACATTTTAAACATTATTTCTAACTCAAATTAGTAAGGTTTTTGACCATGGTGGAAGAACTCTTATGTTCATATTTTCATTTTATGAAGGTATCTGAAAACATTGTGTGCATGTTGTGGTGCTCTAGTCTCAAAATTAGCTGCAAACGTTTTGGAATAATGCAACTCATCTGTCATAAGACTTTCAGTTACAATTCACTAGGCAAGACAAGTTTATTCATAAAAAGGATTTTAAAATAATCATAACATGATATAGAAATAAAATCATCTATAGAAAAATATGTAAATATTTAATTAAAAACAAATAAAAAGAAAACAGAATTCCTATTACTGTCATTGTAATTCACCATTTAGTTCAGTTTAAATTCACACTTGTGAATCAAATACAAGCTTGTTCTTTAATAGTGAACAGGGTTATTATTGTTAACTAAACTAAAACTATAAAACAATTTTCACTACTTGAATTAAAACAAAAACAAACAAACAAAAAAAACATTAACGTTTTATTAAAAACATTTTATTTCAGCTAATTGCCAAGGCAACATTTCATAATTTGAAGTAATAAAATAGCTAAAACTAAAATCAAAAACCTAATGAAAACTATTTAAGAAAAATAAAAATGACAAAACAACAAAATTGCTAAAAAAAAGTAACTAAAATTAACTAAAAACTGAAAATATAAAAATTAAATTTAATTCAAAATATGAACTAAAACATCTAAATATTAAAATAAAATTGTGAATTTTCCCTAACCCTAATGCACATCGCTAAATGGTGAAAATGTGAATTATATCATGTTTCTGATGCCAGTGATCCTATAAATCAGTTCACATTTAGCAAATGTTTTTGTAAATATATATAAATCATATTTTATATAAATCGTGTGTGTGTGTGTGTGTGTGTGTGTGTTGTAGGCCGTGGAGACGCTCAGTGTGACAGCTGTATTGAGTACTGCTGTGATGGGGTTCCTCCATTCTGCTGCTCTTACTATGCGTATGTGGGAGATGTGCTCTCGTAAGTACACACGCACACACACACACATACGTTGAGTTTACATGGTTTATGGGTTCATTCCATAGACGTAATGGTTTTTCTACTGTCCAAACTGTATTTTCTATCCCCTTACCCTAAACCTACCCCTCACACAAAACTACAGCCATTTGCTGAATTTCAAAAAACACTGTTTAGTATGTTTTTAATCTATTTGGTGGTTTATGAGGGCACAGGAAGTGTAAACCTCATTAATACAACCATGTATGCACAACACACACACAGCACGTTTAACACCAGCACTGAGTTGACCTCTGACCTCTCCTCCCCCTCACACACCGCTGCTTTTCCACTTCATTCTGAAATCCAACCCACATCCCATAATCAACCCTTTGTTCCAATTACATCAAATAGTTCTGATGCTAGTTTACATACATCTAAACACATTTTTAATGACCACAGTAGAGTGTTCAAGTAATAAAAGCAAGTTAAGATGATGTCACACATGAAACCTCTTTAATATTTCCATTGTTTCTCCTAAATAGAGGCTCCCAACTAACAGAGAACATTCTCAGAATGTGGCGGCAAGGTTCTCTCAAAGTTATGAACAGTAACATTAACAGAACATTTGTTCAAAGTTGTCTAGTTCTCAAAACATTGTTTATACATCGTTCATAGAACTCTTTTTCTGAAAAGTTTTAGTTGGAAAACCATCTGAAATTTTTTAAATGTTACTTGTTTCAGAACATTCAGAGAACATTCAAAAGTAACGTTTCTCATAATGTTTGCAAAATGATACAATGGAATGTTCCCTTAACATTTGAATAACGTTTTTTGAAACATTTAAAAAAAACAGGACGAACGTTCCGAAATAATGTAACATTAGCAAAACCTTTTAGAACATATTTTTGTTAGCTGGGCTTTTGCTGTTTCTTAGATGTTTCATGAGCATCTCAGATCCTTTGGATGAATCTTAACCAAACCTCAAGGCATCAGTCTGAACTCATGTCTCTCACTCCCTCATTCATCCAAACTTGAAATGACAATTGAAAAGCAACATTTGGTCTTTTGTGTGTGTTTAGTCCGATGCCTGATCACACAAGAGACGGATCACCATTGACTCACAAATGGATGCGATCCATCAGGAGACAAATAAATATGAGCATGGGTGGTCTTGCTCCACAAAAACACAATGAACGCAAATATTGAGTTTATCCTGCCATGAAACAGGTAGTTAGTGTTTGCTAAATTGAGCATCACTAGTACTAGCGCAGCATATGTTAGTCTCAGTCTTGTGTTTTGTTTGTTCAGGGGAACTGCCATCTCAGGGATCGTGTTTGGCGTGGTGTTCCTGATGGGCGCAGTGGCTGCCATCTTTCTCTGCATCTGTATGTGTGTGAAGAACGGCCGCGGGGCGAGAGTGGGCGTCTTCAGCTCTTCATACATCAACACTGTGACTCAAGGTTACCCAGGTAACACAACAACACACACAGGCCTTCACACTGACTAACATGCAAAACTAGCACACAAGAGACCATTCGTGTGGATTTAACCATTTATATAAATCACTTACACCTTTTATCAATTAATCAGGTGAGAATAAAATTTGAGCTGAATAATGACACTTATTTTGCAAAACAGAAACTGATATTGAGCTGAATTGAATCAACATTGAACTGGATAATGATATGCTTTGATTTGAAACCATCTTTATTGTAGAAAGCACTGTAGAAATAAATGACTTGACTTTTTAAGATTTTCAGTCACCTTCAGTATTTGCTTTCAAAATTGGCTTCTTAAACAGTATTTCTGTTTTGTTGTTGTTGTTGTTTTTAAATAAATTTCTTCAGCATTTTATGAACTATTGTTATTTAATTTCATGGGCAAAAAGCATGTTTATTTACATGCACAGAATATTGCATTAAATTAAGATAGGGTTTCTGCAGGTCTTAAAAGTCTTAATTTGGCCTTCCACAAATTAAGGCCTTAAAAATCACAGTAGAACGACTTGAGAAATTAATAAAAGACAGAATTTCATAAAGTCATGGCATGAATAGCAAAAATGTAATATTTTCCTCAGTATTTTGTCTTGTTTTCCAGTACAAATATCTAAACAGACTTAAATCAAGATACATTCACTCAAAACAACATATGAATTCTTGTTTTCTGAGAAACTGAACAAAATGAAGAGAGTTTATGCTTAAAACAAGAACAAATATCTGTCAATTGGGAATGAAAACCTGTTTTCCCTTTGAATTAAGTTGATTTTTCTGACTCCATTGGCTGATATTTATTATTGTTTTAATCATAAACTCACTTCATTTGATTGATTTCTCAGAAAACAGCTCAGAAAAGACTTTGTGTCTTCTGTCATTTTGTTTCTAAAGTAAATGTGTCTTGATTTAAGAAATTTTAGTCATTTGCACTGGAAAACACAGCAAATACTGATAAAGAACATCACAGGACGGTATTTAACAGTAACTTTTTTTCTCTTCAATTTATACTTTAAATGTGCTATACTTGGGCTTAAAAAATCTTAGATTTACCTTCATAAATCCCTGAAACAAACATTTAACAGAATTATCTGACAATTACAGTCTATATCACTTTTTAATATAAAGGTGTATATATAATACTTGTTGCATATTTAATAAGATAATGCCAAATTTACATATTTAAATATTTAAAAATGCAAAAATACTTAACTTAGTTTCCTTCTAAATCAAAATGTGCAAGATAATACTATATTATAATAAAAGTGACCAGTTAAACAGACTTAAAGGACATGTTAAGCAATGATTACAGTTTTTGATCAAAATGATTATAATATGTGACCCTGGAGCACAAAAGCAGTCTTAAGTAGCACAGGTATATTTGTAACAATAGCCAAAAATTAATTGTATGGGTCAAAATGATCAATTTTTCTTTTATGCCAAAAATCATTAGGATATTAAGTAAAGATCACGTTCCATGAAGATATTTTGTAAATTTCCTACCGTAAATATATCAAAACTTAATTTTTGATGAGTAATATGCATTTCTAAGGACTTCATTTGGACAACTTTAAAGGCGATTTTCTCAATATTTAGATTTTTTTTGCACCCTCAGATTCCAGATTTTCAAATATTGTCCTATCCTAACAAACCATACATCAATGGAAAGCTTATTTATTCAGTTTTCAGATGATGTATGAATCTCAATTTCAAATAATTGACCCTTATGACAGGTTTTGTGGTCCAGAGTCACATATAAGGTAATATTTGACAGTTTTATATGCTGATCCAAATACAAATAGAGCTTATAACTCTCTCCTGCTTGTTCTGTCTCATTCTCCTCAGGTCCTCCACCTCCTTACAGCTATGATTATGAGATGTATCCTCCTGATCTGCGGCCACCTCCATACACACCAACTCCACCCAGAGCGACAAACTACTCTCCACCTCCACCCTATCCAGGCTACAGCCGCAAATAAGCCTCCTGATGTGTGTTATTCCGAGAGGACGCACAAAATAATGCACAAAAATAAAAAATCCCTGCACAGCCGCCAGACCAGCGCTCTGTCAATAAAGCAGGGATTTCCATTCACTGGAGCAGCCGCAAAGATGATTCTTACACAAGGATTTGAAGATTTTTATTTATGACATGGACATTTATGGTCTCAGAAAACCTAATGAATGCTAATAAACATTATTAGGCAACATGAGACCAGAACAGGCCTAAAAACTGTGTAAATGTGTTTTCTTGTGATGTGGTTTGTTGAAAATCAGTGTTATTTCTTTAAGTGTCAAATGAAAATACAGTAAAATTAATTGTTAATATGAGATTAAACTTCATATGTGTTGCACAGAGTAACATTATATTCTTATACCTACAATGTGTCTGAGTGTCTTAATTTTTATCAACTGAGGAAATAATATGGTAAATGTATTTATTCATAAAAATTTGAAAGAGCAAGTTGTATTTGTAGTTGGCTACTGTTATGAAAACATACCAGGTGTAGTTAACTGAGATCTAAAATACATGTAAGACAACATTTCCATTTTTCCAGTGTGGTGCATATATGCTATTACACAGTTTGTTAGCTAAATCTTTTATTCTTTGAGGTCTTTGAAAGCCAGTTTGCACACACATCCAAGAAACTACATTAAAATATAAAAAGATTTCATTTAGAAATATGGAATATGAGAATTTACTGAACTAGAGTAATATTACACATTTATAATAATATTTTTATGAATGTCCACACGGTGGCAGCAAATAACAGAAATGAGCATAATTAAATTCTATAGCTTGAACATAATCTAGAACCCATGACATTTAATGTTTTGATTTTCTTTTTATAAATGTAAAATAAAATGTATGCATTAGATGATCAATAGCGGCATATTGTATAGTGAAAGGATAAAAATAATTTAATTACATTTTTTAAAAAAAAATACAAATTTAATTCTTTGTAATGTGTGTGTTTACTTGCTCTTATTATTATTTATTTATTTATTTTTCTTTTCTTTACCTTTTGTACAGCACTTTGGCAACCAAGTGTGAATTTAAATGTGCTTCAGAAATAAAACTGAATTGAATTGAAATTGAATTAAAAATGAAAATAATAAAAAATAAAATTAAGTAAAAAATAAACATTGATTGAAAACAGATAGCTGAGTGAAGAGTAAAATATTTTTGCTATAACTCATAAAATGCAAGCTGAAAAGCTGAAATAAATAATCACAAGCTGAAACAATAATAATAATATTTCTATGTCATAAAAACAAATAAACATACAAATGCATATAAAATAAATAATAAAAATATATTTAAATATAAATAACTAAAAATAAGGTTGTCTAATCTTTTATTTTATTTTAATTGTAATTCCCAGTATTTTGAGAGCAAGGCAGTATTCCCTGCTCCCCCTCCCGCATTCATTCGCTCGTTGTCAGTGTTTATGCTCAACAAACATTGATTAAAAAACATTGATTAAAAAACAGATTGTTGCTATAACTCAAAATGCAAGCTGAAAAGCTGAAATAAATAATAATCACAAGCTAAAATAAATAATTTTTATGCAATAAAACAAATAAATATACAAATGGATATAAAAAATAAATAATAAAATGTATTTAAATTAAAAGAAAAATAACTAAAAAATAAGCTAGTGTAATCTTTGATTTGATTTTAATTGTAGTTCCCAGTATTTTGAGTGTAAAGCAGTATTCCCTGCTCCCCCTCCCGCATTCATTCGCTCGTTGTCCGGTCAGGTGACGCGTTGTTCCTCGCCATCGCAGGCGCATCGCATTCTTCTCAGAGTCGACGCGATCCACACACCGACATTTTACTCCAAACGGATATTTACTCGATACAGAGCACCCTAGTTTGCTGGAAGCACCCAGAAGAGGCGCAGAATGGGCTATCGAGAGCTTTTTATATTACTGATGGCCGCGACATCGACGCTCGCTGTTGAGGTAAGAAATCGACAAAAGCGACGCCGATCAAATAGTCGATTCAATGTAACCAGCATCGCAGCGATAGATACACTAGAACGGCGGCGATAACGTGGAACGTTCTTTTCGATACAAAAGATCGCGAAAGTGTTTCTTTCTGTTCGTTTCTAAATCAGTTCAATATTTAACGCTGGTGTAAAAGCGTTTCTTTCTGTTATTCGTGTCGTTTCTAAATCAGTTAAACATTTAGGCTAACCCTGGTGTATTTGTTTTATACTCGTATAATGTTACATAAGGAATGTTTGGAATAAACGGCAATAGAAATTTCCCGCGGACGTTCGTGGGAATAATAATCGCTACATCGAGTTCTGCGGAACGTTCGGGCGCTTTTATGTGAGCGATATTTTATATCCGGTGAACAGATACTGTGTAACAGATCCACGAATTAATATTAATAAACAAACTGTCGTGCTGAAGGCGACATCGCGAACGGCAGCGGCGTTTAAACGCTTAATGTGCCGCGTTCGAACATAATTCAGTGATTCGTTCTGTTGTTTTATTGACTCTATGTTGGCTAGTTCATGGAGGAATGTGTTGAGCGGCCTGTTGGGTTGGGATCAAACAGCAGGAATCATAATATGGGATCAAACGCGATCCTATTGTATAATGTGAAACCGGAAAATAAGAGATTTATTTTTTTAGGATTGATTCCAAATTGTGATTGACTCTTCCCTGAGGCTTTCATCGAGTAAATCAGTGTTAATTGTTGTCTCTGGGTGTGTTTGGAGGAGATGATTTTTCTGACGTCGGGATGTCTTTGATCTTTCTTCAGCCTTTGTTAGACGATGTTTCTTCCGAACGTGACTCATTCAAATGAATCGTTGCGCTGATATCGCTAAATACCTTCTGCTCCGTTCGCGTTGCGTGTGAACGCCCACCAAGATGGCGGCTGAACTCAACTGGAGCTACATTGTGTTTCGAGGAACAAGTTATTTTTAAACGCTAACAATCTGTTTAAGTTTATTTTTGCTGTAAGACACTGTCTCTGGGTTGGTCTAGCCTGTAATTTTCCACACCGCATTCAGTGTGTGTCTCCACTATATTCCCAGACTTTTAGGGTTAGTTTTTTGGGAATATACCATGGTATTTTTGGATGAGCATTGGGGTACCATCCCAATACTATGATGTGTGTATATTGTAATCATTGGTGTATCAAATACCATGGTATTACTCTCAGATTCCATCAGTATGATAGTGAAGCTCTCAATCTAAATGATGTAAACCGCAGTAGCCTGAGGCCATAATGGGATGTTGCTGTTTATTGTGTTGCAGAGTGAAGATATTGATTAGCTATTACTAACAGTGTTTTGATGGATTGTGGTTTTGTTGGTCTTGCCACCAAAAGGTCTGTAGAAATTGGCTTTTGACAGACGTTTCACACTCATGGACAAATGTTAAAGCAGATAAAACTCGAGGTTGTTTCAGCTGTGTATTGGAACCAGGACTGGCTGATGGAGCTAAAAAATTGTTGGTTTTTTTTGGGTTTTTTTCTATATTTAATATCCATCTTAATGTTTATGTATTTTTCTGAAATGACTAAAGGCTGTTTTTCAACCAGACAGAGGAAGCAGCAGTAATGGCAGAGTTTAATTGCAAGAAGTAAAATAAACAATCATGCCCTGTTTTCCAATGCACTTTTAAACTAAATGTATCCAAATAATTTTTTTTTATATATATATTTATATCCACCCATGCGATGATTGCAATATTAATTGCCCATGTTTTCACTAAATATTTAAATATATTAACTTGGAGATTTCTGTGAGCGTTTTTGAGTTGTAGTTTTGTTTATACACTGTTTTTGGCAAAATAAACAATGCATTGTGATATTCAGTGTTTTTTGATTGCACATTGTCAGCAGTGAATATTTGAAATTGCTTTATGTAATATAAACTGCTGCCGATAGAGCTAAAAAATGGCATATTATGGGTTCTTCTGCCAGTTGAAGATATTTAATATGCTGCTTAATGTTTATGTATTTTTTTGAAATGGCTAAAGGTTGTTTTTCAACCAGAGGAAGCATCATTTCAGCCAATAATGCCAGAGTTTAATTGCAAGAAGTAAAATAAACAATCATGGCCTGTTTTTCAATGCACTTTTTCACTAAATATATCCAAAGAAATTGTATACCTTTTTTTTATATTCATATCCACTGATATGATGATTGCAATATTAATTGCCTATGTTTTCATTAAATATTTAAATATATTAACTTGGAGATTTCTGTGAATGTTTTTGAGTTGTGGTTTTGTTTATACAATATTTTTGGCCAAATAAACAATGGATTGTGATATTCACAAGTGTTTTTTGATTCGACATTGTCAGCAGTGAGTATTTGATATTACTTTGTGTAATAAAAACTGCTGCAGATAGAGCTAAAAAAAAATTGGCATTTTATGGGTTCTCCTGCCAGTTGAAGATATTTAAAATGAATCTTAATATTTTGAAATGGCTAAAGGCTGTTTTTCAATCAGAGGAATTGTCATTTCAGCCAATCATGTTTAATTGCAAGAAATAAAATAAACAATCATGGTATGTTTTCACTTTTTTCACTAAATGATTTCTAAGAATTTACTTTTAAATGTGTGTGTGTGTGTATATATATATATATATATATATATATATATATATATATATATATATATATACACACACACACACACACATATATATATATATATATATATATATATATATATATATATATATACATATATATTTGCATTTGTTTCAGCCGTTTAAGTTAAAGCACACCAGCGACTGATCATAAAACATGTAGAAGAACAGTGCAAAGCTAAATGGAGTGCATGTGAGCTGTTTTTTTGATGTTTTACTGACATGCACGTCACAATCGTGGCAGAGCTGCCCTCCGCGTTTGAAAGGAGAAATGCATACAACAAACTACATAATTTCCATGTGTTTTACAGCCTTACAAATCAAAACATTCCAGCGATCGAACACAGTGCATATATATATATATATATATATATATATATATATATATATATATATATATATATATATATATATACACACTGATATGATGATTGCAATACTGATATGATGATTGCAATATTAATTGCCAATGTTTTCACTTAATATTTAAATATATTAACTTTTTTTTTTTAGTTGTGGTTGTTATATAATGTTTTTGGCCAAATAAACAATGCATTGTGATATTCACAGCATTTTTTGATTGCACATTGTCAGTAGTGAATGTTTGATATTGCTTTATGTAAAATAAACTGCTGCAGAGTTGTTTGTTTTCAACTTTACCTTGCATAAACATCATATTGCGTGTTGTCTTTTGTTTGTGCTTCAATTAGCCGTTGTCGTCCGCTTGTATTCAGAACTCTAAAGGTCACATTGGTATGGCATGCATTGAGAGGCAAGCCGCGGGTTTGTGCTCTGAATGAGCGGCTTTGTTGGCTGTAACATGCATGTCAGCAGGTGAGCGACGCTCACGGCCAACACAACAGCTTTCTGTGTAATCAGGATGAGTTTGTGCAAAACCTCCCTGTAGGGCTGGCCCATAAATAGCCAATGTTCATGATCACATTTCAGTCGTTTTACAGAATTCAACAACATTATCTCAGTGAATTTGATTTGTTTTATGACTATTGAAGGTGCTGTTAGACTAGCAGTTGTTCACAATCTCTTGTGCCGTGAGTTTGAGTGATTTAGAGTTGAGATTTCAGTGAATCATTTCACTGTTGTTTCAACAAATCTGTTCAAAACTGATTTAAATGGTTCAAACTTTTCATTTGCATTATCAGAAGTCAGAAATGTTTACAGAAATCTCTTCATGACATTTTTCATATATATTAAGAGATATGTACATAAATTATGTACATAAATACTACTGTTTATTTGTGCATATAATTAAAAATGAATAAATATGATTCATCATCAATTTATGTTGTAGTTCAGAAATACTCACAAAAGTTTCTCCCAGGGTTATCATCGTTAACTAAAACCAACTAAAATTAAAACTATTAAAGAAAAAAAAATTCTTTACTTGAAATAAAATAAACATATTAACTGAACTGAAATGAAAAATATAATATAGAATAGAAATATATTCAGGTAGTTGTCAAGGCAGTATTACTCATTTTAATTTAGTTTAACTTGATGTGCTAAAATAACTAAAACTTAAACTGAAGTAAACCATAATAAAAAATATATAGACATATTAAAAAATACTAAATTGAAAAAAGCACACAATAAAATTAGTAAAACTTTAACTAACATTAAAATGAAAACAGAAAATATATAATATATATATATATATATATATATATATATTTTAAATCTAATTATTAATAGTATCTCAATGAGACTAAAATAACATTTATCTCACCATTGCATTTTTCTTATTTTAAAATGTTTAGTAAAATATACACTACCGTTCAAAAGTTTTGGATCAGTAAGACTTGTAATGTTTTTTTAAATAAGTCTCTTATGCTCATCAAGGCTGCATTTATTTGATCAAAAATATAGAAAAAAAAAACAGGAATCTTGCAAAAATGTTATTACAATATAAAATAATGGTTTCTATTTTAATATACTTTAAAGTATAATTTATTTCTGTGATGCAAAGCTGAATTTCCATCAGCCATTACTCCAGTCTAAAGTGTCACGATCCTTCAGAAATCATTCTAATATGCAGATAGTAAGTAATCAGTGATGAATTGATTACTTTGACCTGTTTAGTTTAAACATGCATTTATAACTCGGCTTTGAAATGATTTGTATTGTGAGAAGAGCTACAAATAAACATGAAACAGCTGTGGTTAATATTGTCATCTTGATGTTGCTTATACTGATTTATTAAATCATCTGTGAAATCAGTGCTTCCTCAAATCACGAGTTAATGTTAAGCAGAGGAGTTTTATTGCTTTTATAAGCAGTTTTAGCCTTGATATGTAAACATATAGTGGTGGGTTTGTGAAATCTATAACGGTTTATCGGTGCATATGAATGAAAATGAACAAATTTGATTCATCATCAGTGATTCATTTGTGTTTATCACACAGAAATGTTTAAGAAAATCTCCCTTAGGGTTAATATAGTTAACTAAATCTAAAACTAAAATTAAACCATTAAAAAAACACTTTCCTTACTGTAAATTACTAATTTTAAAATCATTAAAAACGTTTTCTTTAATTGAATTTTTTTTTCAGCTAGTTGCCAATGCAGTATTTCTCATTTTAATTTAGTTTAACTGGATGTACTAAAATAAATAAAACTGAAATAAATAAAAAAAAAATTACTGAAACTTTAACTGAAATTTGTATAAAAGAAGAAAATATAAAAATTATTTTAAATGATTCAAAAATATTAATAAAAACTATAATTGTATAGTAACGCTCATCTCCCTGTAGCATTTTTCATGTTTTAAAATGTGTCAGTAAAATATATGTAAATAAATATTGCTGTTTATTAGTGCATATAAATACAATTCATCATAATTCATTTGCATTATCACTCAGAAATGTTCATAAAAGTCTTGATGTGCAATGTGAATCTTTTTAGTAAATATGTGGGTAAATATGGTTGTTGGTGCTTATAAATGTATAGACCCTTTTAGGTGATTTTAGAGCAAATACATAAATAATGACGTTGTTTCATGGGAAACTTGATTGTGAGATCTCTGAAACATGCATTTTCTATAAAGCAGATTTGAAATGATTTGATGTGTAAAGTGCTACAAATAAACGTGCGGTTATTCTTGTCGTCCTGAAATTTCTTATATTGATTTATTATGCTGTTTGTAAAAAGAATGCTTCTTGTTCAGCTCTTATAAGCAAATGAACTTACAGTTTTCACCTGGTTTATGATATATACAGTAGCGACAGTTTTGCATTGTCTTCAGTGGTGTTAAATGGAGATTTCTCCGTAAAGAGGTGCTGTTGAGATGCAGTGATTGTAGCTGGAGGACTGCAGATGTGTCGTGGTCTCGTGGGTTTCTCCGCTCTATATTTAGCGTTTTTATTTCTCTGGAGAGTGAGCCTCGCCTCTCTCCTCAGTCTTCCTCTCATTCTGCTGCGAGGATTGGAGCTGATTTGGAAAGAGAGGTGATGTTGATACAGTAGCGTGAGAATCACAGACGTCATCAGGTTCGGTAGTTCAGGACGCATTTGTGATGCTCTGGTTTTGTGTCTGAATCTGTTCATTTCACTTAAAATAGAAAACAAATGCATTTCATGCACTGAGAAAAGCTAGTGTAGGATTTAGTACACTTTAGGGCTGCAACAACTAATCGATAAAATCGATTATAATCGATAATGAAAATCATCGACAACGATTCTCATTATCGATTAGTCGGGTCTGCTCACAGTGCACGTCCAACTTCAGCTAGTCGCGTCAAATTAACCTTACAGCACCGAATAATGCATTTCTGTGGCCAAAATGCATCTAAATATAGTGGAGGAAACAGAATGAGATGCTGTGGGAGAAGTACGTGATCCAAGCTGCACAAAACATGAGAATTCTTTATTTTAAGCTTTAAGCTAATGCATTAGCGTCAGGTGCTTTGACAGATGCGTGTGCGTCCTCAGCGCAAAAACTTTCAGTTTACGGTCATATCCTTATCTGTAAATGTCACAAATTCACGTGAATATTTCCATTTTTGCATAAAGTTCCGTCCTGACAGTCTGTGTTAAATTTAAATCTTTACTGAATGAGCGTGAGCGCGTCAGAGAGGGATTAATATTCAGCGCAAAAACATTCATTGTGCTGAAATATCTGTTGTTGAATGTTAAATTAAGGTTTAAAACTCAACATGTAGTGCACGTATTCTATGACAGTAGGAAGTGTAAAGGTATAACCGCGTGTAATTGTCTGAATATAAATATCAGACGCTTCATAGCCGCCTTTTACAGGATAAAGAAATTACAGTAAACGTGACTGTGATCAAAGTGAACGTGTTCCTGCAGAATATTACTCTCACCTGCTGGTTAACACTGAGTCAGAGTTTTTATTCTATCTTTATTATTATCTTAATTTTTGATGAAGAGATTTAAACTATAGGCCTATATACAGTGCTTAAATTTATTAAAACAAATTTATGTAAGGTTTATAACAAATAATGTAAGCTTTGTGTCACTGCTGCTCTAAACTAACAGTATTGGTGTTTACTAAAATCATTTTTTAGCTGTCTGTATTGGTTAGTCCTCCAATATGCGTAAGCTCTTTAGTAACTGTAGGCTATTTCTATAATATAATTATAGCTGTTATGAAAGAATGAAATGTCTATGAAAGATTTTTCAGATACTCAATTACAGTCAAAAAGTAGCTAAACAATGCCAGCAAGAATGCATGCTGTTATGAAAGACAGGAGGCCATTTGTTTATTATTATGTGAACAAATACTATTTAGTTGTTTCAGTTTGTTATTTTCCCAATAAATAACAATAACAGTTTTAGATTTAAACAGTTCTTTGACAAATTCTTAAAATATTTGTGTTTTCTCTTTATTATGACAGATGGTCTAATAAATTAAGCACTGCATGTTTTCATAGCATTCAGTTGGCACGTTTGTTTGAAGAACATTGGACAGAATGTGCAAGTGGTTTTTTCTCAATAAAATAAAAGAAAGTGTAGCTTTTTTAAATCCAATTAATCGATTAATCAAAATAATAATAATAATAATAATAATCGGCCAACTAATCGATTATCAGAATAATCGTTAGTTGCAGCCCTAGTACACTTGTACTGTCTGAAACTTTGTATTACTTGCACTTCTTCATTTATTGCATCATATGATGAATCGCTTCATCATATGGATAAAAGCATCTGCTGAATGAATAAATGTGGTGTAAATGTACTTTGGAACAATTTTGAGTCAGAAATTACTGGTAAATTTGTTTACAAAGAGATGGTGAGAATACATTGAATTAAATGTGAAATTTTGAAGTAAAAAAACTGAAAGAGTATTTTCTTGTAAAATGTACTTCAACAGTCTTTCCAAAAATTGCGTGTGATTTTTCTCAGTTTTACTTGGAAACAATTTTCACTCAGAAATTGCTAGTAAATTTTATGGATAATTACAAAGAAATGGCAAGTAACACTGATTTAAACATTACGTTTTGAAATTGAAGGACTGAAATAGTTTTCTTCAGTAATCTTTTGAAAAAAATTGCTTGTTTTTTATTTATGTTCTATTTGTTTTCTTATAAAACGCTTCAATAATCTTTAAAAAAAAATGCTTTTTTTTTTTTTTTTGGCGTTCATTTTTACTTGAAAGCAATTTCCACTCAGAAATTACTAGTCAATTTCTCAAATAATTACAAAGAAACAGCAAGTAACACATTGAATTAAACATTACATTTTGAATTAAAAAGACATACTCCAGTAATCTTTTGAAAAATCATTTTTTTTTACAGTACCTTCAGTATTGTAATTGTATGCTGTGAATGTCATGGGTCCTACAACAAAATGTTTTACTTGGAAACAATTTTCAAGAAATTACTAGAAAATTTTACAGGTAATTACAAAGAAATGGCAAGTAACACACTGAATTAAACATGACATTTTGTAATTGAAGGACTGAAAGTTTTCTTGTAAAACACACTTCAGCAATCTTTTGAAAAATTGTCTGTTTTAACAGCCTGTGTTAACCTTCAAAAAATTGCTTGTGATTTTTTTTTTTTTTTGTCATTTTTAAGTCAGTTTGGATAAATGTGAATAAAAATAAAACGTAAACTTAATTTAATAACACAAATTTTGTATAAAATAATAGCCATTTTGTACTGAAACATGGCAGAAATACAGTCTTTCTTCAGTAATGTGGCTCATGGGCGGCTCTTTCTGCTTCCTGCTCCTGTTTACTCCCAAAGCGGACGTCCATAGATTGTGCTAAATTACGAGTGTGTGTGTGTGTGTGTGTGTGTGTGTGTGTGTGTGTGTGTGTGTGTGTGTGTGTGTGTGTGTGCGCGTGTGGTCTGTCACAGATTCAGATTCAGATTCAGGCTAGCGTTTGTAATATGTCTGTTTTCCGGTGACCTACATTTGCAGCGAGAGCAGGAGCGTCTGAAGGATTGTCTTATTGTCTCTGTGTTATTATGATTGTGTTTTACTGCACTACCAAAACACCAGCCATCATTTTACAATATGAATTTGAGCAGAAAAACCTCTGATTCGATGAAAGCATGTTTTTGAAGGAATAAAAGGAGCTCATAATGTTGATGATTTATGTGAATGTGATCTCAGAGTTTGATTGTCTCTCCATCATCCATCAGTCTCAGATCTCATCTACTGTATTATTATCCATGGATATGTGATATATCAGAGACAGGATCAGGACTGAATAATGTAATCATGCATTAAATGATTTGTGTTGATCGGATTAGTCTGTTATTGGATACCAGAAACCAGATTACTGAAATAATAAACAGTTATTCATCATTTTTACTGCACACTATCATATTTTGATGCCTGATTTCACTTACAGAAATAAAAAATATAGCCTATTTATATAACATAACATTTAAAGTGCATGCATATACAATAATATTGTAAATTAATGTGCAGTTGTTCATTATTTTGTCATAATGTAGTACTGTTGATTCAGTTATATTAAAAAATATAGATTTAATTTCAACAAAAGCAGTTTTTAGGTGTTATCATGTCCATATTTTTGTTACTTCATAAACATTTTTTTCAAACAAAGTACTATGATATTAAGCTCTTCTGCTGCCCAATTTCACGCAATACATATATTTATATCATAGAATTCAAAATGCAAACAATTTCAGATTGATTCAATTTTATTTAAAAAAATCTATAAATAATACCATATATATACCACAGTTAATTCAGTCATATTAAATAATATATTTAATTTTCTTTTATCTCAGCTCTTTTAGTTACCATATCAACATTTCTTCCTCATAAATGTTTTTTATTTCTTTTCAAAATAAAATTTAAAAATTACAAATAAAAAAGTACCATATTTTTCGTCTTTTCTATTGACCATTGTAATGTTTTCATGGCTAATTTCACTATACACGTGTATAATTTTATGATTTCTGCATGTTTTTGAGTGAATATTGGTATTAGTTGAATATAAATGGAGTCTCAATTGTATAAGCGTTATATATGAGCGTGTATCTCATATGTAGTAATAATTGTAATGAGATCTCTCGTCTGTGGATCTGATGTGCAGAGACTCAAAGTCTTTCTCCAGAGGACACTGGGGTTAATGAGTGAGATGCTGACCATCGCCATGGCAGCAGAGCAAGGGGGCGTCGTGGCAACAGTCTCTGTGGGAACAGACATCTTCACCACACTGCTGTGTGTGTGTGTGTGTGTGTGTGTGTTGGAGAAAAGAAGACACACATAGTATAACACTAGTTAATTTATATAACATTCACAACACCTTTGCACTGGTCTGATGTGTTTGAAACCGGTTGCAGTGTGTATTTGTAACTGCTTGTGTTTCACGAACAAGCCACATTATCTATCTTTGTTGTAGTAAGACAGCAGATCTGAGTGTATTTCTGTTTAAAATAAAGCAGAAAATAGTGTAATACTGTATTATATAGATGAAGCATTCATAGATTGAGGATTTACACACCTGTTTGTCTGTCTGTCACTCGTCCACACCTGGATGGACATCACTACACCTGTCAGGAACACATCTGCCTCTTAATTCACAAGAAGACCTGAAGAATTTATATTTTGAGAAAAAAAAAATATTTGTAGGATCGTTGTTTGCTTTGTATTGTTATGTCCATGGCAATTAAACACATTTTCTCATTAATAATGTGGGGTAAAAAAAAATAAAAATTAATTATAATTAATTATTATAATTTTTTTATTAAATTATTAATATATTTCATGGTAATATTTGTTGTCATTTAATTTATGCAAGTTTTCTTCAATCATTAATACAACTTTTTCCATTAAATGCTGTAGGGCTACTGTAATAAATACTATACAAAAACATGCTCTTAATAGAGTACAAAGATACTGTATTAAAATTACAGCAAAAAAAGTGTTAAAACATATTACAATAATAACAATTGGGTATTCTTGAATTTCAGTAAAAAGAGTTTTGGGTGTAAAATATTTGACATTGTCATGTAAATAATGTCACACTGCTGAAAATCTGAATTGTTTTAAAATAGATGACATTTTCTATATATAAACCAATAAGACCAATAACAAGATAAGCATAAGAATTTATATTTTGAGAAAATGCATTATTTGTAGGATCATTATTTGCTTTGTAATGTTATTTCCATGACAGTTAAATGCATTTTCTCATTAATAATGTGCTAAAAAAATTCATTATTTAAATGTTTACATTTCATTGTAATAATTATTGTAACTTAAATTATGCTTTAAATTTAGCTGATTTTCATGAATCATTAATACAGTTTTTACATGCTGTAGGACTGCTGTAATATTAAATACTACACAAAAATGGTCTAATACTGTACAAACATACTGCATTACAAAAATGAGAATTATGTGAAAAAAAACAATGTTCAAAAATATTACAGTAATAATAGGATTTTAGAACTTCAGTATTTTGAGAGTAAATTGTCACATTGCTAAAAATCATAATAGATGGCATTTCATTTTTTTATGCAAAATATGATTCCTTTATTTCTTAATGAGAATTTATTATAATGAGAATTTTGAGGTAAAATACGTAAAATTGTCTTTCAAATAATGTTACAAATAATGCAATAGTTTTGAAATAGAGGTCATTTTCATTATGCAAAATATGATTTATTGATTTCTCTCTTTTGATGTTGGTGTTAAATGTGAAGTGTTTTCTTGAGCATCTCATCCTAACACCTTGTTTTTAATCATCCTTAACACCTGTTTGTCTGTGATATGTGGTGATCTCCATATCAGCGTCCTCAGACATGTGTGTGAGTGTGTGTCTGTCTCTGGGGTGTCATTCTGGCCCGTCCCGTCTCTCTCACACACACACACACACGCAGGTCCTGAGCCGCTCTGATAACACTCTTCCCAATCACAGCGCTGTATTCACATGTAAATGTGATGAGAGCTCAGCAGATGGACAGACATTCATATATAGTGTTATATTGTATATACCGTTACTGTGATGTTAGATTTTCAGTTCAGTGTGTGATTGAGTGTGGAAGTGAATCGGTCTGGTTCGGTTAACTATACTGGTTTACCAGTGGCTGATTGCGGTAGTTAATGTTCAATCTCATAATTCAACAGTTACTCACATATTAAAGTCGTTGAATTAAATATTTGCTCAGTGGTTGATTTTTAACAGGTTTCACTTGAGAGAGTGGTTTTCTTCAGAAGTTGGTATTTCATGGCTCAGAATGCATGTTTACATTTTTACATCAACTATTATAAATGGTTTAATATGCATAAGTGCCTACAGTGTCTCATTTGATTCTCCTACAATTCCTGTGGAGAAATCAAAACAGACCCAAACCAGGGTTATTATAGTTCATTAAAAATAAAACATAAAATAAAATATTTAATTACTTAATAAAATAAACATTAGCTGAAATAAAAGAAAAAATATAAAAACTTTAATAAATGATACAGAATATAAAAATCATATAGACTTTAAAAAGACTAATAAAAAATAATAAAAACAACAAAATTACTAAAACTTTAAAATTAAAATAACATAAAATAAAAACAGAAAATATAAAACTAATTAAAAAATATCAATAAAAACTATAATAGCATCACAGTGATACTAAAATAAGTAAAAGCAGGGTAAAATCTCCGTTGCGTCTCAGATGAAATTTTGAGGTTTAGCTGTTCTCATTTAACAGGGTAAACTCTGCTCTCTACAGTAAATGATCAAACCACACATTAACCTTTAATGAGAAGCTCAAACGGTGTATAATTAACTAGAACAAATTACCTATTTCTAACATGCACCTCTAAAGCTTGTTGAGTTCAGAACGTTTATTTATAAATAAAGATTGATTTCGAATGCTTTTTTTGTGTGTGTTGCTATCAGTGGAGGTCAGAGGTCGTGCTGATCGGTATCTGATGGTTTATGGTCAGCAGGTGTGATCTGACAGCAGGAGGTCATGTGACTCAAATCCTCTCTCTCACTAAGCCCCGCCTGCCTTAGTTACCGTCGCTAGGCCTGTCAATCACGCCCACCAGCTCTTGTTCAGATTGAGCAAATCATTTCAGAAATGATTCATTAATGTAATATTCATGTGTTTATCATCTATTAAACATTCAGCAATGATTTTCATGTGATTCTGATCTGACAGATGGAATATAAGTGAATCTCAGCACACCTGATCCAGGAATGTGTTTGATGCCGCTGTTGTCTGTGGTGGGCGTGGCTTCAGCAGGATGATTGACACTTGATTGCGGACGGCACTGAGATCATGTTGACTCTGACCAGCAGCTTTATAAGAGTTTATCCCATATCCCCAGCTGACCCTGAGAGCCCACACATGTCCACGTGTCAGAACAACATGTGCTGGCATGTGAAGGATTTGAGTGTGTGAGTGTGAGCGAGTGAGTGTGTGTGTGTGAGCGAGTGTGTGTGTGTGTGTGTGAGTGAGTGAGCGAGTGTGTGTGTGAGTGAGTGAGCGAGCGAATGAGTGTGTGTGAGTGAGTGTGAGAGTGAGTGTGTGTGTGTGAGTGAGCGAGTGAGTGAGCGAGCGAGTGTGTGTGTGTAAGCGAGTGTGTGTGTGTGAGCAAGTGAGTGTGAGCGATTGAGTGTGTGTGAGTGAGTGAGCGAGTGATTGTGAGCATGTGAGCGAGTGTGTGTGTGTGAGCGAGCAAGCAAGCGAGTGTGAGCGTGCGTGTGAGTGTGTGTGTGAGCGAGTGTGACTGTGTGTGTATGTGTGTGTGTGTGAGCGAGCAAGTGTGTGTGTGTGAGCGAGTGTGTGTGAGCGAGTGTGTGAGTGAGTGTGAGTGAGTGAGCGAGCGAGTGTGTGTGTGTGTGTGAGCGAGTGTGTGAGAGTGAGTGAGTGAGCGAGCGAGTGTGTGTGTGTAAGCGAGTGTGTGTGTGAGCAAGTGAGTGTGAGTGATTGAGTGTGTGTGTGAATGAGTGTGTGTGAGTGAATGAGCGAGTGAGTGATTGTGAGCGAGTGTGTGTGTGAGCGAGCAAGCGAGTGTGAGCGTGCTTGTGAGTGAGTGAGTGTATGTGAGCGAGTGTGACTGTGTGTGTGTGTGTGTGAGCGAGCAAGTGTGTGTGAGCGAGCAAGTGTGTGTGAGTGAGTGAGCGAATGTGTGTGAGCGAGTGTGTGTGTGAGTGTGAGTGAGTGAGCGAGTGTGTGTGTGTGTGTGTGAGCGAGTGAGTGAGCAAGCGAGTGTGTGTGTGAGTGAGTGTGTGTGTGAGCAAGTGTGTGAATGAGCGAGTGTGTGAGTGAGCATGTGAGCGAGTGAGTGAGTGAGCGAGCGAGCGAGCGAGTGTGTGTGTGTGTGTGTGTTTGTGTGAGCGAGCTAGTGTGTGTGAGTGTGAGTGAGTGAGCGAGTGTGTGTGTGTGAGCGAGCCAGCGACTGTGTGAGTGAGTGAGCGAACGAGTTTGAGTGAGAGTGTGTGAGCGAGTGAGTGTGTGTGAGAGTGAGTGAGTGTGTGTGTGTGTGTGTGTACAATTTTAAAATTATGTACAATTTTATTATGATTAAAATAATCCTGTAATTTCTGAAGATTTATTGACTGAATGTTTTTCGTGGTTCAAAAATAATTTTCTATGACTATGGTTGTTTCTAATAGGATGTTTATAAAAATAAATCTCACAAATGGCAGTTTCTACTCAATAAAATATTTTAGAGCTTGACACAACTAGAAGAACGCATATTCATTATAGACATTTACATGACTTTTCCAGGTCTAGAAGTCTTCCTTCCTGGTTTCCTTTTATATCCAGGTTTTCCAAGCCCATAGGAATCTTGGTTCTTAAAATGAGAGATATGTTTGTCCTTGAAATTTTCTGGGCCATTTCATTTTAGAAAGAAAGGCTAAAACAGAGCATATTTTGTTAATCATTTGAGTCTGATATTTCTCAGCTGAGCTGTTGATGAGATTTTCTGAGTGATTTATATCAGCGATTCTCATTCAGGCCTGTTTGTGCTTTAGGAGGAACAGATTTCAATTTCACTTCATTAAACCTATAAAACATAAATTGTGAATGAATTGGTTTTCATTTATAGATAAATACACAGTTAGGTGTTTCTCAGGAACATTTCTCCATGATTTCTAGAGAAGTTGCTTACTAAGCCTTTTGATCATCTTCTGTTTTTAAAAGAGCATCATTGTAATAAAGGCCACTTTAATAACATTAATGAAAATGAAAATGTCCTGGTGATTATTTGATATTGATGCATTAATAAAGTGTTTTTGTAGGGAATCTAAGCATAAATAAGACGAGTGTGGGAAAATTATGCAAATTTGCATGCTTATAATGTGATATCTAATTTGCGTATTTTTTCATGTTTATTTTTGTGCATTAAAGTTGATTAAAGTAAAAAGTGTTTTGACTGTTTCAGCTGTAGTATTGCACATATCAGTCTGTTCTGTTCTCATATGTTTCTGATCACAAACAGGGCATTGTTGTTTTTTGCTACACGTTGAGTATGTTAATAAGATTAGCGAACACAAAACGTTAGCAGGTCTTCCTCTTTCTGTCTGAGCGTCTTTGTCCTTCTCAACACAATGCACTCATTCAGAGGTGTTTCTCAGTCTCACACGGAGCTCAAAACAGACTCAAGCTCCTTCAGACGGGCGTCACAAATTACACAGCGTTTGTGTCTGAAAAAAGCTCGCAAATAAGAGCCATTATTACGATCAGTGGGCGTCTGGCTGTTCTTCCTCGGTATTTCTGTCTTGTTTTCCAGTGCAAATACCTAAACATCCTTAAACAAAGATGCATTTACTTTACAAGCAAAATGACAAAACTAGGTTAGTTTATGCTTAAAACAAGAAAAAGTATCTGACAGTGGGGTCAGAAAAATAATCTTGTTTTTCCTTTGAAAGTTGTTTTGGTTTTTTTCTCTCTCTCTGAGCCCATTGACAGATATTTCTTTCTTTTTTTGTGCATACAGACAGACAACTACTCACTTAGTTTTAATGATTTATTTTTTTTTTCTTCTTTCCAGAAAGCAGAGTTTGGCGTCTTCATTTTTGCTTCTAAATTAAATATATTTTTATATATTTTTTTTTTTTTTATATATATATTGTTAATGGAAAATAACACTACACTAAGAATACTAAGAATAAATACTAAGAATATGAAAGTGAAAAGTGAAAGTCGTGACGTATTGTCAAGTATGGTGACCCATACTCGAAATTGGTGCTCTGCATTTAACCCATCCAAGTGCACACACACAGCAGTGAATAGTGAACAAACACGCGCACACACACCGTGAACACACACCCGGAGCAGTGGGCAGCCATTGCTCCAGCGCCCGGGGAGCAATTGGGGGTTCGGTGCCTTGCTCAAGGGCACCTCAGTCATGGTATCGAAGGCAGAGAGAGTGCTGTTCATTCACAATCCCCACCTTCAATTCCTGCCGGTGTGAGAATCAAACCGGCAACCTTCAGGTTACAAACCCAATTGTAAGAAAATAGTCTATTCCCCTCAGAATTGGACTTTATAATTTCCAGTTGCTAGTTTGTATCTCACAATTCTGACTTCTTTTCTCTGAATTGTTGCAATCACCTTGTTAGATTTTTTTATTCAGTGGCAGAAACGGGCTTGTGTTGCTACAAATGAGAGGATTTATTGATCCTAGAGTATCTTTTTAGTTGTGCACGATTAACTAGGTCTATTGTGAATGATCAAAACTGGTCATATTTCACAACACAAGTCAAAAACAAATTTTGGACACGAGATTCAGCCATTTTTTTTTGTTTTTTTGTGAAAGTGAAAAAAAAAAAAAGTGAAAGTTGTGACGTATTGTCAAGTACGGTGACCCATACTCGAAATTGGTGCTCTGCATTTAACCCATCCAAGTGCACACACACAGCAGTGAATAGTGAACAAACGCACACACACACCGTGAACACACACCCGGAGCAGTGGGCAGCCATTGCTCCAGCGCCCGGGGAACAATTGGGGGTTCGGTGCCTTGCTCAAGGGCACCTCAGTCATGGTATCGAAGGCAGAGAGAGTGCTGTTCATTCACAATCCCCACCTTCAATTCCTGCCGGTGTGAGAATCGAACAAGCAACCTTCAGGTTACAAGCCCAACTCCCTAACCATTAGGCCACCATTAGGCCTCCCTAACCATTAGGCCACGACTTCCCCACGACTTTGTCCAGTCGTGTGTCATTCATGGCAAATCTGTGTTAAAGTTGAACTGAGTAGTCAGTATTAGTTAGATGGATTTCCCCACTCATGCTCACTGAGTAATCGGTTATTTACTCAGTTGTGAAGCAGCGTTTGCTCGGTAAAGTCCTGAGAGCTGATGAAGGTTAAACACGCGGCACTAGAAACACTGATAGTGGGTAGTTTAGTTGAGGTGGTCAAGGTTTAACCTGTTTAGTCTTGTGTTCTGGCATTTATCAAGCCACTGCTGGTGTTTTGGCTTCATCTTAATCCACCGTCTGAACTAAACCCGTCCTTCACCGCTGACGGGAACAGACTTCCATCACTCATTTGTTCCCTTTGAGGACATCTGTGCCTTTTATATCTGTGGGATATTTTGTTAAATGCAGCAGTTCATCACAGACTTGGTTAACATGCACATCAAAAAAAAAAAAAAAAAACATGTTAGAGTTTTCAATGAGACTTGGTAAAAAAAAAATAAAATAAAATAAAAAACTAAAATTAAAATAAATAGTATTATTACATTAAGATGATATGCAATTTTATTAAAATTAAAATGATTCAATTCTTTAATTTCAGAAGATTTAATAACTATGTTTTACATTATTAAAAAGTTTACACTTTCTTTTCCGCTTTTATTTCCCAGGAGATTATTATTCATTTCATTACTACTTTATGCAAAAATTTAATTAAGACTCAAACACCAGCACAAAATGCAAAGGATCATTTCAATCCTTAAAAATAATAATAATTGTGAATGTCAGTTTCTTTTTATAATCCTATTTCATGCATTTCTATTTTGTGAATAATGTAATTACATGTAGCTCATTTCCATTAAACCTGGGATAAAATTCTGGGTTGGGTTGTAAATAAATTTATTGTAGTAAAATACTATTTACTGGAAGTTTAAATTAAAAAAGTTCATCTTTAATTCAGTGTTATTTGCTGTTGCTTTGTAATTATTTGTGAAATTAACTAGCAATTTGTGAGTGAAAATAGTTTCAAAGGAATCATACAGCCTTTTTTCACTCTACAAATCAGAACAAATTATTGACATTCTACATGAAGTTTTCTACATTACAGTTTTTTACAGTTGCTAGGACACGTTTCTCAATACTTCGGTCACTTTATCAAAACCCTTCACACAGCGAGCACAGCATCAGTCTGTGGCTAAACTGTGGATCATTAATCATTGCTTTGGCATAAAATGCATTCATTGATGACATCAATTCTTTTCTCTCACTTTCACACAAACACCACCAAACCTTCATGTACTATACAAGCCAATTTGCACGTTTCCATACTGTTTTCAAAACTAAGTTCAAAACCTAGCGCAGTACAAAAATGAATAAGACTTCTGCAACATTTCTACAGTAATATCATATAGAAAAATATTCTGAGTGTACAAAATCAAATACTATCAAAGCAGGTGCAGTAGCTGAACATCTTCACAAGTGTTAGACTTTCACTTTCATTACCATCTGTACCAAAGAGGAAAACTTAGGAATAATTTTGTACTGTAATGTAAACATGGAGCATGTAACACATACTGCAGTGAATTATAAACAGTAGAGAGAGTATCATTCTTGTTTTGTAAAGAAATTTTTACAAAAGAAATCGTATAATGCTGTCTGTTGTTAGTGTTTTTAGGTTGTTGTGTTATGAGAGATAAAGTGTGTTTGTTTGGTGAAAACTCTAACAAAGGTTATGTTAGAATGAGTTGATTTGAGACATTAATGAAGTGTTTTGGTAGTTTTAGTGCATTCTGAATGTGAAATGAACCGCTGTGTCTAGTTGAAAGACTGTTAGGAGAACTGTGTGAAGAGTTTTGGAAAAAGTGACTTTAGTATTGAGAAATGTGTCCTAGTGAGTGTAATAAAAACTGTAATGTTGAAATATTGATGTGCATGTAAACACTCATTATGTTTTTGAATGCTTTTCAGGACTGATAGCGTATGAATTCAACATAAATGCATTCAGACTCCTTTGATTTCCATAATGTGGTGTATTTCATAGTGAAGCGAGGTTTTCAGTGGGACAGAAATGAAGAACTCCTGCTGACGTCTGTGTTTTTGTTCTGTCGCAGGTGCCGTCGGACTCTGGAACCGGACTGCTGGCCGAGCCGCAGGTGGCCATGTTCTGCGGGAAACTCAACATGCATATCAACGTTCAGACCGGAAAATGGGAAATCGATCCGTCCGGAACCAAGAGCTGCATCGGGACAAAAGAGGGAATCCTGCAGTACTGCCAGGAGGTGAAGACAGCACTCCTGTCCTTTATTTATGACTGTGATACAAGGCCAGAGATAATGTGTAAATGATAATATGAGAGCCGCTGCGTCATCAGAGCCACTTTGACCCAGAAACACATCTGAGTTTATGAAATGAAGCAATAGAGATGCTCTTTGTTCTTTAATGATATAATAATTCACGTCGTGCCATAATATCTTGTACTATAAAGATTAGATCATTTTTTTCAAACATTGAATAATTAACACACCAATAATAGGTTAAGACAAAATATTAAGGCATACAAAGTAATAATAAAAAACATAAAACACAAAACAATATTTTTTTTCACCTAATGTCATGTTTCTATGTTTTAATATAGTCAGAAAATTTTTAAAAAATTTTGAAATGCAAAAGTTCCCCTTGAAATAAAATATTTAAGTTATTTATTATAAATTTAAGTTTGCATATGTTTTATGTTTTGTATCATATTTGATCCAATAGGCTTTTATGGCTCATATAGTCTGATATAGTGAGGAAAAATATGGAGGGAAAAAAATAGCTTAATTTTATTCAGACATTCAAAGTGAGCCAAAAATATGCAATTTGGTGCAAATTCTGATATTTTATATGATGAAATTGTGATGCTTGTAATGTAAATCAGTGAGATCTTTCTAACAGTACAGCAGATACTGAGATAAAATGATCTAAATATCAGTCGTCACTCTATATCTCCAATAATATGTCTTAGTAAGATGAGATTGAAATGATCCAAACATATAATGCAATCCAACCCAATGCTGATTGAGAGATGAAGAAATAAACGCCCCTCAGAAGATGTGAGATGAAGATCATTCCTCCGCTGAGGAACAGTGAAAGTAAAGCTTCTGGAAACAAACGCTCCTCAAAAGATCCTGATGATCAGATTTGAGACTAAAACATGATTGATGGAGAATCAAGTAAAGCTGAGCTGCTTCAGTCCAGTAAGAGTTCATCTGGAAATATGACTGCAGTTATTCTGACGTTTACTTCAGAATAAAAAATCAGTCCAGATCTGACAGCAGAAAGACACGTGAAGCACGAGCTTTATTTATTTATTTCAGGTTTATTTGACAGGGGCAATGCACTTCAATAATACATAAATGTACAATGTGCCAGAATTAGCCAGAAGGCAATTTTGCATCTGCAGTCCCTAGATTGATGGTGAAATTGTCACCCTAAAAATATTTAAAAAATTATTCAACACATAATACATACATATACCAAAATACATATAAAATTCACACTATTCCCAGAAAAAATAAATAAATAAAAAAATAATATCGGCTTAAAAAATATACTACACATAGAACCAACAAATCAATACTGTCTCACTCATCCATCTGTCAGACAAAATGACAAACAATGTATCAATAATATCATAATATCAATATATAGGCAAAGATACTGTAAGCTTTAGTCATTTGATCAGTACTAAACCAGACAACCTCATGTACATAGCACAAAAATCTCAAACTAGTAGAGCAGAAAAGACAAGACAGCAGCAGAATTTAGTTTGTAAAATGAATGTCTTTTTTTGAACACTTTTTCACACAGGGCCATGTGGGTTTGGATTTTGTTTTCCCTTCATAAAAAAAAAACCTTCATTTAAAAACTGCATGTTGTGTTTACTTGTGTTATATTTGATTAATATTTAAATTTATTTGATGATCTGAAACATTAAAGTGTGAGAAGCATGCAAAAAAAATAAAAAATCAGGAAGGGGGCAAACAATTTTTCACACAATTGTGTGTATATAATTTCATGTTGCTATTTTAATATGTGACCCTGGACCACAAAACCAGTCATGTGTGTAAATTTTTCAGAATTGAACATTTGAAAGCTGAATAAATAATCTTTCCATTGTTGTATGGTTTGTTAGGATAGGACAATATTTGGCTGAGATACAACTAGCTGAAAATCTGGAATCTGAGGGTGCAAAAAAATCAAAATATTGAGAAAATCGCCTTTAAAGTTGTCCAAATGAAGTTCTTAGCAATGCATATTACTAATCAAAAATTAAGTTTTGATATATTTATGGTAGGAAATTTATTAAATATCTTCATGGAACATGATCTTTACTTAATATACTAATGATTTTTGGCATAAAAGAAAAATGGATAATTTTGACCCATACAATGTATTTTTGGCTATTGCTACAAATATACCTGTGCTACTTATGACTGCTTTTGTGCTCCAGGGTCACATATTATCAGAAAAAAATGGTCAAAAAATCTAATTTTTTGAAATGCAACAGATTATTGGGGCTTTAGACCTTTTTTCTGTGATGTTCAGGTGTATCCAGAGCTTCAGATCACAAACGTGGTGGAGGCCAATCAGCCGGTCAGTATCTGGGACTGGTGTAAGAAGGGCCGGAAGCAGTGCCGCAGTCACATGCACATCGTGGTGCCCTATCGCTGTCTGGGTGCGTGAGTCTCTTTATACGCTGCCTGTAGTTTCTTTACCTTCTGATCTCTTCTCTGTGCTCATCATTTACCGTTTCTCTCTGTCTCAGTCGGTGAGTTCGTGAGCGACGCTCTGCTGGTTCCTGATAAGTGTAAGTTCCTGCACCAGGAGCGCATGGACATGTGTGAGAGTCACCTGCACTGGCACACCGTCGCCAAAGAGGTCAGAAACACACAAGAAAATACAGTAAAAATGTGAAATATTATTACAATTTAAAACAGCTGTTTTCTATGTGAATATCTATTAAACTGTAATTTATTTCTGTGATCAAAGCTGAATTTTCAGCATCATTACTCCAGTCTTCAGTGTCACATGATCCTTCAGAAATCATTCTAATATTCTGATTTGCTGCTTAAGAAACATTTCTGATTATTATCAATGTTGAAATCAGTTGTGCTGTCCAATATTTTTGTGGAGACTGTGATAAATTTTATTTTTCAGGATTCACAGATGAATAGAAAGTTCAAAAGAACAGCATTTATTTGAAATAGAAATCTTTTGCAACATCATAAATGTCTTTACTGCCACTTCTGATCAACTTAATGCATCTTTGATGAATAAAAGTATTAATTTCTTTAAAAAAAAATCTTAACCCAAACAGTTGGATGTTTTTGCTTGAGAATTAACATAATAAAAATAGGTTAATTTTCATAAAAATAATGCCAAAATATTCATAAAATCATGTTTGATTTATTTAATTATTTGTTTTATTTGAATCAATAAAATTAATTTTATATGTGCTGGACATGTTTCAAAGTTATTGTAGTTATATTAAACTAAAACTGTAAAAAAAAAAAAAAATAAAAACAAAAAAACATTTTCTTTACTATAAAATAAATGGTCACTAAAATAAAATCAAATATCAAAAACTTAAACTTATTTTATTTCAGCTACTTGACAAGGCAGCATTTCTCATTTTCATTGCGTTTAACTTGACATACTAAAGTAACTAAAACTGAAATAAAAATAAAAATTATATAGACATTTAAAAGCAGCAAATTCTAATAAAAATGACAAAAAACAGCAATATTACTAAAACTTTAACTAAAATTAACATGAAAGTAGAAAATAGAAAATGTTTTCAGGAAATCTGTGAATATTCCATTTTATATTTACATACTTGTTAGGTCGTTTGGGACTGTTTATCATTATCAATACATTATCAAACATGTACAAACACACAAATAATATAAAAGCTCATGATTTGAACATATTCTTGTGTGTTTTTTCAGTGTAAGACTCATTGTATTGATTTATTTTGAGTGGTTTCATGTTGTCTTTCTGGTGTTTGATGTTGAAGTTTCTCTTGTCACTAAATGATTTTCCTCTGGTCTCTCTACAGTCCTGTGGCGACCGCAGCATGAATCTCCATGACTACGGGATGCTGTTGCCATGCGGGATCGACCGTTTCCGTGGCGTCGAGTTCGTCTGCTGCCCTGCTGAAGCGGAGAAAGAGTCAGACAGCGCAGCCGCAGAAGAGGACGATTCAGACGTCTGGTGGGGAGGAGCCGAGAACGACTACAGCGACAACAGGTACACACTCATAAACACACACTATAACACACACACACACTATAACACACACACACACACACACACACACACTATAACACACACACACACACACACACGCTATAACACACACTATAACACTCACACACACACACACACACACACACACACACACACACTATAACACTCACACACACACACACACACACACTATAATACACACTATAACACACACACACACACACACACACACTATAACACACACTATAACACTCACACACACACACTATAACACACTTACTCACACACTCACACTCACACACACACACACTCACACACACACACGCTATAACACACACACTCACACACACACACACGCTATAACACACACACTCACACACACACACGCACACTCATACACACACACACACACACACACACACACACACACACTATAACACGCAGGCACACACACACACACACACACACAGACACTGACACGCATACACACACATACACACTCAATCATGACACAACCTTAGTATTTTATTCAGTGCCTGACTGGAAATCTTAAAATATAGTGATATATCATCTGTGTAGACTGTAGAGGAGCTCTGTGGCTGTGATTATAGTCATAAAAATAAGCTATTCTGGCTAAATCCTCTACATTTAGATCACAAAGTGATGTTTATATGTATCGTCTCTCATGGAGAAATGAGTACAAAGCAGAGTTATTATAGTTAAACTAAAACTAAAACCTTAAAAAATATATACAAATATATAACAAATAAAAAAAAAATAAAAAAAAAAATTAATTCATTTGTAAAGCTTACATTACATATATCACATGACAAATAGATAATTATTCAAATTAAACATATAACATATGCATCATATTCACAACTATTAACAGATGTAATCAGAATCACGTGAGACCTCATAGAATTACAGTTTTTTACAATCATTTTTGCTCTAATAACAGAACCTTCATGTCATTTTTCAAAACTCTAAACACAAAACTCAAAACACTCATTATTTGTAACACAGGCTGTCCATTGTTCAAAACTTTGCATATTGCGTTCATATCTTTAAAGAAACCTTGCATTTGCAGAAGCATTGGTTCAAAATACTCATTTATTATGAAATATCATATGAACATTACTTTAGATCACTCACACACAAGATACTCATAGTTTCACTGTTTAGTTGTTAGTACAATCATTAAATATAGTTGTTCAAAACACATGATGCAGTTTTCATTATGGTTCTACACATTCATACATCATTGTAATAGACTAGAGAGAAAAGTACAGACGTTGGAATCATTAAACAAAATTTGAAAATTATTGATGAAATAATCAACTCACAACAGGTTTTTCAAAAAACTTTAAATAATAAAAAAATAGATAAGAAAAAATGATAAGAAAAAACTACAGTAGGTCTTCAGTAAAATGTCAGCTGGAGTGTTCCTCACTGCACTTCTGTGTTTTTATCAACCCTGTCTTGTGGATTTGGCCACAGGTTCTCATCCACATCATAATGGATATTTTCATTAGCTAAAGATCTTGGGAAAAAAATCTTCTGGTATGACAAAAACAGGCCTGACATCGGTGATAAACTGAGGATGATCCTGAAACCGTGATTGCTCTCAGTGCCGTCGCTAGGAATTCTGGGTCCATTGCACTGATTTTGCTATGGGGCCCCTCAAAATCACATTCAATGGCCCCACAGAGAACATCGTTCTGTGTCCCTCTCAGCCGCTGGGCTCTCAAACTCTCCTCCATCTCTTGGTCTGCCTCATCCAGAACTATGAATGGTTTTCATCAGCTTCCAGCTCGATCACTCTAAAAAGGCATTTACTGCAGGAAAAACAAACACTGATAACAATGATATAGAATTTTGGGGATTTTTTTTCTCTCCCAACAACAGGATCTTGAAACTGATCATACCTGAACATACTCAGTCCTCAGTTGCTTCACTTTCGTAATGTTCAAAATTTTCCATAAAACTATGCTTCAAGAGTAATGCAACAGTTACGTAGCATTTTGAGCAGTTGTAGAAATTGATAGTTAGATCATTATAATGAAATGAATAGACACTCAATTCAGATGTAATGCGTGAGTTACATTTTGAAATAGAAATACTTTGATGTTGTGTTTTTTTGAACCAGTGATTTTAGTTCAGTGAACAAAAGATCTTTGGCTCATGTGTATTGCATCCAAGCGTTTGGAAAAGTGTTAAGTGTTTTGAAAAATGTGCATTTTGATCTTCAGTTGTGAATTATGTGTCTAGAGTTTTGAAAAATGACATGAAGGTTCTGTTATTAGTGCAAAAATGATTGTAAAAACTGTAATAGCAATAATAATAATAATTTAATAATAATACCTTTAATACAGTATTATTATTATATGCTTTTATTTTAATATCTAGATAAACTAGAATGAAACTAAGCTAAATGTAATATTTTATTGGCATTTATGATCAGAAACTATGAACAATGATGCCTTTGTGTTTGATTTGGATTTGAGTATAGACTGGTTTTGTGCACTTTAAAGTGTGAACACATGATCATAAACCCCATAATATGACACTTGATTTGATCCCCGATTGAACGTTGACAGATGGTTGCTGTATTATGATGAAGGATTATGAAGAAGCTTTGCTGGTTTGTTTTCCTCCAGCATGACGCGAGATGCAGGATCTGAACCGGCTGTGGTGGAGGATGACGAGGATCCGGACGAGGAAGAGGAGGAGGTTCTGGATAACGATCAGGACGGAGACGGAGACGAGGACGAGAAGGAGGACGAGGAGGAGCGCCAGAGCACCAGCGTCGCAATGACCACAACAACAACCACAACCACAGAGTCAGTGGAGGAGGTGGTGCGAGGTGAGCTTCAGCCAATCACGTCGAGCCTTCGCTCATCATAGGGCTGCAATCGAAATTAAATCGCAAATTGTCATGCGTATCTTTCAGTGAAGCGCGGTTCTGTGATCAGTATTAAATCTCCATCCGAATCTCCAGATACGCCCCGCAGAAGAAATCCAGCGGTAGCTGAATAAACAGAGGATGTTTACTTATAAACACGCAACTACGAAAATATTTGGTTTATCTGAGTTCTTATTATAATTATTATTATAATTTTCATTATAATTAAGTATATAATAATGCAATGCTAATCGACATAGCCTTTATCACTGCTTAGAATACTATGTAATATGTTGCGTGCCTTATTCTGTATAAGAAGCCACATCATCTCACAGAAGGATTTATTTCAAACACTCGACTGACGTTATGAAGTGAGTTTGGAGTAAAACATGTTATTAAATGTGGTATTTTCACGTGCTTTCAGATGGAGCAGCATTTACTACACAGAGCCATAGTTCACTTAGAAGCTACGCAAACAGCTTTCATAATCGCAGAATGATTTCTTTGATTTCATAATCGCACGATTAAATCAGTCTGCGATTATGAACGTGGTTTTGAGTAGCTTCTCAGTGAACTACGGCTCTGTGTAGTAAATGCTGCTTCATCTGAAAGCACGTGAAACTACCACATACCACACTCAATCGTGACCCAACCTTACAGGGTATTTTATGCAGTGCCTGATTAGAAATCCTAAAATATAGCGATATATCATCTGCGTAGACTGTAGAGGAGCTCATCACTGAGTCTAGGACTCATGATGGCTGTGATTGTAGTCATAAACATAAGCTTTTCTGGCTAAATTCTCCACATTTAGATCACAAAGTGATGTTTATATGTATTGTCTCAGATGGATAAATGAGTACAAGGCAGGGTTATTATAGTTAAACTAAAACTAAAACCTTAAAAAATATACTTCAATTCAATTCAAAACCTTAAACTTATTTTATTTCACCTAGTTGCCAAGCCAAAATTTCTCATTTTAATTTAGTTTAGCTTGATGTAATAAAATAGCTAAAACTAAAACTAAAACTGAAATAAAAATTAATAAAAACTGTATACATGTTTGGAAAAAAATGAATAAAAAATGAAAAAACACAACAAAATGACTAAAATTTCAACTAAAATTAACATGAAAACAAAATATAAATTAATAAAATAAAATAATGAAAACTAATGGTAATAGTGTGTGTGTGTGTGAGAAAGAGAGTGTGTTATAGTGTGTGTGAGTGTGTTATTGTGTGTGTGTGTGTGTGTGTCTGTGTCTGTGTGTCAGTGTTAGTGAGTGTGTGTGTGTGTGTGTGTGTGAGAGAGAGAGTGTGTTATTGTGTGTGTGTGAGTGTGTTATTGTGTGTGTGTGTGTGTGTGTGTGTGTGTGAGAGAGAGAGTGTGTTATAGTGTCTGTGTGCGTGAGTGTGTGTGCATGTATGTATGTATGTGTGTGCGTGTGTGTGTGTGTGTGTGTGTTTTCTTGTTTATGGTACATTGGGACCAAATTTCCCCACAAGGATAGCAAAACCTGAAATTTTTGACATTGTGGAGACCGGTCTGCAGTCCCCACGAGGGATAAAAATGATTAGAAATAGTAAATGATGTTTATCTGAAAGTGTAACAATGTGAACAGGTTTTGTGTAAGGGGTAGATTTAGGGTTAGGGGATAAAAAATGTTGTTTGGTCAGTATAAAAACAAAAGAAGTCTATGGAAAGTCCCCACAATTCACAAAAACAAATGTGTGTGTGTGTGTGTGTGTGTGTGTGTGGTCAGAGGTGTGTTTTGCGAGTGCAGAGACGGGCCCCTGCAGGGCCATGTTGCCCCGCTGGTATTTTGTGCGTGAGGAGGGCCGCTGCGCTCCCTTCATCTACGGCGGCTGCGGAGGAAACCGCAATAACTTTGAGTCGGAGGAGTACTGTCTGTCCGTCTGCAGCAGCGTCTGTAAGTCACTGACCGAACGACTGACCGCGAGAGCCACTAACACTGATCAACACTCACTGACTCGCCCTCACCAACATACAGCGGGAAAAATAAGTATTGAACACGTCACAATTTTTTTCAGTAAATATATATTTCTAAAGGTAAAACCTGAGAAAAATGGTGTCGCGTTCAGTACTTATTTTTTCTGCTGTATGAGCAACTTTCTTCAGTGAAACACAAAAGACAGCGTTTTATGCTCATATAATGCATGATCAGAGGCCATCAAGATACAAAACGCACCATTAATGCATCATAACAATCATCCATATGAATCACATTCACTGTAATTTGTATCTTCTGACATTATGATACCAAGAAGTGCGATTAATCATATTAAATGTGCACTTGTAGTGTGCTTCACATCTGTTTTTAAGATAATAATATAGTGAAATGAAAGACCACTTAAGTGTACTTACAGAGAGACACTTTCATGACTTATTTCCACCACAGAATAAAAACACATTTGATTCTGAGAAAAAAAGTCATTATTGTGAGATATAAACTCTAGAAGCAATTCTTGAAGCAACATCTGAATTGTGAGATGTAAAATTGTAATTGTGAGGAAACAGATTCAAGCTTTTTTTCTGCCACAGAATAATAAAAAATAAAAAATGCATTTGTGGCTTTTTATCTCACAAATCTGACATTTTTTTCTCAGAATTGCAGGTTTATATCTTGCAATTTGTTTTTGTTTTTTTCCCCTCAGAATTGTAAGGGAAAAATGTCAGAATTGCGAAATAAAATGTCACGTTTACCTAATTTTTTTTATTTATTTTTTTTATTCCATGGCAGAAATGAGCTTCCATGAAAAGTACACATTTTTTAATAGTGACATGAAAAGTTTTACTTTAAAGTGCATTTTAAATCATTAATAAATTTAATAATCTTTTGTAATGCACTTATTTTAACATACTTAAGCACAAAGTACTTGATTGTAATTTTAACTGAAGTGTGTTATTTGATATTACATTTACAATTAATATATTTTAAATGAACTAAACTGCAGCTTCATCACTAGAAATGTGTAATCACAAATATATTTAAATAAATGACTTATAATTTTCAATAGAAATGGCATTAAACTATATTCTTGTCAGTGTATTCAGGAGTACTTAAACTATATTTCAAAGACAATAGACATAATTATGAAATTACATGCACATGTACTTGAGTTCTACTTAAGTAAAAAGCACTTTAAAATTCAGTTATCATAATTGCATTTAATAATGTAAACTGATAAATTTTCATCTAACTGCAATTTATCATGCAATTAAGTATCTGAAAATATCAGATTCACTTCAGACTTAAATATATAATTTTTTTGTAACTGTACGCTGAAGTGTGCTTCTTTTCACAAGGGTTATGATGCATTTATTGTGCTTATTTGTTCATGTTGGAGCAGCGTGAACATCCTGCTAAACATCTCCTTTCGTGTTTCACTGAAGAAATAAAGTCAAACGGGTTTGAAGGTGATGAGGAAGAGTAAACTGAGTGGATTGTTCTCCTTCAGTCTGATCTGATCTGATCTGGTTTTTCTCTGGCGTTTCAATCTTTCTCACACGTGTGTGGCTGCTGATTCACTCGCATCTTTCTCCTCAATTACTCTCCTGTAACTCTTATTCTTCAACTAATTTATGGTGTTTTGAGGGATTGAGGTGTGTGTGTGTGTGTGTGAGATTCATTTGCATGCATAAAATCATTAATGCAGTGCTGCTGCTGATCTTTATATTAATAATCTTCCTCGCTTCTCTCTTCATGATTT
The DNA here is from genome assembly GCA_039654775.1 of Spinibarbus caldwelli. Lineage (NCBI taxonomy): Eukaryota > Metazoa > Chordata > Actinopteri > Cypriniformes > Cyprinidae > Spinibarbus > Spinibarbus caldwelli. The sequence goes on along the minus strand of CM077225.1, from coordinate 1,377,937 downwards.
TATCTGTCAAATATTCCTTCCAGCTGCTGTTTAGACTGTAGTTAATGTTAAGTCATGGTTTCAATCAGGTCCTTTGATAATGTCCTGCATCAACAAAGGACAGAAAACTGATTGTCAAGCATTTCGGGGTCATTAGAGTTGGTTTCTATTACTGGTTTAAGATATGAATCATTTACAATTTATGATTTATGATAATTCACTTCTTGTACCTCTTATTTGTCACATTGGATAAAAGCCTTTGATAAATAAATAAATGTAAATGTACAATAGTATTTTGATTTACAGTGTTGGGTCCAGGGTTGTTATAGTTAACCAAAACTAAAACCATAAAAAAAAAAAATTAATAAAATAAAAAAAAAACCACATTTTATTTCAAAATAATTTATTTTGTTTTATTTTTTATTATATTATTTATTTTTGTTTAATTACATTAATTTTTAAATTTTTATGTATTAAATTAATAAAACATATTTTTAAAAAAGACAAAAACACAACAAAATAACTAAAATTTTAACTAAAATTAAAATAAAAAATATATATTTGTATTAATAATTTAATTTATAATAATATTGATTAATTTAACTAATATAAAAATATTAAATATTAATAAAAGCTAAAATAGCACTGGTTGGACTAAACAGACGTCATACAGAGATTATCATGTACATCCTCATGCTGCTGGAGCTCAAACACAATCATTTGGCACAAAACATCCAGAATGTTCCCAGCATTGAGAAGATGAGTTATTAGTGTGTTATATTGTCTCATCATTACAGATTAAACATGAATAAACTGGTCAGCTGGAAGCTTCTGGCCTCTTCTAACTGCTTTATAACGATCTTTTCTAATGCTGTTAAATCATCTGCTCTCCTCGTGTGCTGTAATGAAAGCTCTTCTCCGATCCGCAGTGCCGACTCCATCCTCCAGTCCTCCGGACGCTGTGGACCGATACCTTGAGACTCCGGCCGATGAGAACGAACACGCACTCTTTCTGAAGGCCAAAGAGAGTCTGGAGGCCAAACACCGCGAGCGCATGTCTCAGGTGCAGGATTCATTAACAGAAATTCATGCTGTTATTCATCAAGGCTGCATTAAATTTATCAAACGTGAGAGTAAAGACATTTACAATGTTATAAAATATTTCTATTTAAAATAAATGCTGTTCTTTTGAACTTTCTATTCATCTGTGAATCCTGAAAAATAAAATGTATCACAGTTTCCACAAAAATATTCATCAGCACAACTGTTTTCAACATTGATAATAATCAGAAATGTTTCTTGAGTAGCAAATCAGCACATTAGAATTATAGTTAACTAAAACTAAAACTATAGTAAAACTTTTTTTTTAATTGAAATAAAATAAACATTAACTGAAATAAAACAAAATATACAAAAATGTATTTTTAATTTTAGGTACTAAAATAACTACTTAACTGAAATGAAAATGAATAATTATAATTATTTTTATTTTATGTTAATTATTTTAATTTATAATTATTTCTTTAATGTATAATTTAAAAATTCTTTTTAAAACTAAAGCTAAAAATTAATAAAAACTATATAGTTGTATTTAATAAAAACAACTGATAAAAATGACAAAAATATGCTAAAATTAACGTGAAAGCAGAAGATATTTCCAAAATCTATATATATATATATATATATATATATATATATATATATATATATATATATATACTTTTTATATTATGAACACACAAAAATTGTAAAAAATAAATAAAATATAAATTAATAAAAACTATAATAATATCTCAAATACAGTAAAATAACTGACATTAGAATGATTTTGGAAGGATTATGTGACACTGAAGACTGCAGTAATGATTAAAATTCAGTTTTTAAGACAGCAATAAATTACATTTGATAATATATTCACATAGAAAACAGCTATTTTAAATTGTAAAAATATTTCACCATTTTTACTGTATTTTTAATCAAGTAAATGCAACCTTAGTGAGCAGAAAAGGCTTCTTTCAAAAACATTTACAAATTTACTGTTCCCAAAATTTAATGTATAATGCATGTGAATGAGATGTTTGTACAGAAATGTGATATTTATTATCTGATGGAGGATAAAGTGGTTGTTGTTCTGTGATTTTCATGTTGTGTAGGTGATGAGGGAATGGGAAGAGGCCGAGAGACAGGCCAAGAGTTTACCGCGCAATGACAAGAAGGCCGTGATTCAGGTCAGTTTGTGTCCTTAGAAGAAGCTTTACCAGGAAATCAGCACGGAGACATTTCCCATATTCCCCTCGCTCTTACTGAAATATTCTTAAACAGCCAACAGTTGAATGTTTTTGCATAAGAATTCACATAATGTCAAAGTACTCCTAAATGGCCTTCATTTTATTGAATTATTCATTTTATTTGAATGAAAAAAATTCATTTTATATGAATCTTTTCTAACATTAGAAATGTGTTTACTGTTACATTTAATGCATATAAAAGTATTAATTTCTTTAAAAAAATGTACTGACCCCAAACTTTTGAATAATAGTGTAAAAAAGTAATAAAATTAGAAAAAACTAAACTGTATTAAACAGAAAAATATGTTCAATATTTCCTGAAAACTAAAGGCTTTAATTAGAAAAACAGTAAATTGTATAAAACAGACCTGAAAACAAAATATATTCTGAAAACAAAAATATTTGTATAATTAAAAAAAAATTATATAATTAGAAAAAGTAGTATAATTAGACTTAACTCAGTATAATTAGAAAAAAAATTATAATTAGAAAAATTTACGTTTTCAGTATCTCTGCACAAAACATGATGTGAAATGCCATGCAGGAACTCAAGTGAATCATTTTTTAAATGAACAGTTCAAATAAACTGATTCACTAAATGAATCAGAGTTGGATTATTGGTGTTCAGGAGTTAAAATAATATAATTAAAAAATGATCTTCCTAACTCAATATCTGAGTTTGTTTAGTATAGTATTTTAGCTAACATTGTGATTTAAATGCATTTTTTACTCTTTGATTTTCCTGGAGGCTCTGCTTGACTCTCCTGTGTTTCTCCCGCAGCACTTCCAGGAGAAGGTGGAGGCTCTGGAGCAGGAGGCGGCCAGCGAGAGGCAGCAGCTGGTGGAGACGCATATGGCGCGGGTGGAGGCTCTTCTGAACGACCGCAGACGCCTCGCCCTCGAGAGCTACCTTTCTGCCCTTCAGGCCGATCCGCCTCGGGTAACACATCAACAAACACACTCCATTATACTGAAAACAATGAGAATCTCACAGTAAATATCAACATACACTGGCAGTCCAGGGTTTGGGGTTGGTAGAATTTCTGAAAGAAGTCTCTTCTGCTCAGCAAGGCTGCATTTATTTGATAAAATACAGTATAAATCACCTTTAAAGTTGTCCAAATGAAGTTCTTAGCAATGCATATTACTAATCAAAAATTAAGTTTTGATATATTTACGGTAGGAAATTTACAAAATATCTTCATGGAACATGATCTTTACTTAATATTTTTGGCATAAAAGGAAAATCAATCATTTTGACCCATACAATGTATTGTTGGCTATTGCTACAAATATACCTGTGCTACTTATGACTGCTTTTGTGCTCCAGGGTCACAAATAATAATAATAATAATAATAATAATAATAAGAGCTGAAGTGTAAGTGTAGAGAAACGCTCATTAAAACAGAAAGCATGATGTGGAATGAAATCACACACATGTGATGATCTTCATGTGGTCTCTGTTTAGCCGCGGCATGTGTTCAGTCTGCTGAAGAAGTATGTTCGCGCCGAGCAGAAGGATCGGCAGCACACGCTCAAACACTTCGAACACGTGCGCATGGTCGACCCTAAGAAAGCAGCACAGATCCGGCCTCAGGTACGAGTCAGAGTCACTGATCATAAACTGCAGAAACATCATTCAAATCATCACTTCATTTACTCTCAGTCTTCTGCAAACATCGCTCTTCTGCTCTTCACTCTCAATAATTCATTCCCATTACAGTACTGAACTTTTGCACTTCATGAAGCCAATATAGTAAATCAAAATATGTCAAAAATGTTTTATTTTTCCATTTTTTGATGGTTTTGTTCAGTAAGATTGAAATAATGGAAAGAGGCTAATAGTAAACGGACATTGTCAGATACTTTAGTAGTTTTTATTCATATTTTGAATGTATATGTTTTTATATTTTTTTATTTTCAATTTAAGTTTAGTTAAAGTGTTAGTAGATTTGTTGTGGGTGTTTTGTCATTTTATTTATTTTTTTTAATATCTTTTTTTTTTGTTTAGTTTTAGTTATTTTAGTCAAGCTAAAGTAAACAGAAATTAGAAATATTGCCTTGGCAACTTATTTTAACTTTATTTTTAACTTAACTTTATTTTTTATCAATTTATTTAAAAAAATTGTTTGCTTTTATGGTTTTAGTTTTACTTAACTATAATAACCCTGGTCTGAGGTTTGAATACAATATTTGATGTAAATATTTAATATAGTCTCTCATATATATTTCATTAGTACATCAAGATTCCTGCTGTTTCTAAATGTTGTTCTGTAATTTTTGGCCTCCATGTGTTATTTTTTATTTATTAAGTTATTATTTTATGAATTATTTTAAGAATACAAGTATTTGATTAAATACACTCACACCCAAACTGGGTAAGCATCTTGAATTTAATTTAATTTAATTTAATTTAATTCAGTATTTAATGTCAGTATATTTTATTGTATATTCATAATTTATTTTATATTCATATTTTATTTGCCACACTATTACAAACTATTGTATTATAAGCTGTTTGGCTATTCCTCACACTCCATTGGAATGGCTTGTGATTTGACTTTGATTTTAAATCAGTCACATGTTGCATTTCATGAAGATGTTGTCTTAGTAGGCAGCTCCCTTTGTTTGCCATAGACAACAATCTAGTTCACCAGATTTTATATGAAGCCCATGAAGAAGAGCAGTCTTTGGGATTGAAGCAGATTAAAGGCTCAGTGACCCTCCTGACCTGTGACCTCTGACCCCTGACCTCAGGTGCTGACCCATCTGCGTGTGATTGAGGAGCGGATGAATCAGTCTCTCGGGCTGCTGTACAAGGTGCCAGGAGTCGCTGAAGACATTCAGGACCAAGTCGGTGAGTTTGTGAGGATGAATAAAGAAGCGTGACCTCTGACACCTGCTGAACCACCTGCGGATTATTAACTACAACTAAAGATAAAACCATCAAAAAGTTTTGTTACTTTTAACAGAGCCTTGCACATGACATACCGGGAAAAAAATTATGTGTATATATATATGTATATGTGTGTGTGTGTGTGTGTGTGTACTGTGGCCACAAATTAAGAATGACTTGTTAATTCATGTCCACAATTTAACAGTTCATTTCTTTGTTTTCATACATATACATATATTTTTTTCGGATGTCATGTCTGAAACATTTTTTATTTTTAAATTAAACTTATTTGATTTCAGCTGTAATAAAACATATTTGTTAATTAAAATAAATAAATATTGACTGAAATAAAATAAAATAGAATATATAAAAATGTATTTTTGATTTGAAGTACTAAATTAACTAAAATTGAAATAAAAATGAATTAAAAAACTACCATCAAAAACAACAAAATGTAACTAAATTTTTGTTTATCTTTATTAAACAATTATTTTATTATTTATTCCGAATTATTTTGAATTCATCTAGCTGACAAGGCAATGTTGCTTTATTTAAAGGTCCAGAATAACTAAAGCTAAAACTGAAATAAAAATTATATATTTAAAAATAATAGTAATAATAAAATTAAAAAAAAAATCTAAACCTTTCAAATTGAAATGAAAAAAAAAAAAAAATATATATATATATATATATATATATATATATATATATATATAAAATTCAAAATATTAATAAAATATTATAATAGTATCTCAGTGATATTAAAATAACACAGCACTGAATGTATGAGCACTTGTTTTTATGTTCTGTTCAAAGCTCCTGAACGCTGTATGATGTTATTGTTTAGTGAGGAGCTGCATGAGTGTCAGTGATGACACAGTGATTGTTGAGGTTTTGCTGAAGTGATTGTGTGTGTGATGGAGTGCTGATCTCCTGCTGGTTTATTTGTGTTCTGTGCGTCACTGCACCATCTGCACTCTCTCTGCCTCTCTGGCTTCATTCCTGCGTTCAGCAGCAGCTCGTCTGTCATTAAGCGTGTGTGTAATTAAAGCTCTGATCAGCAGGTCGTTTCCTCTGTAATCCTGACATATCATCACCATCTCTCTCTTTTCAATGTTTTCTGCCCACAATCACGTGATTCCTGATCATCTTTAATTCTGCCGTCCTCGCGTTCAGCGAATCAAAATCTGTTCATTTCTATTGGATTTTAAACATTATCTACCAAAACAGGCAGTTAAAGTTTAGCTTTGAAAAAAATCTAGAAATGTTAACATATTTTTCATTTTTACAATGTTAAAATATTTAAACTATGATTTAAAAAATATGTGTGTATATGTTGTATTGTTGTAAATACTACAATGTATAGTATATAAAACATAAGTATGTAAAACATTTTTATTTCAGCTAGTTCCCATGGCAGCATTTCTACTAAAATAACTAAAACTTAAATAAAAATGAATAAAAAGTAGATATATGAAAACTAGGCATATATATTAAAAAAAAAAACAAAACAAAAAAAACTACTGAAAATGACAAAACCAACAAAATTACTAAAACTTTATCTAAAATTAAAATTAAAAAATAATGTTAAAATAATAAATAATTATATATAATATTACAATAAAAATTATTTATTTTTTGATAAAAATATGACACTTTTCCCTCTAAATTGCAGAAAAACCTACCTCTCATTACTTTAATGAGAAAAAATATTTTTTAAAAATTGTACTACATTTACTGTATGCTGATTTAAATAAAAATATTTTAGTAGTCTTTTATTGTAATACAGTAAAATTAAAAAAATTAATGAGAATTCTTATAAAAATAATAATTACTCATATATATATATATATATATATATATATATATATATATATATAACAAATTGTAAATTTATTCATCATTTAATTATTTATTGTACTGCATTTACTGCATGCTGATCTAAAATAATGTATTAAAATTCAATACAGTAAAATGACAAAATCTAATGAGAATTCTTATAAAAATTATAATTATTAATTATTTATATTTATATATATATATATATATATATATATATAAAATTAACAATAACAATATAAATATTTATAATAGCACGAAAACTCAAGTTCATATATGAAAAATAAAATGATATGATAATAAAAATGATAATTAAAATAAGTCGTGATGGTCATGTTTAGCTGTCTATAATAACACAGAAATCACTGGCATTGCTGTTTTTGGTCTGTGTTTCTCAGAGCTGTTGCAGCGCGAGCAGCAGGAGATGTCGGCTCAGTTGGCGAATCTGCAGAGCGATGTGCGCGTGAGTTACGGTAATGATGCTCTGATGCCCGACAGCACAGCCAGCCTCGACCTGCTGCCCGCTGAAGACACACAGGGATTCAGATTCATCCACCCAGAGAGCTTCAACCAGCCCAACACACAGAACCAGGGTATAACACACACACACACACACACACACACTAGGGATGTGAATCTCAATAACTGAGGCCGATGCGATATGCATCTCGATGCACAGCCAACGAGACGATACATTGAAGATACATATGAAGCAGCTAGCGATGCGATTCGATTTCGATTCAGTTCGATTCAACACAATGTGATTCGATGCAATGGGCAAAATATGACCGCTTTTATTTGTTTGGTTCAGACAAACAGCAAATCATAAATTAACTTATGTGTCTTCTGACTTCTAACGCCTCGAGGCCTGTTTCATAAAACAAGTTTACCAGGCCAGGCTTATTTCAGTTAGTCTGACTCACTGTCAAAAGATTTGGTTCCATTTAATAAAGATCAACCTCAGTCACTGTGGCTACTTATTCTGGAAAGCTAACCTGGTTCAGGACAGGCAAACTGTCAGGCTAAGATGAGCTCCTCTAACACTGACCAATATGAATGCAATGATTTTACTGCTGACTCTCTCACACACTCTCATAGCCATGCAGCCTTTCTCTCTTATGCTCTTTTATGACAGCTGTACCTTTTATAGTTAGAACAGATAACATTAGAGCATTATAATCTAACATTGCTCTTTAAAGCATTAACAATCACTAAACTAAAAGTTAAAATCACTAAATTAACATTTAATTACCCATTACAACAGTCCCTTTACAGTTACTGCTATCATAAAAAATACACTTATATGTAGGTTTAAAATTCTACAAAAGGAACATTTAATGTCCAACAACGAATATTTAAGCAAAATGCTATTTGACTCAGAATTATTGCGCTCCTATTTGATTGTGCTCTGTCTGTTTAGAGCGCATGCGTGCAGCAGCGCTCGTTCACTCGCGTATGCCTCGCCCACTCCTGACAGCAAAATGGATATATCTGCATGACTTTCCAACATTTACAGATGAAAAATATACCTGTGACATGTCAGTTATGGACTGAGGAAAACATAATGTCTCAAATGCATTAAACAGCACAGATATATTCGCTGTTTGCCATGGTGGATCGATTTGATCCATGATCGACATTAAGGGCTGATTAAGAATAAGTGTGCACAAATTAGTGAGATTGTGTGAATTTACATTGTTGTTTATAACTGCTTTAGCCCCAATTGATTTGTTTTGTAGTCAGGTTTTGGACTTTAATCCCCGCTTTTCCTCTGGTCTCTGTAGTGTTGTTGTGATTCATCATATTCACGCGCAGCGGTGATGAGAGAACGCACTTGAGAAACCGTTTCGAGAAGAGAAATCAATCTACATATAACATATTGGTCACAGATTATTGTTCACTTTATAAACAATAAAAGTGTAGCGCATCCACTAGTAATTTTATATAAATAAATCAGTTTTTACCGATGCAAATATGTTAGAAACGATGCATCGCGATACAAATGCCAACTTGTATCTGATGCAGACTTTTTAAACCGATGGATCGCATACACACACACACACACACACACACACACACACACACACTGTAACACACTCACACACACTATAACACATACACACTCTCTCACATACACACACACACACTCACACACACACACACACACACATATACACACACACACTGTAACACACTCACACACACTATAATACATACACACTCTCTCACACACACACACACACACACATACACACACACATACATACACACACACATTTCAAACCAAAATTTATTCAGACACCTTCAACATTTCTCACATTATCACAGTTTATAATATGATAAGAACTCAGAGTTAAACTGTCAGAACAAATTCATCTTGATAATGTCAGATAACTTTGATAGAAAGGTATGGAACAAAACATGGTCAGGTCAAAGTGACAAATCAAATTTTTGCTCCCAAATTTTTTTATCAATTTTACTAGTAGTCCACTGTATGAAGAATTTTTGGGTATAATGCGTCACAGTTTACTTTATTTTGCTCTCCTCACTTACATAAATCAACTATAGTGTCCTGCACCCACTAGTAAAATAAAAATATCAAAAATTATATCTGCTGTCTGAATCATTTTTGGTTTGACTGAAAACCTACCCCTCACACAAAACAACAGGCAATTTTTGATTTTCAAAAAAAAAAAAAATTGTTATTATGTTTCTTAAGCCTTTTGGTTTACAGGGACACAGGAAGTGTAAACCTCATAAACCATGTTCACATTGTAGTACCCATGTCATTATACACATTTGTGTCCTCATAAACAATATAAACCTGCATACATACACACACACACACACACACGTATCCCAGCAGCCTCGGCTGCCTCATGAGTGTGTGAGCCAGGTCAACACAGCGAGCGCCATATGGAAGCAGATCTGACATCCGCCGTCAAGAACAAAACCTGCTGCAATTCATCAACATGCTGCACACTACAGCACTCATACTCAACAGTGCACTATATACTATACAGTATTCATTCATATATGTGATGCAGTCTAGGAAAACACACCACATGGTGAAATTTGACCTATTATAGGTCAATAATATATTTATATATTATTATATATTATATACAATATTATATGTATTATATACTGTTTTATTTCATCCATAGCTTGAACATAACAAAAGTTATGGCTATCTGAAGTTGGCTGATCACTCTTAAAAAACTGTTTTAAGAGAGGCAATGAAAATAAAAGCATGACAGTCAAGTATCGCAAGTAAAAGTCACTTTACTGTGGTAAAAGACTTATTTTAGTCTCTGTATAAATTGTAAAAGATACAAAATGACCCCAAGGAACACGCAACACTTGCAAACATTTAAACATTAAGTGTATATCTGTTCATAAATCATCACAGATTACAGTGTGCAGGCTTTCTCCAATTCTTCTCCTGTTCTACTACTCTCTGGATTTAAAGTACATAACTAGACACAGTTCAGAACTGGAACTTGTGGTTTTGTGTTCTAAACTTGTGGTTTTATTTCACGCTGTCACTGTTGGAACAAAATGAAAGTAATAGTATTAAAAAGAAAATGGTGCTGGTCCCTTTAAGAACAAGAGGTGCTATACTACTTCATTACACAAGCTAACATTACCCCGAACTTTGCATGCATTGATACACCTTTATTATATTCGTTACATGGTTTATTTTGATGAATTTGTGAACTGCCTTTGTAGTGTTAAGGGAAAGCACCTCCGCAGCGCGTTAACAAATGAAGAAGACAGTCTTTTCTGCTTGCCACAATAAATCAGTTTTTCTGCACTAAACTAGCGAATTTTGGCAAGATATTTTCAGAGATGACAGACAAGATGAAAACCCAATTTTGACAAAAAAAAAAATTTTTTTTGAATTTCCCAGCACGACATCCAACGGGTTTTCCTAGATCGCATCACATATGTTAATTTTTTTTAAATGGCAGCGGCTATTTACATAGCAGTATTTTTTAACGATATGCTATTTACACTAAGTGCAAATAACTATAGATTCTATTTACACGGTTAAAATAGCAATACTACTTATTGCAAATAGTGGCAATTATCTGCACCTCAGTATTGTAGTACATTATAAAACAGTATGGAATAATAACATATTGAGTGTAAATTATAATTTGAATTCAGATTATTAAATGGATGCCACCTTATTGGGACAATAAAGCCCTCCCTACACCTAACCTAACCCTACCCGATTCTTCATTTTCAAGTTTTTGATTATTTCCTTCATTTTTGTTGAAAATAAATGCCTTTCCTATGTGATATGAGATTTGGAAAGTGAGAAAAAATGGTTTGGCAAAAGGCAAACTTTGGTGTAAATAGCCTCTGTCAATTTAGTTTTCATTAACACAACAGTTACTGAATAAAGTATTATTACTGTTTATTTCAATTAACAAAAACATTTTTAGTTTTAGGTAACAATAGCAATCATGTGACTGTTTTGTGTTGATGTGAATATGAAGTGAATCAGTAACTGATGTTTTGTGTCTCTCTGCAGTTGAGCCAGTGGACGCTCGGCCCGTCCCAGATCGAGGCCTGCCGACCCGACCAGGTAATTGTAATTAAAGTATTATTATCAAAGCATTTTTAATTTAGTTTAATTTGTACTAAAATAACTAAAACTGAAACTGAAATAAAACTTTAAAAATATAGACATATTTAAGTAAATAACAACTAATAAAAATTACGAAAGCACGCAACAAAATTACTAAAACTAACTCAAATGAAAACAAAATACATTGCTAATTCAAAATATATTTTAAAAAAAACATAATGGTGTCTCAGTGATATTAAAACTGATGTGTATCTGCTCATTCAATGCTTTGTGCAGCTGTCATTAGTTTACTGCACAGCTGTGGTTAATTATCACATGATATTATGTTGTGCCACAACTAATTAAGACAATTTAAGGCCTAAAACACACTCAAGTACAAAAACTTTGACTATGTTTACATGCATATCAGGTTTAATCAAGATTTATCTGAATTTGACAATGTTCTGATTAATATTGAGTCATGTAAACCAATTGCCCAATTCAGTTTAAGATGATATTCTGATTTATTCTGATTCCCAGCCCTGGAATTTAATGGGAAATGAGCTGCATGTAAACACATTATTCAGAAGATCCACTGAAAGCAGATATATGTGCATGCTCAGACTGCAAGAAACTCACTTGTTGTCAGTGTTTCATGTATTTTTTATGGACACCTTGAAAGTGTCCCAGTTAAAAGTTTGTGTAAAGTAGTAATCTCTGCTGCAAAAACATGCATGTGTAGATGGACTGATGTGAACATCAGAATATAGAGCCGAAACAGAAACTAGTGTGCAGTCAAACAGTCAATTCCAGCTGCACAAGCTGAGTTTCATCATCATGTTCTAAAACGTGTCAGAACCGAAACACTGTATTTCCAGTATTTAATATAATTTCTGTGGTTGTCATTCAGTGTCTGGACTGAAGCCCGAAGACGTTCCTGAGCTGCGGATGGAAGCTGAAGAGAGACACAGTGAAGTTTACCACCAGAAACTGGTACCTACACACATATAAACATACATATTAGGGCTGAAATATGTTCAACCAGAACATGTGATCTAATTAATTACATGATATGCTGATTAATTAATGAAGCGCACATCAATTTGTGCTGAGAAATTACCCTCCCAAAAGATCATTTAAAGTTATTATTGTGCTAAATGGGAAAAGCATTAAATAGACTTTACAAAAAAAGCAGATTTATAAAGTAATGTTTTGATTCATCATAGACTTTATTACACAAACTTTAAGGCCACAAAAAACTGAATATTCAAATATGAAATTATTTAAAAATAAAATGAAATGATACTCTCAATATGAAACTATAACCTCCAGTAAGTGGCGACATGTCACTGTCTTAATGAATGAGTTATTGAATTGTTCACTCAACTTCATTCAGAAATGAAGACAGTGACTGAATGAATGAATGAATCATTGACTCACTTGATTTGTTCAAACAGCTGATTCATTCCAAAACGAAGCAAGAGAATGAAACAATCAATGAATAAGTGAGTCACTCGATTTGTTCAAACAGCTGATTCATTCATAAACAAAGCAAGTGAATGAATGAATCACTGAATCAATGACTCACTCAGTTTGTTCAAACAGCTGATTCATTCCAAAATGAAGCAAGTGAATGAATAAGTCACTGAATCATTGACTCTATTTGTTCAAACAGCTGATTCATTCAGAAACGAAGCAAGTGTCTGTTTTTATCAATGAGTCACTGAATCATTGACTCACTCAGTTCATTCAAAAACGAGGATTTGTTTAGTAACAAATTACCACTGTGTGTTGATGAGAGACTCAACAGTTCTACTGTGATTTTGGAATTATTTTCATTTGCGAAACAGACAATATTGATAATATTGTGTCTAAAATTTAACACAATATCAACTACTTGTCTGTTGATCTGTTGTATAAATCAATATCACATTAGCAGTGGTGCAGATATTGTGGAAAAGCAGCACTCTTGCTGGTGTGATATTGCTAAACTATATCATATGATCTAAATATGTTAATTTCTTGCATCATATCTTCAATTTTAGGCTCATATAACTCGATTCTAATAGGCTCCATCACACAATCAGTCGTCCTGCATCATATTCATCAGCAAATGCATTTTTGGTATTTCATGATGCGGTCGTCATGGCAGCACATCTCAGATGAGAGTTCAGCCTGTGTGACTGTAATCTCATGTAATCTCTCATATTTCTGGTGTTCAGGTTTTCTTTGCCGAGGACGTGAGCTCCAATAAGGGAGCTATTATTGGCCTGATGGTTGGAGGTGTTGTCATAGCAACCATCATCGTCATCACCCTTGTGATGCTGAGGAAGAAGCAGTACACCTCCATCCACCATGGAATCATTGAGGTCAGTCAGTGCACTCGTGTGTGTTCGTTATTTCATCCCGTGATGTATATGAATCAAATGAGTTAAAATACTGATTCATTTGGAATCTGAATCATCTTGTGTCTCAGGTGGATGCTGCTGTGACCCCAGAGGAACGTCACCTGTCCAAGATGCAGCAGAACGGCTATGAAAACCCCACTTACAAGTTCTTCGAGCAAATGCACAACTGATGATGTGATGCTCCTCTTCCTCCCCGTTCCTCCTCCTCCTCTGCAGACGGTGCAGGAGACACCAGCTCATTAACATCTCTTTTCCTATTGGCCACTTCACATGACTGTCAATCAAACACAACCTCCCATTGGCTGGACGAATATGAACTTGGTTAGTCTCTAGATGCAGTTTCAAACTGAATGCATAATTCAGATTCAATTCAGATTGAGCATATAATTCAGATTTTGTTTTAAATTCACTGCAGATTGTAAAACTGGGCTGGACAAACATGAACATGAGTTTAATGCTGTTAGGGTCAGTTTCAATTCAGTTTAAATTGAACATATGAAGTTGATTCACATCAAATTCAATGCACGGTTCTGAATTCACTCCAAATTTTCAACTATAAACTTCTGTTGGCTGGACGAACATCAGCTTTATCAGATTAATGCTGTTGGGGTCAGTTTCAGGTTGTTGAAATACAGTTTCACATTGAATGCACAATTCAGATTCAAAATCACAAATCAAAGTGAACGCATAATTCAGATTTAGTTTTAAATTCACTCTAATTCAACTCTAACCTTACACTGGCTAGACGAATATGAACATGATCAGATTGATGCTCTTAGGGCCAGTTTTAAGATTCAGTTTCAAATTAAATTCAGAATTCAAATTCATTTCAAATTCAAATTGCATATAAAACTGAATGCATAATTTAAATTCAAATCACAGTTCGAACTGATTGCATAATTTGATCACAAATTAAATTGAACAGAATTCAAATTGTTCACAAATTGAATTTAAAGCATAATTCAAATTCAGTTCAATTCACAAATTAAATTGAACACCTAATTCAGATTATCCTAAATCAAATGCTTAAATCAAATTCTGATTAACGCTGTTAGGGTCAATTTCAAGTTTAGTTCAGTTTAAATTTAACATATGAAGTTTAAAATTTGATTCACATCAAATTAAATCCACAGTTGTGAATTCACTCCAGAATTTTTGACTGGCTTTTTAACTATGACTGGCTGGACGAACGTGAAGTTGATAAGATAAATGGTGTTGAGTTCAGTTTCAAGTTGAAAATTCAGTTTCAAATTGAATGCAGAGTTCAAAATCAGATCAGAATGCATAATTCAAATGTAGTTTTAAATTCAGTTCAGTTTTCAACTATGAACATGATGAGATTAATGCTTTTTGGGTCAGTGTCAAGTTTAGCAGAGTTAAAATTGAACATAATTCAAATTCACTTTTAAATGTGATTTCAATTCAAATTCAATCCACAGTTCTATATTCACTCCAGATGTCTGCTGGACAAACATGAAGATGATCAGATTAATGCTGTCAGGGTTGGTTTCAAGTTCAGTTTCAGCTTCAAATTAAATACATAAACCAAATTTCACTCCAGATTTTTTAACTGTGACCTCCTATTGGCATGAACATGATGAGATTAATGCAGTTCAAATTTAATGCAAAGTTAGAAAATTCTGTGATCCACATCAAATTCACTCCAGATTTTCTAACTAATGAAATCAGTTCTCATCATTCCCTAAACTGGCTGAATCTGATCTGTCGACTGATCTATTTTCTCCATTACAGACCATTAGTCCAGGTTCTGGTTTAGGCTGAATGGGTGAGTTAGGGTCTTGTCGCTGCACCGTCTGCTCTCGCACTACTAACCGAGTGAAACACTGGGATATCTGAGGGTGAATGTCTGAGACTTCATCCCTTCAGACGCATCTCCTCCCTTCCTCTTCCTCTTCCTCCTCCTCCTCCTCCTCATCACACACTGACTGCAGCTGTGCTGTGTTTGGTGACGCATTAAACCCGTCAGAGATTATTCTAGTGATCGATGTCCTTCTGAATGAGATCTTCAAAATGTTTGATTGTGTCTGGTTTGTTTTTCAAAAAAATAAATAATAATAATAATAATTATAAAAAGAAATTTGCCAAAAAAAAATGAAAATTTTTAGTTGTCAATATTGAAGTAATGCAAAAAAAAAAGAGGCTAGTTGTAACTACGTAGTGCATGATAGAAAAAATGACGGGAAACTCTTCTGCTATTTGGATCTTGGTCTTTTCTCATGTAGAGACATTTTAGCAGGATTAAACAGTAACTTGTGAAAATGTGATTTGAGTTGCACAAAAAAATGACTCAATTGGCTTCTGCTTCTGATAGAACTTAAACTCGATTAAATGCTTTGATTTCAATATCTGGTTGTTTTTTTTGACTGAGATCCAGTGGTGGCTGTTGATGTACATTTACTGTCTTTAATGTTTTCGTCCTATGCATTTCAGAGATTTATTTACTCCTTCTTTCTATTTAATTTGATTCTCCATTGACTCGTGGTTGTATGTGTTTTTTAAGCGGGTGCTTGGGGTTGGGCGGGTTTTCGGGTCATTCTCCGTCTGTTTGTATGTTTCTATCCAGTCAGTTTTGTGTTCTAGGATCACTCTTTGTCTTCAGATGTAGAAAGTGTTTTCTCCTCTTCATCTCTCATGTTACGCAGCAGCAGTCTCAGTTTTCAGTGCGGAGCTGCAGAAACTGATGCAGCCTCTGAGAGAAAAACACCATCTCACTGCAAAACCAAAAGAAAATTTTTTTTGCATTGCATCATTATTTTTTGCCATTACTGTAATGCAAGAAAATTGTATTTAAATTGTGCAATTGTAAGTATTTATCTTGATTGTATTTGTTATTAATTAATGCTGAGTTATCATTTTTTTATTCATTGCTGCATTACAGTAATGCAAATTTGTGGTTAAATGTGCTTAATTTACATGCAAATAATGTGGCAATGCAAAAAAAAAAAAAAGAATGGCTGTTCATTTTCTTCATGCAAAATATTATTTCTTATTTTCTTCTTTTGATTTTGAAGTGGAATATAAATTGGAGGAGATTATTGTGTGTTTTGATGCATTGAGCATCACGTCTGTCTCCTGTAGTGTTTCTGTATGTCACTCACACACACGTGTTTTTGTTTTAGAAAGTGTCTCATGACTGATTATGAGTTGAAACTGATGGTTATTATCCAGGATCTGAAATGACTTTGCAGTCGATCACTGTAAACGGTTCATAATCAATAATCAACCCATCTGATGAATGTCACTCAATCGTTTACAGAATCTCCCTGGTGTTTTCAGATCAGTGATGAATCCTGGGTGATTCCCAGCGTGTGTTGCTATGGTTTGGTCAGATCTGAGGTGGTTAGATGAAGATGATGATGATGGTGATGAGGTTCTTTCAGTGGCATTTTTCTGTGTATCATTTGCTTTGACTGGAAATCAACTGCGCTTTCTACACTGTATTCCATAAATAAAGTTTTGAATGTACATACAGACGTGTTTTGTTTTGTCTCTTTTGTAACACGAGTGCATTGGCGCTCAAGGACACATTGGTGGATTGATCTCAGTTTATCTGCTTATTTCTTCAATAAACCATCAGCTGAAAACAAAGATTACTTAAATCAATGCATTGCAGTTTGAGTTTCATTTTTGTCACATGCTATATATAGCATGTGACAAAATATGCTATATATAGCAAAATATGCTATATAAAGCATGTGACAATATATATATATCTCCAATCTCTAATATTGGTTTCCCATTTTAATATACTTTAAAATATATTTTATTTCTGTGATCAAAGCTGAATTTTCAGCATCATTACTCCAGTCTTCAGAGTCATATGATCCTTCAGAAATCATTCTAATATGCTGATTTATTGTCAGTGTTGAAACTGTTGTGCTGCTTAATAATTTTTTTTTTTGAATCTTTGATGAATAAAAAGTTAAAAAAAGAACAGCATTTATTCAAAATAGAAATCTTTTCTAACAATATAAGTCTTTACAATTACTGTTTACCCATTTAACACATCATTGCTGAATAAAATTTCTTTAAAAAATAAATAAATAAAAAATGTACTGACCCAAAACCTTTGAATAGTAGCGTATATTGTAACACAAAATTTCTATTTGAATAAACTCTGTTCTTTTTAAAAATTTATTTATCAAAGAATCCTGAAAAAAGTATCACAGGTCCCCAAAGATATTAAGTAGCACAACAGTTTCCAACATATTGATTATAAATCAGATTATAAATTAGGTAGTGGTTTTACTTTTTATTTAATATTTCTATTATTAGCTGTCATATTGCCATAGTATATTCTTTGTATTTCAATGTGTTTAATGATGGTTTATTTTGTTTAATTTCCACACATTAAACACACACACAGAGAGATTGACATTGACTGATTTACTCCCTCTATGCCTCAGCATTTCCAATACATGCTTAGATTTAAAAATGATTCAATAAAATATTAAATTAAAAATATTTGTAATTAAAATAATTAAAAATATTTTTGAGTCTATTACGAACTACCTGACTTCATTCGATAAGAAACTGCTTTATTTCATCAACATGTAAGCAGCAGGGTTTTTTTTTTTTTTTTTTTTTTTTTTTTGCAAGTAAAAAACAAGAAAAACAGCACTACATTGAAATACAATAACATAAAGGAAAAAAGAGAAAAAACACCTCGATCAAAAAATAACGCGGATCAGACTGTCCACGCATGACGTCATTCTTGATTCGCTATTCTGAAAAACATATTTGTTGCATGAATGATGATAATGTCATTTCAGCTACAGAACAGAGCAGACAAAGTCTCATGAATTTCATATTAAACACAGCTTATTTACTCCGAAGGAAGCCGCGGCTCAAAGCGCTAATTCTTTTCCGGTTTGTAAGACACGAACAGCTCCTTTTTATTGTATTTGTGAAATAAAAATAGTTTCAGACCATTTTTTCTCTCTAATAACTAATAACTAATAAATAAAAATACCCCGGCGGTAAATGACGCTCTTTGGTGACGTCATCGGGGGATCGCGCGTCACACCCATAGATCTCGAGATGAACACCTAGACGCCTCATTGGCCGCTCGACCGCACGTCAACGGCGCCGCCATATTGGTCCGGGCAACTCTCCATAACTCTCATCTCGGGACAGAAGAAAACATACATTTATGAAAATGTAAGTTTATGAAAATTTATGTAAGAAAACATACCTAACTCATCGGCAGCTTGGGCATCTACAGACCGTCGCACAGTAATAAAAACAGCTCTCGGGGTGTTGTCTTTCACAGGTAAGACTGAACAGTTGTTTCTGGATGTTTTTGGTCATTTTTAACATTATGTTGACAGCTTAATTAGCCATCAGTGTCAGACTATTAATAGCGAGCGATATCGCTAGTTAGCTGTGAAAGCTGAGACTTTATTAGAAATCAAAGTTGAAATGAATTCTTAATAAGTTTGAACTTATATTGTAGTTTATATCATAAAGTAAATTGTGTTATGAGCACAATATGTACAGTGAGCACAATGTCAGACTGTCAGGATTAGAGATGGAGCTAAAGCATCTCTCTTTAATTTCACTAACCTTACCTATTTACAAAGAGTAAGTTTATCATCACTTGATTATAAGGATTTCATAGCTTATCATAAAACTGTGGACTGATTATATATATATATATATATATATATATATTTTTTTTTTTTTGTTTTTTTTTTTTTTTTCTTCTTCTTCTTCTTTTTTTAGCCAACTGCAAACAGGACAAAGCGAGCCTTAAGGAAAGCTGAAGCCTGTTGTCTGCATTCCCAAGAGAGACTAAACCTCCACAGACTAATGTTGTATTTGTACTAGCTACAGCCATATCACCCTGCAGCCCAAGACTGGTCACCCACTGAAGCTAAGCAGGGTAGAGCTGGTCAGTACCTGGATGAGAGACTCCTGGGAAAACTAGGTTGCTGTTGGAAGAGGTGTTAGTAAGGCCAGCAGGGGGTGCTCACCCTGTGGTCTGTGTGGGTCCTAATGCCCCAGTATAGTGATGGGGACACTGTACTAAAAGAGCACCGTCTTTTGGATGAGACGTTAAACCGAGGCATCATCATCAGGTGGATGCTGCACACTGGTGGTGGTTGAGGAGAGACCCCCCACATGATTGTAAAGCGCTTTGGGTTTATAGCAATACACAATAAAGCGCTATATAAATGCATCATTCATTCATTCATTCATAGTTAAAACCCAGAACAGCCCTGAATGAATGGCCAGAATTACCCTGATCATATTCAAACCTCTCTCTCTCAGTCTCTCTCTCTGTCTCTCTCTCTCTCTCTCTCTCTCTCTGTCTCTCTCTCTCAAGTCAAGTCAAGTCAAGTTGAGCTTTATTGTCATTCTGCTACATGCGGGGGCATACAGTGGAACGAAATGTCGTGCCTCACAGGACCACGGTGCTACATAAATACAGGCATACAGCAATGAAGTAAAACAATATAAACCTATACACAAACTATCCTACTGATAGATTTTGACTATAAATATACTATCTATATAAAAAATTTACCTATACATAAACTAAAAAATACAAACTATACAAACTATACGAATGCTTCAGATAAATACTGTACATGTGCAAAGAGAGACAATGTGAGTTCAAGCAGCTGGCTGGGGAACAGTGCAGGATGATTTGTAGTGCATGAGCATGTAAACATACATATATTACTGATATTACTGAGTCTTTTTGTGGGATTTGTGTACACACGGCAGTGTGTACAAAAGTGACTAGTGCGCATAGAGGAAGAGAGTGTGCTACTATAGGTGGTTTGTACAGGCCCACTCACCTGTAGCACTCTTCGATTGCACAAACAAAGTTCCATAAGTTCCAGATGGTCCATGTTTCAGGAGGTAGGGGGTTTGTATGGGGATTCAGAGAGGGGTGGGGTGACTTGAGTTCAGGGCTCTCACAGCCTGGGGGAAAAAGCTGTTGAGCAGTCTGGCAGAGCGGGCTCTGATGCTCCGGTACCGTCTACCTGATGGTAGGAGCTGGAAGAGACTGTGGGAGGGGTGTGTGGAGTCCTTTACGATACTGTTGGCTTTGCTGGAGCATCGTGTGAGGAAAATGTCCAGGATGGAGGGGAGAGGGGCACCGATGATCCTTGCAGCTGTGTTCACTGTCCGCTGGAGGGTCTTGCGGTCTGCTGCAGTACAGTTCCCGTACCAGACAGTGATGCAGCTGGTCAGCACACTCTCAATGGTGCCCCTGTAGAAAGTGGTGAGGATGGGTGGAGGGAGACTTGCTCTTTTCAGCTGGCGGAGGAAGTGTAGGCGCTGTTGTGCCTTCTTGGAGAGTGACATGGTGTTGGTGGTCCAGGTGAGGTCCTCTGTGATGTGCACCCCCAGGAATTTAGTGCTGCTGACTCTCTCCACAGGCGAGCTGTCGATGGTCAGTGGGGGGTGATCAGCGGAGTTTCTCCTGAAGTCCATCACAACCTCTTTTGTCTTACTCACATTGAGGGACAGGTTGTTAGCACCACACCATTCAGCCAGCTGTGCCACTTCCTCTCTGTAGTGCGTTTCATCGTTGTTGCTGATGAGGCCTACCACTGTTGTGTCATCAGCGAACTTGATGATGTGGTTGGAGCTGGACTTGGAAGTGCAGTCGTGGGTCAGCAGCGTGAAGAGCAGCGGGCTGAGCACACAGCCTTGTGGGGCACCTGTGCTCAGTGTGGTAGTGCTCGAGGTGTTGTGGCCGACACGGACTGACTGAGGTCTTCCGGTTATAAAGTCCAGAATCCAATTACAGAGGGAGGTGTTAAGGCCCAGCAGGTTTAGTTTATTTGTGAGCTGTTGTGGGATTATTGTGTTGAATGCTGAGCTGAAGTCAATGAACAGCATTCTAACATAAGAGTCTTTATTTTCTAGGTGGGTAAGAGCCAGGTGGAGGGTGGAGGAAATTGCATCGTCTGTGGAGCGGTTTGGACGGTATCTCTCTCTCTCTCTGTCTCTCTCTGTGTCTCTCTGTGTCTCTCTGTCTCTCAGTCAGAAAAATGTTGGGGTTGAAGACAGAGAATCGGTTGAAATCGGTTGATAAATGTAAACGTTATCGTGTTTTTATCCAGAAAACCCGCAGCTCCTCCGTATTTTAACCTCCATCTGTTTTTAAGGCAGTCTCGCCCTCACAAACATGGCGGACGCGTTGACGTATCACAGCAACGGCTCAAAGCGGCCAATGAGGCGTCTAGGTATTATATATGTCTATTCCCATAAGCGCCCGCGGTGACCCGGAAGCAGTTGGTCCGTCTGTCCAAGGCTTGAGTGTCAAACACAAGGTTAGACGAGTTATTTCTTTATCATGCGTGAAAATGTTGATATGTTTTTTAAGTGTGTGTATGTGAACTCTTGTCGCGCTTTAGTGTCGCGTGAGGTCGGTGAAATGTTAATCAAAGGCTCTTCAGGGCTCTGCTAATGCTAGAAATACTCTAATATACTTCATTATAGTGAATGAGTGCAGATTATACTCACATATACTCACATGAGGTAAATACTCACACATACTCTGCTAATACTGAGGTAAATACTCACACATACTCCGCTAATACTGAGGTAAATACACATACTCTGCTAATACTGAGGTAAATACTCACACATACTCTGCTAATACTGAGGTAAATACTCACACATACTCCGCTAATACTGAGGTAAATACACATACTCTGCTAATACTGAGGTAAATACTCACACATACTCTGCTAATACTGAGGTAAATACTCACACATACTCCGCTAAAACCTCACTGAGTTTAATGTTTGTAAGTTAACAAGGTCAAACTCACTGATTCACTTGAGAACCTTGTCGCTGTTTTGTGAAATTAGCACGAAAATATGGGATAAAAGCGTCTGCTAAATGTCAAAGAAATCATCACAGATGACAAAAGGTGGAAAATTGCAGGTTTCTGTATGGTTTCATGTTGTAAACCTCGTTCTGTAATTTATGATTGAAAATATATAAGAAAGTGTAATGCAGTCATTTAATGACCGTCATAGAGCTTATTTCTAATAAAAGAGAGATGGGAGAAAAAGACAGGGTTATCAGACTAAACTAAAACCATATTTTTTATTACTTGAAATAAAAGAACTTTTACTGAAATAAAAATAAATTAAACACTTATTTTATTTAAGCTAGTTGCCAAGGCATTGTTTCTCATTTTATTTTAGTTTAACTTTATGTACTAAGATAACTAAAACAAAATAAAAAAAAATAAAAACTATCTATCCATTAAAATATGTGTGTGTGTGTAATTACTGAAAACTCAAATTTAAGTGAAAACAGAAAAATACAAAGTCCAATTAAAATTATTAACAGAAAACTATGATACTAAATTAACACTGATTATTAGTAGTATTGTTGCATTTTTTTTACATTGTTTTATATAGCCAAGTAACAAGTACATAAATGAATTTTATTTATCCTTTTCTTTGTCTTTTTTTTTTTTTTTTTTTTACTTTTGTCTAGTCAATTCTGCTGAAAAATACACACACACACATATATATTTATAAACTTAGTAGTAGTAGTTGCATTTTTGCAAAATATAATTGCATTTTTTAAAGAGAGAGAGAGAGAGAAAGCTTATAACACATATATATGTAGATAAATGTATCTTTTAACATAAAAATGTTTTTAAAAGTTGTCCAGTCAGATGTCTCAGATGATGTGTGTGTGTGTGTGTGTAGATCATGGCTGTCCATCGGCTCTGGCGTCTGTCGTCTCTGCTGCGTTCGGCGGTGAGCGTGACGCTGCGCAGGAACATCGGTCTGTCTGCTGTCGTCTTCAACAAAACTAAAGACCTGGACCCAGTGCAGAAGCTCTTCCTGGACAAGATCCGCGAGTACAACACCAAGAGCAAGTGTGTAACTACTTACTAACTCATTAGTTACTCTAATTTAATTACTTTTCTCTTGGAAAAAGTAAAGTCAGGGATTACTCTTAGTTTTTCAGTAATTTAGTTACAGTTACTTCTTCTGTAATTGAACTTAATACTGTGTATAGAACATTTATATACAATACAATAGTGGATTTAACATCAAAATTTAAAGTCTAACCATAAATGCATGCTTTTTATGTACCCTTCTCACTTTAAATACTTTTGTTAATAAGTTAATAAGAATATTGGTAACACTTTAGTGTCCAGTTCTCACTATTAACTAGTTGGTTACTAGCATGAATATTACTGGCTGTTTATTATTACTTAAAAAGCACATATTAATGTTTATTCTGCAAGACCTTATTCTAAATCCTTAATCCTACCCAATTCTTAAACTTAACAACTACTTTAAGTATTAATAAGCAGTAATTAGGAGTATATTGAGGCAAAAGCCAGTTAATAGTGAGAACTGCACACTTTAGATTAGAGTCACCAGAATTATGTAGTTATTAATTATTTATTTGAAAGAATTAAAAGAAGTGTTTCATGTCTATCCTTGAATCATTAACTTGTCGAGGTTGATATAGGATTTAGAAAGTAATTAGTAATAAGTAATTAAATACTTTTTGGAGAGAGTAATTTGTACAGTAATCTAATTACACTGTTGAAGATGTAATTAGTAACTAGTAATTAATTACTTTTTTGAGTAACTTATACAACACTGGTGCCGATTGACTGCATTCATACTGATTCATACTCTTCTGACCTGTCTCATACTGGTTTTGACTGGTTTTCAGTGTTTTTCTCTGGTTTTGACTGGTTTTCAGCAGTTTTCTGTGGTTTTCAGTGGTTTTGACTGGTTTTCTCTGGTTTGTGTCGTAGGGCCGCTGGTGGTGTGGTTGAAGCCGGTCCTGCGTATCAGAAGAACCTGACGGAGGAGATGACCAAACTCCAGCGCTTATATGGAGGAGGAGACCTCACCAAATTCCCTCAGTTCAAATTCCCAGGTGAGCTTGAGACGCTTCTCTTCATGATGATGATGAAGAGGGTTTGAAGCTCTCATGCTGTACAAACATCTCACATTCACAAGATAAACTTACAATAAGTCATGTGTTTAGCTATTGTAGGTGACATGACTTTATTTTTTTCTATTGTTGTATTTGAATTTTTTTTTTTTGACATTTCATTACTTAAAATTAATGTTAACTGAAATAAAATATAAAAAACTTGCCAAATCAACATTTCTCATTTTCATTTAGTTTAACTGATGTGCTAAAATAACCAAAACAAACTAAAATAAAAATTAATAAAAACTATATAGAGATATTTTAAAAAAACACTTTTTAAAAGTTTAAGTACCAAAATAAATAAAATTAAATCAAATAAAAGTTATCTTAAGTATCTAAATGTATGTATAAATAAATAATTTGATTTCCTATGTAGTGATAAAACATTTCATTAGGAAATTCTGAAGTCATGCAGTGGATGAAATTAAAGGTAACATAATTGGTTTAAAGCAGGATGATTTTCATCTGAACTACAGGAACGGATTATTAAACTACACATGATTTATTATTAGATCAGTGCTTCTGTAAGATATTAGGTTCATGTTTGATGCATCGGGTCAAACTACCAGTTGTTTAATCTTTCCTTGTTATAACTGATCTGTTTGTCATGTTTTTTCCACAGAACCCAAACTAGAGGAGGTGACGATAAAATGAACGTCGTCTGTCCATCACTGTCTGTGCGCTGAAAATATGAGCTCAATATTTAATAAACAGTCTTTAGTTCAAACATCCATTTGTCTGTGTGATTCTGCAGTTCATACACTCATTTACAACCTGAGCTTGTTCTAAAAACATTCTGGTCATTATTTCAGTAACACCATCCAAGCAGACCTTGTTATCATTGCTTTACTAAATTAGTGAACATGATCTAATATTAAACAGCATCTATCAGTGGGTTAGTTCACAGAAATGATTGTCTTCATTTTGGCCTTCATGTTTCAAATCCAGAGACTTCAGTTCATCTTCAAAACACAAATGATATTTTTTATATTTGCTCCAGGGTTATTAGTTAACTAAAACTATTAAAAAAAAAAATTACTCTATTACTCAATATAAATATTAACTGAATATTTTTTTTAAAAAACACACTTCAGCTAGGTAACATTTCTCATTTTGATTTAGTTTAGTTTCATTTAAAGTAATAAAATGAATAAAGTAAAATAGAAATAAAACTATAGACAAATAATGGACATAAAAATGACAAAAATATACATAAAAAGTAACTTAATTTCAAATGAAAACAAAATAATATATAAAAACTATAATAGTATATTGAAATAACTTTTTTTGTCCATCCATTGAAAGTATAGGTAAAATAACATTTTCAAGCTTCCAAAAGTTAATTGTAAAATCCATATGAATCAACTGGATTAATCCAGATCTTCCAAAAAAAAAAAAAAAAACCAGTTGGTCTGACGAACAAATTTAATTCAGACTTATTCATGTTATAAACACTATGTAACAAACACAAAATTGTGAAAAAACTTGAGGCTGAGCAAATGACAATTTTAATTTCTGGATGAATAAAGTATTTAATGTCCAAACCGTTCCACGGACGATGCAATATCCACCACTCTCCACCTAGCTCTTACCCATCTGGAACAGAAAGACTCTTATGTAAGAATGCTGTTCATTGACTTCAGCTCAGCATTCAACACAATAATCCCACAACAGCTCATCCACAAACTAAACCTGCTGGGCCTTAACACCTCCCTCTGTAATTGGATCCTGGACTTTTTAACTGCAAGACCTCAGTCAGTCCGTGTCGGCCGCAACACCTCCAGCACTACCACACTGAGCACAGGTGCCCCACAAGGCTGTGTGCTCAGCCCGCTGCTCTTCACGCTGCTGATCCACGACTGCACTGCCAAGTCCAGCTCCAACCACATCATCAAGTTCGCTGATGACACAACAGTGGTAGGCCTCATCAGCAACAACGATGAAACGCACTACAGAGAGGAAGTGGCACAGCTGGCTGAATGGTGTGGTGCTAACAACCTGTCCATCAATGTGGGTAAGACGAAAGAGGTTGTGATGGACTTCAGGAGAAACTCTGTTGGCCACCCCCCGCTGACCATCGACGGCTCAACCGTGGAGAGAGTCGGCAGCACTAAATTCCTGGGAGTGCACATCACAGAGGATCTCACCTGGACCACCAACGTCACGTCACTCAACAAGAAGGGACAACAGCGCCTCCACTTTCTCCACCGGCTGAAAAGGGCAAGTCTCCCTCCACCCATCCTCACCACTTTTTACAGGGGCACCATTGAGAGTGTGCTGACCACCTGCATCACTGTCTGGTATGGGAACTGCAGTGTTGCTGACCGCAAGACCCTACAACGGACAGTGAACACTGCCGCAAAGATCATCGGTGCCCCTCTCCCCTCCATCCTGGACATTTTCCTTTCACGATGCTCCAACAAGGCCACCAGCATCGTGAAGGACCCCACCCTCCCCTCTCACAACCTCTTCCAGCTCCTGCCATCAGGTAGAAGGTACCGGAGCATAAGAGCTCGCTCTGTCAGATTGCTCAACAGCTTTTTTCCCCAGGCTGTGAGAGCTCTTAACTCCAATCCCCCTGTCCCCCTCTGAAACCATGAACACCTCAGCCCTCCCACCCCCCAACTCATTAAAAACTGTTGACAATTTTACTAAGTGCAATTCTGAATGTACTACACACAGGTGAGTGGGCTATACAAACCACCTGTAGTAACGCACTCATCCCACTATATGCACACTAGACACTTTCTACAAACACTCCCTGCCACAAAGACTCTTAAGAAAATATATGTCTACTTGAACATTGCACTACAAAATAATACGTTTACTTGAGCATTGCACTACAAAATCTTTTTGCACTATGCACTGTCTCCCACAAAATCTCTCTTCTGCACAATAATGTACAAAATATATATTTTTTCTGCACAATTTCATGTACATATATCTCTTTCGCACAATTTCATGTACAGTATTTATGTAAAGTTTTTTGTACAGTCTCAGTTTGTGTATGTGTGGACAACTAGGTATAGCAGTTATAGTATTTTTAGTATATGTATAGTCAGATAGTTAACTGTTGTATAGCTCTATTGTTTTTCCTATACTTGCATTGTTGTATGTTTATCTTATGTTTAACTAGTATGTAGCACCGTGGTCCTGCGAGACACAACATTTCGTTCCACTATATGTCCACACATGTAGCAGAATGACAATAAAGCTCGACTTGACTTGACTTGACTTGACAATGCTATTTTTAAAATGTGATTTTTGATGTTGAAATAACCATTCATAAATGCTGTAGAAGTTTTGTTCATGTTAACTAATGTGGTTAATGTTAACAAATTCAATTTAAGAATGTATTTAAGAACAAACTTGAACAATTGTATTTTCAACATTAACTAAGCTTTACAAATGCTGTGAAAAACATTGTTAGTGAAAGCATTACAAATGACAAACTTGTAAATGTTTTTCTGTTTTTTTTCTCTCTTTCTCTGCATAATTTGGGAATTTTTGTATTTCATTTCTCCTCACTTCTGGATAAATGCAGCAATAAATGTTCAGATTCAGACAAAAAAGCAGATATTTTTATTTAAAAAAAAAAACAAATATTGATAAAATATACAATAATTCAGCCCATTGCAAACTCAGTAGATACAGACATGATTGAGTTGAAATGAAAGGCACGGCGTGTCAAAGGTCATCGATCAGACTGGTTTAAGGCATGGGGTCAAACGCTTCGGTCAATCAGGTTCATTGGGTTCGTTTGCTGCTCTGCCATCAGGAGGCGCTCTGGTCACTTACATCAGAAAAGCACAGGAGACTGTCTCTTCAGCAGCTGGGTTTGGTTTCTGGAGTCCATCAGAGGATCATTATTGCATTGAGACTGAATGTTATTGAGTTTGTCCAGCTGCAGTCAGATTCTTCCAGTGTCATAACAATCACAATCAACAATCACCATCCGTCCGTCCGTCCGTGTGTGGTTTTCACATCACAGCATGAACGACTGAGTGTGCTTGAAATCCTGAGGCTGAAAAATAGACAAATTCATTCAGAATTACATTTCTGTTCATTAAATTTAATTACAAAAATAGTGTATACATTAAAAAAATAAAATTGATTTGAAAATGAATAAAAAAATTAAAATTGAAAATGAATAAAAACACTACTGTACTATAGTGAGTAGGAGAAAAGTAAATTAAATGTTTTGCAAATAACTTTACACATTTATATTATTTTTTTACTACAAATTATTGTTCTGTTTAAATTTACAAAAAAAAAAACGTATAAATTAAAAAAAAATTAAAATTGAAGAAAATTTATTCAAATGAATAAAAAAAAGAGTAATAAAAAAATACATTAAATTAAATATTAACTTTTTAAATGCATCTAATAGTACTGTACTATAGTGAGTAGAAAAAAAGTAAACAATATTTTGCAATTAACATTTTACACCTTTCACTCTATACACTGGGCGTTTATACATGGAAAAAATATTATAAAACTTTTTATAAAATAATGTATAAGTTACAAAATACATTAATTTTTGAGGATGGGGATATTTGAGGATCTAATAAACTATAAACAGTAATGGTTTACTCAGTTCGAGTTTGAAAGCGTTTCAGGTGTGTAAATGTATCAGTTCATTAAAAAATAAATAAATAAATAAATTAGATAATTAGAGGAAAAACATTGCGTAACCAATGTTCTCCGAGTAGGGAACGAGACGCTGCGTAGCTATGATGCAATGGGAACGCCCTCTGGGTGTGCCAATTGTCTGAAGCCCGTATAGAATCACACCAATTCATTGGCTGATGGCGCGGGTGCCGCTCTTACATCGCCATCCTTATACTGGCGAACGCACCATCTGCTCCTCAGATTTCTCTGCCTAAAAAGGCCACTTGTCAGCAGTGCAAGGAGCTTGGCAGCGGACGCAGCATCTAATTCCCTACTCAGAGAACATGGGTTACGCAAGTAACCCGAGATGTTCTCTTTCATAGGTTCACTCGACGCTGCGTAGCTATGACACAATGGGAACGATATACCAAACACGCCAAGCTAAAGCACTGCCGTATCTGGCCCGATGATGCATACAGTCTCAGGTTCAGCCACGGGTGTAGCGAACACCGAGCGACCTGTGTGGGGTGCCGAGATGGTCCGGAGAGGACACCATCCTCCTCTACTGCGAAGGAGAGCCTCTGGCGTCCTGATGCGGGATTAGGAAGCCCACGGGGACCAATTTAGGGCCTGGTCTGTGACTGGTACCTGTGACAGACCTTGGTCTGCTGGGTCTGGGAGAGAACTGAATGTGTCTCCCATCACGTGAGCAGTCTGGCCCCCCCAAAATGTGTGAAGAATAACAGAAAAATCTGTTTGGACAACAAAACAGTGTTATAATAATAAGAAATACACTAAAATAATATAGTAAGACACCAATTGCACTATAAAAGCAGCAAAACGAGCAGTTTGTAAGTTGGAATTATTTATTTATTTTTTTAAACTAAGTAGGGCGGGCGGAAAAAGGCTGTTTCCAGGATCTGGGGATCTCATGATGCAGATCGCTGAAGAAGGGCAGCTTTCTCCATGCAGGCCTCGAATTTAGGCCGCTCAGAAACCACTTGTTGAGTTTAGACGAATGGAATTCGCGGGGTTTGTGGGGCCAATCAATAGAGAGCGTCTCTGAGGTGCACGTAAGCACGTCTACAAGCTCTGAGTAGGCCGCGGAAGGCCGCACTTCCTGGCCGCCAGGCGGGAGAGCACCAACTGAAGAAGGCCCGAAATCCGAAGTCGGACGCCGCGGTGCACAAATGATTTTCTAGCCCGAAAGTAATTGTTTCGTGCGCCTCCAGGCTAGAGCATAAACAATCATACGAGAAGTCGACCCACTAATCCGCACAGGCGGGCTCGGGCGAGAGAGGGAGAGAAAGGGCGAGGCCCGTCTGCTCACTCTCCATCGCCTCGAGCTCCATATCCGAACCCCAGGCCGCGGATTCACGGAGGGCCAAAGCCGCTTCCGGAGAGCGACGGGGAAAGACGGATGACTCCCTCTCAAAAACCACGAGTCTAGAGTTTTGAGATGAAGATGAACAGAATTTAAACTTAGAAGCGCCGTAAACCTCATCGCACGTGTGCGAAAAACCCAAACACTAAGTAAACACGCTTACCATGTGGATAGTCGCTCGCAATGAAGCGAGAACACGGCGGCTGGCAGCGACGAAATTCCATGCACTTCACCGCAAGAAGAACAGTGTTCCACTATTGCAGTCGCCGAAGTGCAAATGAAGAAAGCTCAATGAAAAACAGTCCGAATTTCAGGCCAGAAAAACCGCAACAGAAGGGCTAATATGGCCACTTCGTGAAGGCAGAGAAATCTGAGGAGCAGATGACGCGTTCGCCAGTATAAGGATGGCGATGTAAGAGCGTCGGGGCGGCACCCGCGCCATCAGCCAATGAACTGGCGTGATTCTATACGAGCTTCAGACAATCGGCACACCCAGAGGGCGTTCCCATTGCGTCATAGCTACACAGCGTCGAGTGAACCTATGAAAGAGAACAGACACTCAACAATTATACAGTGGGAGAAAAAAAAGGTTTTTTTAATTGTTGCAGGAAGAAAAAAATAAAAATATTTTTCCTTTTCCAAAAATTCTATTCATAATTTTTTACCATGAAGGGCCAGTAAAATAAATTATAATTATTATAATTAAAAGAATTATAGTTATAATTATTATTATTATTATCTTCATCACCATCATTACACAAGTTATTATTATTTAATACATTGGGATTTTTGTTATAATTGATGTATTTAATTAATTTCTACTTTTGTTATTGTCATTACTATAACTATTATTATACATTTATTATTATTTTTATTAGTGCTATTGTTGGTTGGTGTTGTTATTTTTATTCCAACTGTTGATAATTCACACAACAGCTGGTTATGAATCAATCTGACTGATGAGAAAGTCTGACTCACTTCTTTGGGAGGATGACTGTAGCCTGAATGTTGACTGAAACAAGAAATAACAGCGTAAAACACTCAAACAATCACATCACGACGCAACAAGAAAAAAAAAAAAAAAAAAAAAAAAATCAATCACACTCTCTCTCTATTCACACGTGTGTGTGTGTGTGTGTGTTTCTGCAGTCGCGAGTGTGTGTCTCTCTCTGTGTGGCGTGACTCACTTGTGTTCAGTTCTGTGGAGGTTCTGGCTGCTAATGTGAGCCGCACCATGACACTGCGGGATCCAGAACGACCTGCAATAACCCACCGCTCAGGTCAAAGGTCGAAGGTCAAACGCTACCATCCGCTAAACGCCAAACGCCATGCAGAACGACAGACGAGCGAACGAACCAATCATATGCGCTTATTAACCACATCAACACTAACAAACTTCCTGTGCTTCTGCATCAACCAGGAGGATTAGTGCCTTCACACACACACACACACACACACACACAGTCAGTCGGTTAGTTAAGCAGTAAACTAGCAGTCTTACCTTCCTCTGTGTCCTGTGTGTGACGGTTCAGTCAGAGGCAGAAATGAAAGAAAGTCAAGATGTAAAAACAACTTATGAAATATGAACATTATTAAGAGTCTTTCTCAGGAAACTGAACTTAAGATTCACTGCTGATATAAATGAATGAATGAATGAATGAATGAATACATGAATACAATTAACTTCAGTGTCATTACTGTTACCAAAACAAACGCTTCAAAACTGCATATAAATGTTCTTGCAAAACTTAAATGAAAATTACTTGGCAAATAACTGAAATAAAATAGAGGTGAAGTACTAAAAATGACTAAAACTAAAACTGAAATAAAATAAAGCAAAATAAAAATGTAATTAAAAAAAACTGTTGAAAAAAATATTAGAAATACTTTATTTATATTTTTATGATGTTTTAAATTAATATTATTATTAATTTTTTTCTCCAAAAATTGTCCATAATTTCCAGCACAGAGGGTCAGCAAAATCCAGCAAAAAAAATAAATAAAACTGCTGCAAAATATATTGAAATATTCCTTAATTATATTTTATTATGTTTTAAATCATTTTTATTAGCACAAAAAAATATTTTTTTCTTTTCCAAAAATTGTTCATAATTTCCACCACAGAGGGTCAGCAAAATCCAGCAAAAAAAAAAAAAAAAAAAAAAAAAAAAAATACTAAAACTGTTGCAAAAAAAAAAATTATTAGATATACACTATATTGCCAAAAGTATTGGGTCACCCCCTTCTAATGAACAGGTTTGACTACTTTAGTAATTTCCATGAGTACAAATCTTAATGTTTAAGCATGTAATGATATTCTAGGGAACTGTGTGCTTCTAATTTTAAAGCAACAGTTTGGACAGGACCCTTTTCTATTCTAACATGACAATGCCTCTGTGTATAAGGCAAGGTTCAAAAAGAAATGATTGATTTAGTCAGTGTGGAAGAACTTGACTGGTCTGCAGAAAGCCAAGTCCTAATCCAAGCTGAACACCTCTGGTGTGACTTTAAATGCAGATCTTGAGCCTAAAACTCATCACCAAACACCAATGACTTGTACAAATGGGTACAGTCATTTTAGACACTTCCAAAACTGTTGCTACAGAGATGAAAATACAATTTTTAAATGCATGCATTATGTTTCCATCTTTGTTGCCACAGTTTTGGAAGTGCCGTTTTCTGTTCTAAAGAAGGGGGTGTCCCAATATGTTTGTCCATATAGTGTATGTACAAGTCATTGGTGTTTGGTAAATGCAAACCAAACCAAAATTAAAATTATTAAAAATAAAACTAAATAAAAATGTTAAAAAAAATAAATAAAAATAAAAACTGAAAATAATAGCCAATTCAAAATAACAATAAATCTTACAGTAGTATAAATAGCACTGCTCAACTATATTTCTTTTGCACATTATATATATATATATATATATATATATATATATATATATATATATATATATATATATATATATATATATATATATATATCTTAATTTTCACGTTGTATTGTAATTTTTATTTTTTATTTTTTTCATTTTTTAAAGAAATATTCATCAGTGTGTGTGTGTGTGTGTGTGTGTGAATGGACTATATGAATCAGAAAGTGGTCAGGAGTGTAGCATCTGAACTCACGGCTGAAGAGTCCGTGCCGATGGGCGTAAAACACTCCGAACGCACACAGAAACAGCAGCAGCGCCAGCAGAACCACTCCAGTGATCACCGCCGCCACGTTCAGATCATCTGACACACAAACAGAAAACATTCACTCAACTCAGGATTCATACAGCTGGAATATAATAACTATGGACTTAATGGAAGTTATTACAGGATGAAAGGCCAGTCTGTACATACACGCCGAGTTTCTCACATTCATGCTTTTATATTGAATCTTCTTCACTAGCACAATTATAACCACTGTGATATTTCTGCATTTATATACTATCGTTGTTTTAATATTTTGAATTAGATTTTGTTTTTATTTCTTCAGCTTTCATTTTAATGCTTAGTTTAAGTACATTTGCTACATGCTTTTATCATTTTCATTAGTTTCTGTTTTAATGGTACTACTGACATTTTAATTTATTTTTATTTCAGTCTTAATTATTATTTAAGTCAGATTTGATCTTATCTACTTCTAAATGGATTGACAACAAAAACATGAGATTGACTCTTCTAATGTTTAAAAAAAAAGACAAAAAGACAAAAGAAACCAAAGGGCAGCGCTTTTGTGGATCAGCGTTATTTTAGCATCTCTGATGCTTTTGTCAATATTTCAAAATAGATTTTATTTTTTATATTTTCTGTTTTCATTTTAAAATTTTAGTAATTTGTTTTTGTCTTTTTTTTAATACATTTCTATAGTTTTGGTAATATTCAAATTTGCAATATTTATTGTAAGATTTTGTTTACATTTTCATTTTAAAGTAATTTTGTGGTGTTTTTTTAGTTTTTTGTCTTTTTTATAAATTTGTATAGGTTTGGTAATATTCAAATTTTTAATGTTTTATTGTTATATTTTAATTACATATTTTAAAGTTTTAGTAATTTGTGTTTTTGTCTTTTATTAATTTGTATAGGTTTGGTAATATTCAAATTTTTTATGTTTTATTGTTATATTTTAATTACATATTTTAAAGTTTTAGTAATTTGTGTTTTTGTCTTTTATAAATTTGTATAGGCTTGGTAATATTCAAATTTTTTATGTTTTATAGTTAGATTTTAATTACATATTTTAAAGTTTTAGTAATTTGTGTTTTTGTCTTTTATAAATTTGTATAGGTTTGGTAATATTCAAATTTTTAATGTTTTATTGTTAGATTTTGTTTACATTTTCATTTTAAAGTTTTAGTAATTTTGTCCTGTGTTTTTGTCATTTTTAACTATTTTTCAATAAGTCTGTAGAGTTTTTAAGTTTTTTTATATTTTATTTTATTTCAGTTTATGTTTATTTTATTTCATGTAATTATTTTTTATGCTTTTAGTTTGACTTTCAGTTCCTCAAAAGCAAGTTTTGGGAGGTTTTGTCAGGTTTAGGTCAATTCTGGGTACAAATTAGTTACAAACACACACACTCTCTCTCTCACACACACACACTCTCTCTCTCACACACACACTCACTCCCACACACACTCTCATACTCACACACTCTCTCTCTCTCTCACACACACACACTCTCTCTCTCACACACACACTCACTCCCACACACACTCTCATACTCACACACTCTCTCTCTCTCACACACACACAAACTCACTCACACACACACTCTCTCTCTCTCTCTCTCACACACACACACACACACACACTCTCACAAACACACACTCACACTCTCACACTCTCTCTCACACACACACACAGTGCTCACCGATCTGCATGTGTGTCCCTGGGCAGCTCTTTCCGGGTCCCACGCCGTTTCTGGCCTCACAGTGATACTGACCCGTATCAGCTCTGCTGACCTTCTGGAACGTCTGACCCGAACACAAGAGAAGAACAGTCAAACACACCATCATCATCATCTTCATCATCCTCATCATCATCCTCTTCATCATCCTCTTCATCATCATCGTCGTCATCATCTTCTTCATCGTCATCATCATAATCATCGTCATCATCTTCATCATCATCCTCTTCATCATCATCACCATCGTCATCATCTTCATCATCTTCATCATCCAGCTGAGAATCAACAACCGCTTCAGGTCTGGACTCATGAATCAATCCAATGACTCACTGAATCATTCAGACTGATTCTTCATTTAGTCAGTGAACTGAATCAGTATCGTTATCATGACTGGTTGATCAAATGACACATTCAAAGAGTTTCTTACAATAAATACCACTTCAAAAACAGACAAAACATTCATTTGTGACCCTGGAGCACAAAAACAGTCATAAGTAGCACAGGTATATTTGTAGCAATAGCCAAAAATACATTGTATGGGTCATAATGATCGATTTTTCTTTTATACCAAAAATCATTAGGATATTAAGTAAAGATCATGTTCCATGAAGATATTTTGTAAATTTCCTACTGTAAATATATCAAAACTTAATTTTTGATTAGTAATATGCATTGCTAAGAACTTCATTTGGACAACTTTAAAGGTGATTTTCTCAATATTTAGATTTTTTTGCACCCTCAGATTCCAGATTTTCAAATAGTTGTATCTCGGCCAAATATTGTCCTATCCTAACAAACCATACATCAATTTATTCAGTTTTCAGATGATGTATAAATCTCAATTTTGACACTTATGACTGATTTTTTGGTCCAGGGTCACAAATAAGAATAAAAATAGATTCTTTTACTAATGTGTATTATAGTTGGAATGTATACCTGGCAACTTAAGAACGGAGAGGCGGCTGTAAACATCATAAACAACGTGAGTTTCAGCCAGAGCACACGTTAAGGCTTTTACACAGCAGAAATAAACATGACAACAGCCACTATAGATTATATAAGATAATAAACACACGATTACGATAGGATATGGTTTGAATGTGATTTTCATGAGATGAATGTGTACATCTGAAATGATAATTTGTGCAGCGATATAAAAGGCAATAAATAGCATATTTTAACAACAGTAAATGACCAAATTCCACATGTGATCGCAAAAGGAAGTTATTACAAACACTCGATGCTGGTTTAAAGTGAGTTTTGTGTAAAAGTGTACTATTAATCTCATAAATTGTCTTATGAAGCATGATGCTAATATTAGCTCTAATGCAGCTGCAGAACAGGTCCAATTCTTCTTCATAATGCATTTTGTCATAATACTTCACGTAAGGTCGCAAGAAAATGTTTTGTTGTATTTATTTAGAAATACTTTTGATAATAGTTGGGTAAATGTAAACTGGGATTGAAGCGATGTGGCTTAGTAAACGTTTTATTGCCAGTATAAAGACTGATAATAGCTGAATAAAAACAGAAGAATAATGATAAAAGAATAATAAGGATTATGTCTCATACCTGGCGGAGGTGTGAAAGCTTCTGTTTCCTTAAACTAGTTTGTCATGCATTTCTTTATTTCAGCACATTTACAGGTAAATCCTAGTATTTTAAATTTGCGATTAATCATGATTAATCACAGTCCATGACTGTGATTAACGCGATTAAATTTTTTAATCGATTGACAGCACTAGTTATAACTAATCGTTGCGATGAACGCTTCCTCGAATGAACTGAAGTGAAGCATGATTTGGTTGGATCTGTTCTAGTGTGAGACAGACAGTGTCAGTGTGATTCAGAGACGCTCGTTTCGGCCTGTCAGCATGGGTTTGTCAGTGTGACACTCAAAACGGAGCTAAAGATCTGAACATGAGGACATTCACCTCAAAACCGCAGCATGAACAGACAGACTCGCTTCATACAGCCATTAATCACGACTGTTTGGTAGTTCTGTGATTATTATATACTTGCCTTTCAATACAAGTTCTTTCAAAAGTAGTGCATTCAATATTTATGACCAGCTCTGACTGTAACAAAAAAAAAACTAAATAATGTTCATCAGTCAGAATGAGTCATTTTCTGTGGCTCTTATTAATGCTGTTCTGTTGCATTTTGAACTTCAATTCAGGTTTTTTTTTTTTTTTTAAAGATTTAAATATTTAATTGAAGTTTAAAAACAGACTTTTTAGGAAATGCTTTATTTGCTTTTACATTATTACTTTGATATGCGTGCTTATATATTTTATATGCTTGTTTTCTGTGTAAGCAACTTAACAACCTCCCTTTAAATCATAATGTAATTATTATTATAAATTATATTTTAATTATATT
Source organism: Spinibarbus caldwelli (assembly GCA_039654775.1). NCBI lineage: Eukaryota > Metazoa > Chordata > Actinopteri > Cypriniformes > Cyprinidae > Spinibarbus > Spinibarbus caldwelli. The sequence goes on along the minus strand of CM077225.1, from coordinate 1,339,693 downwards.
CTACCAAAGACTGCAAGTGACATCACATGACCGTTTGATTTTTTTCTTTTTTTAAAGAAATTAATACTTTTATTCATCAAGGATGCATTAAATTAACCAAAAGTGACAGTAAAGACATTTATAATGCTAGAAAAAGATTTCTATTTCAAATAAATGCTGTTCTTTTGAACTTTCGATTCATCTGTGAATCCTGAAAAATAAAATGTATCACGGTTTCCACAAAAATATTGGGCAGTACAACTGTTTTCAGCATTGATAATGATCAGAAATGTGTCTTGAGCAGCAAATCAGTATATTAGAATGATTTCTGAAGGATCATGTGACACTGAAGACTGGAGTAATGATACTGAAAATACAGTTTTGATCACAGAAATAAATTACAGTTTAACACATTCACATAGAAAACAGTCGTTTTAAATTCTAATAATATTTCACAATTTTTGCTGTGTTTTTGATCAAATAAATACAGCCTTGGTGAGCAGAAGAGACTTCTTTCACAAAAAACCTTTTGAGCAGTAGCAAGCTCTTCCACCATAATATACCTGATTCTGATCTGATTTCTAATGTTAAATTAGCTGAATGTGTTGCAGAGCTTGACAATATGGACTGCCCGAGGCCATAAATCCTTAATGTTAATCAAAAAAAAATAAAAAAATAAAAAATATCACTCGCTGCTCGACTCAATTTGTGTAGCTTTAACAATGATTAATTTATATTTAATTTATACAGTGAAGAATATGTAATGTTATTTTACTAGTGCTGTCAATCGATTAAAAAATTTAAATCGCGTTAATCACAGTCACGGACTGTGATTAATCATGATTAATCGCATTTAAAATGCTAGGATTTACCTGTAAATGTGTTAGAAATGAAATGCATGACAAACTAGTTTAATGAAACAGAACCTTTCACACCTCCGCCAGGTATGAGACATAATCCTTATTATTCTTTTATCATTATTCTTCTGTTTTTATTCAGCTATTATCAGTCTTTATACTGGTAATAAAACGTTTACCAAACCACATCGCTTCAATCCCAGTTTACATTTACCCAACTATTATCAAAAGTATTTCTGAATAAATACAACAAAACATTTTCTTGCGACCTTACGTGAAGTATTATGACAAAATACATTAAGAAGAAGAATTGGACCTGTTCTGCAGCTGCATTAGAGCTAATATTAGCATCATGCTACATAAGACAATTTATGAGATTAATAGTACACTTTTACACAAAACTCACTTTAAACCACCATCGAGTGTTTGTAATAACTTCCTTTTGCGATCACATGTGGAATTTGGTCATTTACTGTTGTTAAAATATGCTCTTTATAGCCTTTTATATCGCTGCACAAATTATCATTTCAGATGTACACATTCATCTCATGAAAATCACATACAAACCATATCCTATCGTAATCGTGTGTTTATTATCTTATATAATCTATAGTGGCTGTTGTCATGTTTATTTCTGCTGTGTAAAAGCCTTAACGTGTGCTCTGCTGAAACTCACGTTGTTTGTGATGTTTACAGCCGCCTCTCCGTTCTTAAGTTGCCAGGTATACATTCCAACTATAATACACATTAGTAAAAGGATCTATTTTTATTTGTCTATATACACTTTGGGCGGCCGCGGTACATTATAAAAATAGCCCAAAAAACCGCAACCCGCGGCTCTGTAATTTTTCCCGTGACTGTATTTTCAAAATAGCCCACTTGTGCCGTTACCCTGGCAACACTGGTTCACTGTACCCTCATCACACACTGATAGATAACCTTCCGCGCTGCGATGACGGGAAGAAGTTGGGGTCAAGCATTATCACATGATTAATTTGCGTTAAAAAAATATTAACGCGTTAAAAATTTTAGATTAATCGCATGCGTTAACGCGTTAACGTTGACACCCCTATATTTTACATTTGATTATTAATTTCTCTACCTGAACAAACCCAAAAACCTAAAGTACTGTTTAATTTTTAGCTTTGTTCTATTTATTTCTTTGTGTAGGTGCATGTAATTTGTTTTTATTTGCTGACTTTTTTTTTTTTTTTTTGCTGACACTTGTCTTTAATAATGTTACTTGAGTAGCTTTTGCGGTGATATCAAAAATGGAAGTGAGAATTATAAAATTTAACTAATATTTAAAATTTTGGTATCATATAAGCTTATTTATTAGAACGCAAGATACTTGGGCCAAAAACAAAGATAACAACCATTTTATTTTTTGTGCCAGGGCCAGAGAAAATGTTGGCAGGGTAATAAAAAAAAAAACACTGACCCAACTGGACCAGTAGAAAAAAGCATTAGGGCCAGTTTTACTAAACAGGGCAAATCAGCACGAGAGCGGAATTCCAAAACAGCGCTGATGGGTGTGGAAATTTCATCGGGTGATTTACTAACACGCAAATTAAAGAACACAGACACAACATCTCATTTACATATCGAGCAATGCAATATACCAAGAGCAGCACAGATTAGAGCAGTCGCAAATACAGAATAAAGAACTAAAGAAGCCACAGTTCATTGAAAAGAACCGGAGGCCAAAAAATGAAGAAGTTTTAATAGAGCTGTTATTGCGTGAGGATTCCAAGTCATCTTTTATTTCCTGAAGCAAATTAAAAATAACGGCAAATGATGTGTTCAGATAATGTGTTCTTCTGGCATTCCAAATAAATTAATACTTGTGGAAAAAATCCTCTCCCTTCTAGCACACGCTCTCTGCGGTGCCTCCTCTAGCAACAATAATTGCAGCCATTTCAAGCGCAAAATAGTTTAAGACATGATTTTTTTGGACATTAAATAATGGTGCAAACACCAGTAATTTGAGGAGTGCAAACGTTAGTAAATCTCGTGATTCATTTTAATACTCTCCTCCCATAAGTTTTGCGTCTGAAAGGGAAACTCCTACAAATGCATATTCAATAAGGTCAGACACAAAAATAACTGTGTCCACACCTTTTCAGCACTAATTCTTCACTGCGCGCCTTTAGTAAAACCTGACAGTACTATTTTAACACCAAAAGATGGTTTACGCTGGTGCAAGCTGTTAGTAAAACTGGCCCTTAGTGTTGTTGTGTTAACTAGATTAAACACTCATCTCGTGTGTGTGTGTGTGTGTTCACAATCACCAGTATGCCGGTGTTCTCGTTGATGCTGTATGTGCCGTTTGGTTGTTGGATGGGCAGAGCGCGGTTGTCTTTGAACCAGGTGTAAACGGCGGCTGGGATGCTGTGCCGGTCCCTACAGCGCAGCTCCACCGTAGAGCCCGTCAGAGCTGAGCTGGGCACGTCACACGACGGCGTGTGTGGAGGCACTGAAACCGAACGAAACGCATCAGACACACAATATATATAGTCTGTGATAAAATCATTATTGTTGATTTAACGATGTGCAATTTGACATTATCAAGTATCTCGCAAAAACCAAACAAATCAGTGCATACATTCATTACATGTTGAAGTCTAGTAGGTTAGTTAGTGCGCATTTAGAGTTCCTTCTTTTACTGCATGATTCAGTCTAATAAAATGCATTTAGAATGATCACAAAATTCAAAATATGGGGGCAGAAAATGTCTATTTATATAATTTCATATAGTTAATCAATATGACATGAAGAGTGCCGTTTTTTCCCAAATATCAGCATGATTACAAATGCGGTAATGATTTTATAAACAGTTCAATAAACAAGAAGTTAATATTAAGAGTATATTGCCTGTTTTTGCTCTATTTCATCAATAAAAATTATTCCAAACACAGCCACCACAGCACAGTTTTGCATCTCTGAGCAACATGACGGTGTTTTGTTCCTGAATGAATCAACCGTTTAAATGATTCGGTTCAATCGCAATGACTCACTTATTAACAGTGACTTGCTGCCACCTACTGGCAGTTTTCATTCTTTAATTTTAATTCTTTTCATTTTCTAAATAATTTCAAATATGTGTCCCTGGAGCACAAAAGCAGTCATAAGTAGCATAGGTATATTTGTAGCAATAGCCAAAATACATTGTATGGGTCAAAATTATCGATTTTTCTTTTATGCCAAAAATCATTAGGATATTAAGTAAAGATTATGATCCATGAAGATATTTAGTAAATTTCCTACTGTAACTATCTCAAAACTTAATTTTTGATTAGTAATATGCATTTCTAAGAACTTCATTTGGACAACTTTAAAGGTGATTTTCTCAATATTTTGATTTTTTTGCACCCTCAGATTCCAGATTTTCAAATAGTTGTATCTTGGCCAAATATTGTCCTATCCTAACAAACCATACATCAATGGAAAGCTTATTTATTCAGCTTTCAGATGTTGTATAAATCTCAATTTCAAAAAATTGACAATTATGACTGGTTTTGTGGTCCAGGGTCACATAAGTATTCAACGTTTTAGATTTAAAATACCAAAACATTATTTATGCATTTGTAACTGCAGGTTAAATGCATTCATGTCCTGCATTAAACAGTGTGTAAATAGAGCTAAATGCCACTTCAGATGCAGCTTCTGATTTCCTCTGCATTGCAAAGATGAATTTTGTTGACACTGATTTGTTTAGTAACAGCCCAAATGTCTTATTCTGATTAAATGTAAGAATTTGACTCAAAAGGTGATGTACACTTTTAGAAAAAATGGCTTTATAAATGTAAAAATGCCCATAAAAGGTAAAAATCAATTTAAACATTGGAAAAGATTCATTTCTATCACTGTTGTGAATATGAAGAATTAAGTGCAAGTGTCTGATTATAAAATAAAGCCAAAATACCAACTCTGATGACGCATTAATTACTGAAAAAAAACTTCCCCCCTTTCTGTCTTTTTTTTTTTTTTTGGTGCTTAGTGGTGTACCGTGGGATTTTTTCACTTATCAAAACTGTGCCAAAGCAGAAAAAAGGTTGTGAAACACTGGTCTAATTATCGTTATCGATAAAATCCCAGAAAATATCGAGATACTTTTTTTTTGTCCATATTGCACACCCCTAGACAGCAGCAGAACACACAGAGCGTCAGACAGAGCGTGTTACCCAGCACTGTCAGCGTGACGTTGGTTTCTCCCAGTGTGATGCTGTCCTGCGGAGCGCTGACCTCACAGCGGTATTTGCCCGCGTCCATCTGAGTCACTCTGTGCAGCCGCACTGTGGCTCCTTCGATATCTCCGCGTCCGTGAAATGGACCTGAACCACACAGGAGAGATGTGCACATCACTGAATGAGCATAAAATTTTACTTTGTCACTGGACTTGAGTACATTTTAGTATCTGTACTTATTTATTTTTTTTAATATTTTAATTGAGAAAATTTTACTTTTACTACTTGAGTGTTTACTATTGTTCTTCTGCATTATTGACACACTATTTTCCTATTTGATACTGTAAAGCTGCTTTGACACAATCTGTATTGTTAAAAGCGCTGTATAAATAAAGGTGACTTGACTACATTCCAAAGCATAATATGGAAGCTCTTTTCCGCCACTGAATAAAAGTAAAAAAAAAAAAAAAAAAAAAAAGGTAATTGCGACTTTATCGCACAATTCTGACCTTTTCTTGTGCAATTGTGAGTTTATATCTTGCAATCCTGACCTTTTTCGCACAATTGAGTTTATATCTCACAATTCTGACCTTTTTTGCACAGTTACGAGTTTTATCTCTCACAATCCTGAAGTTTGAGTTTATATCTCACAATTCTGACCTTTTTTTAAACAATTACCAGTTTATATCTCGCAATTCTGACTTTTTTTTTGCAATTTTGACCTTTTTTGCACAATTACGAGTTTATATCTCACAATTCTGACCTTTTTTGCACAATTACGAGTTTTATATCTCACAATCCTGAAGTTTGAATTATTCTCATAATTCTGATCTTTTTTGCACAATTGAGTTTATATCTCGCAATTCTGATTTTTTTCTTTGGAATTCTGACCTTTTTTGCACAATTACGAGTTTATATCTCACAATTCTGACCTTTTTTAAACAATTACGACCTTTTTTAAACAATTACAAGTTTTATATCTCACAATTCTGACCTTTTTTAAACAATTATGAGTTTTTGTTTTTTGTTTGCACACGAATAATCATTTTTTCCAAAATAAATAAAACAATTAAACATTCAAGTACTTTAGAACTTTTACTTGAGTAAAACTGAAAATGAGTACTATAACACTTTATTACTGGAGTAATATTGTAGCATCCTTAAGTACACTGTGTATTTCATCCTCCAAACGTGATGTGATGTTTCTACAGGAAGTGGGCTGTTTGACTGATGCTCATGTCAGAATCAGACTCTTCTCTTTAACCTCCCCTGTAGTCATTTAGATTGTGTCACACAGAATCTATGCACTTCCTGTTCTGATTATAAGGGGAAATCTGCAGAACAATCCGCTGCACTCACTGGTTACAAGACAACAGTCAGACGACTTTAACATGAGTGTTTAACAACACTGAGGACAAAAAAAAAAAGATTTTCAGACTCAAATCATGTTTACCTGTGCTCCAGTGTTGAGATCGCTATGCGGTAGCTAGGTTAATATGAGTGGTTGCTATGCAGTTGCAAGAATATTCTAGGTTTTAAGGGCATTAATATATGGATGCTAAGTTGTTTTGAGTGGTTGCTAAGGTGTTGCTATGCAGTTGCCAGGATATTTTAGGGGTTTAATATGACATTGCTAAATGGTAGCTAGGGTGTTCTAAGCAGTTACTAACTTCATTGCTACGTCGCATGTGTCACTTACCTACGAAACGGCCGGCATAAAAAACGAAGGACACATCCTGGTCGATCTTCTTCCACTCAATGCGAGGATTCTTGTCATTTTCGGTCCTGAACTCGCAGGAGAGCTCAGCATCTGCGGAGGACAGCAGACATGGAGTTACAGCACATCATCTGACTGACGTCTCCATGACGATGCAAACACACACACACACTCACCTGAGAACTCATGCACTTTCACCTGGGGATTGCGGCTGGTGACGGTGACGGGGGCAACGGCCGCACCTGAAACAGAGAACAGCACACTGATAAACACCTGCTGTTTGTTGCTAGGATGTTGCTATGCGGTTACTAGGGTGTTATGACTGGGTTTTAAAATGTTGCTATGGGGTTGCTAGGGAGTTCTAGGTGTTTGCTTGAACATTGCTATAGTGCTCTGTGTGGTTGCTAACCTGTTGCTATATGGTTGCTGGGGTGTAGGTTGTGATACCCTCGGTTGCTAGGATGTTATGAGTTATTGTGTGTTGCTCTGCAGTTCCTGTTGGATTATGAGTGGGTTTTTAGTATGTCGCTATATGGTTTCTAGGGTGTTACATATGTTTTCTAGGGCATTGATATATGGTTGCTATAGCATTCTGAGTTGTTGCTAGGGTGTTTATATGTGGTTACTAGTGTTTTTTGTGTGTTGTTGTACAGTTTCTAGGGTGTTGCTTTGTGGTTTGGTATGGTTGTTGTTATGTGTTACTAGGATGTTATGACTGTTTTTTGCGTGTTGCTATGTGGTTCCTGCAGTGTTATGAGTAGGTTTTGATAGGTTGCTATGGGGTTGCTAGGGTGCACTAGGTGTTTTCTAGGGCACTGATGTATGGTTGCTATAGCATTCTGAGTTGTTGCTAGTGTGTTTCTATGCGGTTACTAGTGATTTTTGTGTGTTGCTGTGCAGTTGCTAAGGTGTTGCTATGTGGCATGGTTGTTGTTATGTGGTTACTAGGATGTTATGGCTGTTTTTTGTGTGTTGCTATACGGTTGCTAGGGTGTTCTAGGTACTTGTTAATGCATTTCTCTATGGTTGCTAGGGTGTTGCTATGCTGTATAAAGTGAAACAGTGTTGTGAATAACACACAGCGGCTCCAGGATTGTGTTCGCAGACTCCCAGCGGGATGAACAGCACAATATGGATTCTAAACATAACTGATCTCATTCTGTAGTGAACAGACACAAAGGTCCAGCTTCTGTTCGCGGCTAAAGTTGGATTCTGATTTCCTTACAGGAAAAGGAAGCAGGTGTTTCCCTTCCTGAATAACATGACAGTCATTGTTGGCTTTCCTGTTTCGGCCCACGCACCGTTAGAGTAAAACAGAGTAATAATGAACAACACGAGCTATTGAGTTCATGCCACAAGTGACTAGACTACACCAGGTTCCAGATCAGATGTGTGTTGTGATGATTTTACAAGAACTGGAGCCAAGTTTCCTCTTCTTTCTCATTCATATTAATCACTTTCAGACTGTTGCTATTTTTCCAGATAAATGAGTGAGTAATTAATTGTTAAAGCACCAGTTGCTGATAATGACGTGTGCGGAAACTGAGCATCCAAAACATATCTTGGAATTGTTGTTTCCTGACAGACAAAATCATTAAAAACAGGACTGTTGCCGATTACAGCGCTTGATTTGTTGGTGTTTCTGTGTTTAAAGGAAGAGCCAATCAAAACATGAGATGAACTGGGATGATGGCTTTAGTCTCTAGAAATCACAACTGAACAAACCACACCAAACCTCACAAACCACATCATTTACTAACAAAAATGGTTTATCTTGTATTCTTTAAAGTATGTTAAGACCTGAATGGGATATGTGTGTGTATATATTTCAAAATATGATGATATTACAATGGTCCATGCCCAAAAAACATGGTAAAAGCATGGTATTTACTGGTTAGTGTTGCATCTTGCTGTTTTTGCCTTAAAATATGGTACTATGGCAGTACTGTAGTAAGGTGATGACATCACATAGTAATATAGTACTTTAAAGTGTAAATTCATGCACAAACGACATTTACATAGGCCTTTTAAGAACACCATGGTAATGTAAATGCTACTTTTTAGTATGTTAGACTAGAGTACCATTTTTTAATACTTCAATATGGTGATCATTCAGCATCTTGGTATAACCATGGTACAGGTCCAAAAAAAACATGGTAATACATTACACTTTGTGGTTAGAGTTGCATCTTGCTGTTTTTGCCTTACAAAAATGTACTGTGGCAGTACCATAGTACAGTGATGGTATCACAAGGTAATTCTATAGTACTTTAAAGTGAAAATGTACAAATGATATTTACATGAGTATTTTAAGAACATCATGGTACTGAAAACTCATGGTAGTTCAATGCTACTTTTTATGCACTGTGATACTATACAGTACATTATTTCTATACTATATTATATATATTAGATTAATAATAATAATAATAATATTTATATACAACATTCTAGTATTCATTTTTTTTTTTTTTTTAGTTTTCATTTTAATTTTAGTTTAAATTTTAAGAATTTGATTACATGCTTTTGTCATTTTTAGGACTTTTTGTGTATTTAAATATTTTATTTAGCTTTATTTTTTATTTCAGCTTTAGTAATTTTAGTACTTAAACTTGTTTTATTTAATTCCAAGGCAACATTTGAATTTTTTTAAGCAATATTTCAGTTAAATGAAACCTGTTTTTAACAGTTTTAGTGTATATTAACAGCAGTGATATTTTTTAGTTTTCGTTTTAATTTTAGTTTAAACTTTCAGAATTTTATGTGCTTTGGTCATTTTTATTACTTTTTGGGTTTTTTAAATATTTCATTTAGCTTTAATTTATTTTTATTTCAGTTTTAGTGATTTCAGTACTTAAACTTATTTTATTTAAATCCAAGGAAACAATTTAATTTTTTAAATCTAATATTTATATTTTATTTCAGCATTATTTCAGTCAAACGAAACCCATTTTTAACAGTTTTAGTGTACATTAACAGCAGTGATTTTTTTTAGTTTTCATTTTAAGTTAAAATTAAGAATATGATTATGTGCTTTTGTCATTTTTATTACTTCTTGTTTTTAATACTTCATTTAGCTTTAATTTATTTTTATTTCAGTTTTAGTGACCTTAGTACTTAAACTTATTTTATTTAATTCCAAGGCAACATTTGAATTTTTTATATATTTCAGCATTATTTCAATAAAACGAAACCCGTTTTTTAGTGTACATTAACAGCAGTGGTTTGTCTGGAAGGCTTCTGTAAGCACATGCGTATTTTAACACTCATGTCTCTGTCTGAACATTACACACAGAAGAAATGCTGCCGTTCCTCCATATCTGTATTATTCTAGTTGTGCAGTATGAAACGGGACAATTAGTGTCAGGACTGTACATCGTCTTATCCACTCTCTCACTGTAAATATGATGAATACTTCAGACATTCATATGGAAATCATTTGAAGATTTTATTTGCAAAACAGATAATTCATAAAATTATTTCAATAAAAATTCTGCATTCCAATTGATATCAATCAAACCGCAGTTGGGTTATTTTGATTAAATAATAATAACAAATAACTTACACAATAAAACACAAAAACATAATAAAAATCATAATTTTTGAATTTTTTTTAAAAACAGACATCCATTTTTGCAAATAAACTCTTCATTTACTCTCCCTCATGTGCACAAAAGGAGACTTTTAGCAGATTGTTCACGCTGCTCCACACCAAACACAATGCTAAAGGTCTCCTTTGTGAAGAAACAGCCACATGGGTTTGGAACGATATGAGGGAGTGTAAATAATGGCAGGATCTGTATTTCTGGTCAGCAGAGATTTCTAGCTGCGTCTTATCGGCGAGCTCGACCTTGCACCTGACGTCTTATCACCTCTCTCTCTGTCTGCGTTTGAGGAGGGATGGAGAGAGGCATTGTGTGCTGACGGGAATCTATGAAAACACTGTGTCCAGTCTGATAAGACGACCTGACAGCAACTGTCCCTGTGAGAACTACACACACAAACACACCTGTCACTGCTTGTGACCTGAGTCAGCATATAAACACACTTGCTCGCTGATTCGGACTCATATTTTACACACCAACAACAAATCCAAATGAAGTATGAGGGGATTTAAACACGAGTATTATCATACAGATACACCCGCTGAATTTCACCACAAACTACACTGAAAAAAATGACTCATTGAATTTACTAAATTTTTTTTTAAGGTAAGTGGTTGCGATCAATTTATTTTAGCTACATTTAAATAAACAAATTTATTTGACTAACTTTCAACTAAATTTGTTTATTTAATAAATTTGTTTATTTTTTCAGTGTACAATAGCAACAAAAAGAAGAAAAATTGCATAAAGCCAGTGGAACTTTTTATTAATTATAAGGAGTAATAAATATAATAATTTTTAATTATTGACAAAATTCAAGACATTTACCCCATTACTGTACAGTATTATGACCATTAATTTTATATATATATATATATATATATATATATATATATATATATATATATATATATATATATATATATATATATATATATAATAACAATGACAAATATTTTATATTATACATCTAAAAATAACAATAAATATTAATATTATTATAGAATTTCTTATTTCTCTCATTTGTAATACAGTAATTCATACTTTAAGACTTCAGTACAAGAATTTTCATTTAAAATTAGCATAAATTATACAAAACGTACAAATCCAATTTCTTTCTTGTATGTATTTCTTTCCAGAGCTATTATAGTTAACTAAAACTATAACAAACAAACAAAAAATTATTGGTTGAAATAAAATAAACATTACCTGAAATAAAATCAAATATAAATACTTTTTGCAAAGGTAGTTTAACTTGATGTACTACTAAATTACTAAAACTGAATTAAAAATAAATAAATAAAAAAATAAAAAAATTGACAAAAAAAAAACTACTAAAACTCTAAAATGAAAAATTTAAAAATAAAAATTCAAAATATTAATAAAAACTATAATAGTATCTCAATGATACTAAAAGAGCACTGTTCCTTGTCATTTTGGGGTGAAATATAAGGCAAGCGTGTTCTTTAACTGCTTTTAAATAAAGCGTCAACAATTCTCATTTATTAAATTTATTTATTAAAGCTCATTTATTAAAGCTCAAAATAGAGCTTTAATAAAGCTCATTCTGATTTATAGATATACAACTACAAAAACTAGACCCACTCAGTTGTGAATGTTTGTGTATGAATACAGAATGCCTGTGAATAAACAGGGGAAAAGCCCAGTGTTGACTGATTGTGGTGTTGATGGGTCAGTGTTTGTGAAGCACAAGAGACCCTGAAAGAACAAAGACCCTCTGTGTGTGTGTGTGTGTGTGTGTGTGTGTGTGTGTGTGTGTGTGTGTGTGTGTGTGTGTGTAACCCTGCCTGCAACAGCTGGTACAGACAACCCCACCCAAAACACATACACACACACACACACACACACACACACACACACACACGTCATTTGATCAGAGTCCTGGCATCACAAGTGCTCAGAGATCTCATGAGATGCAGAATTACAGTAAAACACAGCGTCAAACTCAGCCAGAACCAACAGATGCAGAAGCAGACACACATCTGAAGCCTCACAAACACGCTCAGCATCACACACATGACCACCCAAACACGCATTCCACACGCTACCAGCGCGTCTGCATCTGCCCTGCTGGACACATACCATGATATTTAATAAAAAACTAAAAAAAATTTTTTTTAAAAACTTGGAGTATCATATTTACTCTAAGTGTCTGCAATTCCAAACACTTGATGTATCAAGGTTATTATATTTAACGAAAGAAAGAAAGAAAGAAAGAAAAAGAAAGAAAGAAAGAAAGAAAGGACAAGACAAGAAAAGAAAAAGAAAGAAAGAAAGAAAAGAAAGAAAGGACAAGAAAAGAAAAAGAAAGAAAGAAAGAAAGAAAGAAAGAGAAAGAAAGGACAAGAAAAGAAAGAAAGAAAGAAAGAAAGAAAGCAAGAAAGAAAGAAAAAAAGAAAGAAAGGACAAGACAAGAAAAGAAAAAGAAAGAAAGAAAGAAAGAAAGAAAGAGAAAGAAAGGACAAGAAAAGAAAGAAAGAAAGAAAGAAAGAAAGAAAGAAAGAAAGAAAGAAAGAAAGAAAGAAAGAAAAAACTAAAAAATTAACCACTATAGACATGATTAAAAAATAGCCTACTAAAAATGACAACAAAATTACTAAAACCTGAACTGAAATTAAAATGAAAATACAAAATATTAAAATAAAATCTGATTCTAAATAGTAATAAAAACTATACTAGTATTCAATGATACTAAAAATAATCCAAAACTCCTGATGTAACTAGAAGAAAAAAGATTACAAAAAATTATATTATAATATATATATATATATATATATATATATATATATACACACATACATACATACATACATACATACATACACACACAGGTGCATCTCAATAAATTAGAATGTTGTTGAAAAGTTCATTTATTTCAGTAATTCAACTCAAATTGTGAAACTCGTGTATTAAATAAATTCAATGCACACAGACTGAAGTAGTTTAAGTCTTTGGTTCTTTTAATTGTGATGATTTTGGTTCACATTTAGCAAAAACCCACCAATTCACTATCTCAACAAATTAGAATATGGTGACATGCCAATCAGCTAATCAACTCAAAACACCTGCAAAGGTTTCCTGAGCCTTCAAAATGGTCTCTCAGTTTGGTTCACTAGGCTACACAATCATGGGGAAGACTGCTGATCTGACAGTTGTCCAGAAGACAATCATTGACACCCTTCACAAGGAGGGTAAGCCACAAACATTCATCGCCAAAGAAGCTGGCTGTTCACAGAGTGCTGTATCCAAGCATGTTAACAGAAAGTTGAGTGGAAGGAAAATTAGTGGAAGAAAAAGATGCACAACCAACCGAGAGAACCGCAGCCTTATGAGGATTGTCAAGCAAAATCGATTCAAGAATTTGGGTGAACTTCACAAGGAATGGACTGAGGCTGGGGTCAAGGCATCAAGAGCCACCACACACAGACGTGTCAAGGAATTTGGCTACAGTTGTCGTATTCCTCTTGTTAAGCCACTCCTGAACCACAGACAACGTCAGAGGCGTCTTACCTGGGCTAAGGAGAAGAAGAACTGGACTGTTGCCCAGTGGTCCAAAGTCCTCTTTTCAGATGGGAGCAAGTTTTGTATTTCATTTGGAAACCAAGGTCCTAGAGTCTGGAGGAAGGGTGGAGAAGCTCATAGCCCAAGTTGCTTGAAGTCCAGTGTTAAGTTTCCACAGTCTGTGATGATTTGGGGTGCAATGTCATCTGCTGGTGTTGGTCCATTGTGTTTTTTGAAAACCAAAGTCACTGCACCCGTTTACCAAGAAATTTTGGAGCACTTCATGCTTCCTTCTGCTGACCAGCTTTTTAAAGATGCTGATTTCATTTTCCAGCAGGATTTGGCACCTGCCCACACTGCCAAAAGCACCAAAAGTTGGTTAAATGACCATGGTGTTGGTGTGCTTGACTGGCCAGCAAACTCACCAGACCTGAACCTCATAGAGAATCTATGGGGTATTGTCAAGAGGAAAATGAGAAACAAGAGACCAAAAAATGCAGATGAGCTGAAGGCCACTGTCAAAGAAACCTGGGCTTCCATACCACCTCAGCAGTGCCACAGACTGATCACCTCCATGCCACGCCGAATTGAGGCAGTAATTAAAGCAAAAGGAGGCCCTACCAAGTATTGAGTACATATACATTAAATGAACATACTTTCCAGAAGGCCAACAATTCACTAAAAATGTTTTTTTATTGGTCTTATGAAGTATTCTAATTTGTTGAGATAGTAAATTGGTGGGTTTTTGTTAAATGTGAGCCAAAATCATCACAATTAAAAGAACCAAAGACTTAAACTACTTCAGTCTGTGTGCACTGAATTTATTTAATACACGAGTTTCACAATTTGAGTTGAATTACTGAAATAAATGAACTTTTCCACGACATTCGAATTTGAGATGCACCTGTATGTGTGTGTATATATTTATTTATTTATTTATTTATTTTTATTATTATTTTTTTTTTTACAAAATTTCCAAGCCTGGAAAATTAATTAATTTGTTATTCCCAGGTTTTCCATGACTTTTTGGAACCTTAAATTTAACTATATGTAGAAAAACTGAGATAAATAAAATAAAATATAAATAAATAAATAAAAAAACAACCACTGAGAAAAACAGTTATACATACTGTAACTTGGTAATAAACAAGTTCCTCTAGCAGAGTTAGTTATGATGATAATCTCAGCTCATCATCTAGTTTACTTTAGATAATGAGATATATTTAAACCTAAAACCAGAGCAGCTGTTTTAATTAATTATAACGTGCTTATTATCATTAATTCGAACCTAGACTCACATTTTATTAACTGAACAACAATCTTAAGAATTTAAAGTTGTTACTTCAACTCTTACAACAAAATACTGTGGTGATACCATGGTACTGTAGATCTACTCTAATAGATATTCAAGTACTATGGTATTTACGTGGTATTTCACAGTTTTAGCCCAATAAATGGAAAACTTGTGCCTGTACAGATGATAAATATAGTATTTAATTGAAGAAAGTAAGGTTATATGACAGACAAACAGAAGCACTTACTGAGAGCAGCTAATCTTATTCTCTAAAGGAGATCATGAGACTTTAAGAAGATCACATGGAACAAAGCACTTACTCTGAATTAAAATCAGCAAAGTCACGGACACAAACATTTCATCCACAAATCCGCTCAACTTTCCAGAAGAATCCGCGAACGAAGCTCAAATAAGCGCGTGTTTGTCCAGAGACACCGAACCTGCTCTGATTCACTCAAACAAACTCAAACTCTGACTGACGTGCGTGCGCGTGCGCGTGTGTGCGTGAGTGGAGAGGGCGGGAACAACACTAATTACACACACACACATTTATTACTAATTAACCGAAAAACAAAATTAGATATTGTGATTCTAATACAACAACGAGTGTTGAAAGTAGTGCGAATGACATTTCAGTCAAATTTTAGACCATAAAAAGTCATCATCAAAACTATAGTTCCGGCACTGAAATCTGATTGGATGTTCTCTCATACCTGTGACCGCGCGTCAGTGTATTAATGCGCATTAGTCAGACTAATGAACTATATCATAGACATAATATACCTAGACGCCTCATGAGATGCTGGAACGACAGTAGGTGCCGGAAATGCACCTTAAGCTGGTTTGCCAACCGCCATTAAACGCAAAAGAAGAAGAAGATGCTGGAACGTAATCCAGCGTCGCCGCCATATTGGTTGGGTCTCCTCACTCTACGCCAGCACCGGAGTCAACGGAGAGCGAGCAACTACGCCCGTATTTTGTGCAGTTTACAGTTGCAATAACCCGCGTGAGATTACCTTTCACAAGTAAGACTGAACAATAATTTTGGTTATTTTACCATTTATAATATTATGTCATTGTAACTAACGTTACTTACGTGTAACATTATTACAGCTGGAACTGGTACTCTCTCTCATTGTTTCTTGCTGTTTTTTTTCTGTTCTTCAACTTTCAGAGGATGTGTTCTTACTCGGGGAGCACATTGCAGAAACCCAGTTCGGAATTGAGAACCATTATTTCATGCTTGTGTTATTTGTGTTGAGTGGAGCCTGCAGGTGTTCGGCTGTACACACTGTGCGTGCCATGAGCGCTCAGACCGACCTGAGGTTTGACCCGCAAACATTTCAACAGTAAATTATAACCGTATTTCTGTCGACTGAACCAGCCATGCCATTAATAATGAACATATCCCAGCAGGCACCAGACGTCTATGTAACGTCAGGTTGACGTCGGACAGACGTTGCATTTTGGTTGAAAATGAAAATCGGGTTGACGTCAATATTTGACGTCAATTTGACGTTGACTTAACGTTGGATTTTGGTTGCACAACCTAAAAACAACAAAATCTCAACGTCAGCTGACGTCGGTATTGGACATCAATTTAACATTGACATTAGACGTTGAATTTACGTTGAATTTTGGTCACCTGACGTCGCAACCAAAATTTAACCAAATATCAACGTCTTATGACGTTGTGTGCCTGTTTTGTGCCTGCTGGGTTCAGTCTTTTGCATGCCAAAATCCATTTCTGCTTATAAACATTACGTCAAATAGAAAGAGAAAATCGTGCTATATGCACGTTCATGAGATCGGGTTAGACTACAACAATTAATTTGTAGCATATTTTACAAATGGGAATACAACGAAATTCATGACAATGTTTTACATTCAAGCTACCTGTAAAATTTATAGTGAAAAGTTCTTTAAAATCATCTGGAATGCAATAAAGTCATTTTTAAAGCTGTTTTTAAAGCATTTTGCTGTATGGATTAAAAAATAGGCTAATAAATAATTCACATATCATGCAGACAAAATTACTTTGCAGAAAATCCTTTAAATGTTAAGGAATTAAGAGCAGAGCAACGTAAAAATCAGAAAAAAATATAATCGGGCCTGTTTTAGGCTTTTCCTTATTTTTATATTTTAGACGGTGATGAAAAATGACTCGCCATCTCCTCATTGGACTGCCTTTAGAGAGAAATGCATCTTTACGGATTACATAATGAAAGAGTTTTTGTTTTTCATTTGAAGTATTTTGTTTTAAAGTAGTAATTTAAAGCTTTCTATAGATATATTTATCATATTTGTGACTCAATTCGTTGAGTTTCGGTTAATCGTTGTGAAGCGCTCCTATTCAAGACAAGACGGCTATCCTCTGTTTTCCTATTTATTTTAATAAAAGCACAACGTTTTTTGATATTGTGAATGCACACAAATAAAAGTAGACCCTTTACAGTTCCGAATGATGTATTACTCTTACCTTTATGAGCAAACATTATGGCGTATTTTAAGTTGTTTCCACTATTATTTTAAGTTCTTTTCATGTGTGTGTGTGAGTGTGAGTGAGTGTGTGTGTGTGTGTGTGTGTGTGTGTGTGTGTGTGTGTGTGTGTTTGAGTGTGAGTGTGTGTGTGTGTGTGTGTGTGTGTGTGTGTGTGTGTTTGAGTGTGAGTGTGTGTGTGTGTGAGTGAGTGAGTGAGTGAGTGTGTGTGTGTTTGAGTGTGTGCGTGAGAGAGAGAGAGAAATAAATTCAAATGAACAATCAAACTTGTTTCTTTATTGAAATATAAAATTCATTCATTTATACATTTATCAATATGCCATAGCCTACCACGTCTTTGTTAAAGAGCATAATACAAAGTCTTTTAGCATGAAAGCACGTATTTTTCAATGTGTGACCTGTATCATAACTAAATCTCTGCCGTTTGTAACAAACCAAACCTTGTGAAAATCCGGCAAAAAATTCGGGGAGATATGATTATTGTAGTTGGGGATACACCTTCCTCAGTAGAAATAAATGCAAGGGGGCGCATTGGGGACCCATCCAAGATGGCGGCCGCGCTGATACGTCAGCTCCAATAGGCAGCGTCAGACTATGAGGCGTCTACGTATATTATGTCTATGAACTATATTACTTGGCGGAAGAAAGTGATAGCGTGTTGATGTTAGATTATTTATAACTGAATGATAGTCAAAACTAAATTCTGACTGGATGATCCACGTTTGAAGCCTGTATTAATGCGCTATGTTGCCTGGCAACCATAAACAGCATAGCGTTCACTAAGGAACTATTTGACTTTGCGTAAATACGGTTTGTTGTGATTATTGATCATTAATTTTTTACATTAATCAAATACATATATTATAAAATAAGTGTTTAAAAATGTGACTTTTATCTCACATTTCAGACTTTTTCCCTCGCATTTCTGAGAAAAAAAAAGCATGAATTGTGAGATAAATAAACTCAGAATTGCAAAAAATTCTCAGGTAACATCTCGCAATCTGACATTTTTTTCTCAGAATTGTGCATTTATAACGCAATTCTACGTTTATTTCTTAAAATTCTGAGTTTTATATCTTGCAATTATGAGAAAAAAGTCAGAATTCTGAGTTAACATCTTGCAATTCTGAATTTTTTTCACAGAATTGCACATTTATATCACAATTAATTCTACGTTTATTTCTTGAAATTCTGAGTTTATGTCTTGCAAAAAGTCAGAATTCTGAGTTTACATCTCGCAATTCTGACTTTTTTTGCAGAATTGCGCATTTATAGTGCAATTCTACGTTTATTTCTTGAAATTCTGAGTTTATATCTTGCTATTATGAATTATGAAAAAAAAGTCAGAATTCTGAGTTTACATCTCACAATTCTGAATTTTTTTTCACAGGATTGCACATTTATATCACAATTAATTCTACGTTTATTTCTTGAAATTCTGAGTTTTAATTAGGCTTGAAATGAGATGACTAGTCTAGTCAATCACCAGCGACTATGACTTTATGGACACATGATGAATATTAAGATGATCAAAATGCTAACCAGAGAGTAAATGAATGTGAGATCTGCTGCTTTCAGGATATATTTGCTTTGATTTTATTGCATTATAGTTGTATGGTGACCACACTCATTCCAGTCTGCTGACCACTGTAGCGTCTGGATTTCACAACATTCTTAATACAGCATATCTGTCGTAGTTCAGATGCTCACAGAAGCATTTATTCAACATCTCTGTTGGTCTGAATTCAACTGAAGAGTGTGTGTGTGTGTGTGTGTGTGTGTGAGGGGTCTGGGTGTGTCTCTCACACACACACACACACACACACACACACACACACACACACAACAGCTGGTCAGCACGCTTTCCCCCGGGGCTGTAGAGTATCAGGTATCTTCCATCACATAAGAGAGCAGGACCACTAATCAACACACGAGACTGAATGCAATGCAGTAAACATCTGATGAGAAGTTTTCATAATTCAGTTTAGACAGCACTGGGTGAAATATCAACTAATATATATCAACACATGTTGCCAGTTGATTAATCACAGTACATAAAGACTATTGTTTTGTATTACAAGTTCTCTGAAATGTTCAGCTTAAATATGCAAATGAGGCAGCATTTAATTAAATATGCACTAATTTGCATATTTCCAGCACATAAATCTGAAGATTAGATGAAGTCAGGATCATAGTTCCTGTTTGACTTTGTTGTCATATTAGAGTTAAAGGTTTTTCCAGAGGGGATTCTGGATTCCTCTTTTTATCACTCCATAAATCAGAAAATAATGTCAACAGACAGAAAACAAACACATTTTCACCATGTTTTAAGGAGTAAAATGTTGTAGAAATCAGTGTGAATAAAATATGAACAAACCTTCAGAATATAAAGAGGAATAAAACTGTAAAGTTTGCTGTTTGTAAGAGAAAAAAAAACTCTTTAAAGATCGAAATCTACAGATGCAAAGAGATAGAGTGCAATAAAAGAAACAATTAAATGCATATTTTTAATGTTTTCTTTCCACTAGTCTGACATGTTAAGGAAGCAAAATAGACCAAAATCTCAAAGCTGATCAGTGCATGAAAAACTCTGGTTTTATCTGTTGTGTCTCAACTTAAATAATCAGAGTCTCAAGCAGTCAGCTCCTCTGGCATTTACACACACACACACACACACACACACAGCACCTGTCTGCATGCGACAGACGCACCAGCTGCAACAGTCCTGACAGTCACACTCACTTTTACAACACTGCCTTTGTCTTCGCCCTGACAAAGTGCTGACCGCTTATATTACACACACACACACACACACACACACACACACACACACACGTCAAACTTTCCCACACACACACATGCTGCAGCATGACTCCTCTGAGGGTTTAAATGCAGCAGATGCAGAGATAGATCAACATGCTCTGGCTGTTGCACAAATGCAGTTAAATGTGAACGCAAACACTTCAAGCTATGCAAATACAACTTCATGTGCTCCAGCATGTCAGAAAGCGACAGAAGTACAGCAGACTTTATTGCAAACACATTTACAGTCCATCAAGATGGAGAAACAGTTTGCAGAGAGTCTTGTTAATCAAGTCAGTTAAGCACAAAAATTCTAAGCAATGCATATTTTTTAGTAAGGGAACAAAAGTTTGCTTTCTAATTTAAAATGCTTTAAGACCCTCAAAATACACATCATTTATTTGTTCAAAATTTTTACTATTAATTTTTTAAGAGATTTAACCATTTAAAAAACATGACATGTTTTGTGTTCGGGTCATTTTAATCCGGGTATGTATGGAGCACCATTTGGTTTCAAACATACATTTTGTAAAATTATCTAGTGTCTAAAAATGTTTGTAAAATATATTTAGCCTTTTCCCCATATCTCACACACTTTTGAACTGAATTTTGTTGATAAATAATATAAATATGTAGACATAATGATGAACTCATCATTTTTTCATCTGAAAGTAAAAGTTTATTTAAGTAAAGTAAATGTATTTTGTTTGAAAACTTTTCAGAATAACATTTATGTTGTTTTAATGTTGTTTTATTAGAAATAAATATGTAGGTTTCATTCATTTGGACTCTTTTTGAGCAATCATGAGTTAAAAATTCATAGAAATTTAAATAAATTCTATTAATTCCATTGGGGTTAATAATGGTAATTCTCTGATTATATGTTCTTATGAATTTCATACAAAGATAAATTTAAAAAAAAAAATCGCATCAGTATCAAAAAAAGATTTTTTTCCACATTCACTCATTAGTGAGCAGTTGCTGAGCAGATACATGGTTTTAGAATAAAAAATAAATAAATACATTAAAAAAATAACAATTCTTTGGGTCCAAAGAGACTTGGAATGCGAAAATATTATACAAATTATGAATGCATTATGGGGGTTAATGACATAGACTCATATGACCTGCTAGCAACCAACTTTGTGATTTCCAGCGAATAAATTGCACTTATAAATTTGTTAGAAGCAAAATGGAAAAAAAATCACAGCAATCACTGGAATTATTCATGAGGTTTTTGTCAGTAATCTGAGACACTAGTTCAAATACAATAAACAAAAGTGGACTTTGCACATGTTACAAACGTTTATTCAACAATATAACACAAACACTGAATGCTGGGTGAGGAGGTGTGGATTATTGAGGGGGGGGGGGGGGGCAGTGGGGGGGCCTCTGCTGTGAGAGGAGGAGTCACTGTTGAGGAGGAGGAGGGAATCTCCACATATAGAAGAGAGGATAATCAAACATAAATACTGAGCTGGAATATTAATTGATGTTGCATTTAAAGATTAATTCTTAGAACCTTTAAAGAATATTAAGTTGCTTACATTTGAATTTATTGAGATGCACCTGTAAATCTGAATCCTGGAAAAATTCAAGTTCATAAGTCAAGTCACCTTTATTTATATAGCGCTTTTAACAATACAGATTGTGTCAAAGCACTTAACAGTATCAAATTGGAGGATAGAGTGTCAGTAATGTATAATAATAAGATTAAACACTCAATTTTCAGTTAAAGGCATTTCATTATTGAATTCAGAGATGTCATTGTCTAGCTCAGTTTAGTTTAAATAGTATATATGAAATCAAATTGACGATAATCGTTAGAAATCAAGTGTCCCCAACTGAGCAAGCCAGAGGCGACAGCGGCAAGGAACCAAAACTCTCTCTGTGACAGAATGGAGAAAAAAACCTTGGGAGAAACCAGGCTCAGTCGGGGGGCCAGTTCTCCTCTGGCCAGGATATTATTATTTATTTTTTTACTTATTGTATTAATTAAATTTTAAATGTATAAATGTATTATATTTCTATTTTTATATTGTTGCAATTTCTAACAATAATAGTATTATGTAGTTAGATATTTTATTATATTATAGTTATTTTGTTTAATTTTAAGTTTTATTGTATTTAAGTCGAGGTCTTCACTGGGGATATGTCCCCGGGGCTCATCCAGGTGTCCGGCCTCTGCCGACGATCAGGGTCACAGACATCATCTCCCGGCGCCGATCCACCATCTGATCCGGACACGGACTGAGAAACAGAATAATAAAGAAACAGACAAATACTAGCGTAGATGCCATTCTTCTTACGATGTAACGAGTACATCGTGTGTTATGAGGAGTGTTCCCGGTTCCGGTTGATCTAATTAATGCAGCCTAACAATCCTTTAACGGATTTGAACAATAGAAGTGTATTAGTGTGTTATGTGTAAGCCAGGTTAAAGAAATGTGTCTTTAATCTAGATTTAAACTGACAGAGTGTGTCTGCCTCCCAAACAGTGTTAGGTAGATTGTTCCAGAGTTTGGGCGCTAAATAGGAAAAGGATCTGCCGCCCGCAGTCGATTTTGATATTCTAGGTATTATCAAATGGCCAGAGTTTTGAGAACGCAGCAGACGTGGAGGACTATAATGTGATAAGAGCTCGCTCAACTACTGAGGAGCTAAGCCATTCAGGGCTTTATAAGTAATTAACAAGATTTTAAAATCTATCCGATGTTTGATAGGGAGCCAGTGCAGTGTTGACAGAACCGGGCTAATATGGTCATACTTCCTGGTTCTAGTAAGGACTCTAGCTGCTGCATTTTGCACCAACTGTAGTTTATTGATCAAGTGTGCAGAACAACCACCCAGTAAAGCATTACAATAGTCTAACCTTGAGGTCATAAACGCAGGAATTAACATTTCTGCATTTGACGTTGAGAGCATAGGTCGCAATTTAGATATGTTTTTGAGATGGAAAAACGCAGTTTTACAGATACTAGAAACATGGCTTTCAAATGAAAGATTGCTATCAAACTAATTCTTGTCTGATTTTGTTGTCATATTAGAGTTCAAGGTTTTTCTAGAAGGGATACTGGATTCCTCTTTTTATCACTCCATAAATCAGAAAATACTGTCAACAGACAGAAAACAAACATATTTTCACCATGTTTTTAGGAGTAAAATGTTGTATAAATCAGTGGGAATGAAATATGAACAAACCTTCAGAATATAGAGAGGAATAAAACTGTAAAGTTTGTAGTTTTTGTAAAAGAAAAAAACTCTGTAAAGACTTAAATCTACAGACACAAATAGATAAAGTGCAGTAAAAGAAACACAATCTGTTTTCTGCATGTTTTCTTTCTTCTAGACTGAAAGAAGACATGATATGGAGCACAATAGACCAAAATCTCAAAATTGAGAATAAATAAAACACAAACGGATAAAGTGGAATAAGCACTAAAACCTCTTTTGCAAAAAAAAAAAAAAAAAAAAAAAAAAGTTATGTACACTACCAGTCAAAAGTTTTTTCTACTTGCCAAGCCTGCATTTATTTGATCCAAAGTACAGCAAAAACAGTACAATTTTGAAATATTTTTACTATTTAAAATAACTGTTTTCTATTTAAATACATTTTAAAGTGTAATTTATTCCTGTGATTTCAGAGCTGAATTTTCAGCATCATTACTCCAATCTTCAGTGTCACATGATCCTTCAGAAATCATTCTAATATGCTGATTTGCTGCTCACACACCACAAAAACACTTATTATTATTATTATTATTATTATTATTATTATTATAATTATTATTATTTAAAACAGTTGAGTACATTTTTTTCAGGATTCTTTAATGAATAGAAAGATCCAAAGATCAGCATTTATCTGAAATAAAAAGCTTTTGTAACATTATACACTATACCATTCAAAAGCTTGGAGTCAGTATAAATTTTTTGGGGGAAAGAAATTATAGAAATTAATACTTTTATTTAGCAAGTTTTAAATTGATCAAAAGTGATGACAAAAACAAAAGATTTCTATTTCAGATAAATGCTGTTCTTCTGAACTTTCTATTCATCAAAGAAATCTGAAAAAAATTCTACTAATAATAATAAATGTTTTTGAGCAGCAATTCAGAATATTAGAATGATTTCTGAAGGATCATGTGACTGGAGTAATGATGCTGAAAATTCAGTTTTGAAATCGCAGCTTTATGATGAGCCTAAAAACACAAATAAAACAGATATTTGCACATATGTGACCCTGGACCGTCATAATGGTCATTTTTTTTAAAATTGAGATTGAGATGATCTATAGTTGATTTCCATTGATGTATGGTTTGTTAGGATAGGACAACATTTGGCCGAGATACAACTATTTGAAAATCTGGAATCTGAGGGTGCAAAAAAATCTAAATATTGAGAAAATCACCTTTAAATTTGTCCAAATGAAATTCTTAGCAATGCATATTACTAATCAAAAATTAAGTTTTGATATATTTACGGTAGAAAATTTACAAAATATCTTCATAGAACATGATCATAAAAGAAAAATGGCATAAAAGAAAAATCAATCATTTTGACCCATACAATGTATTTTTTGCTGTTGCTACAAATATACCTGTGCTACTTATGACTGCTTTTGTGCTCCAGGGACACAAATGTGCAAAGCCAGAATCAAGAACATACATACTAGAGCACAATGTAGTTGAGACAAGGTATAAAATTACTCTTAGAATCAAACTAAGAAACTAGCTGGTCTGATCACAGAGACAGAACAACAACAATCTGATCACTGCCTAGTTCATCTTATACCAACCTACAGACAGAAACTGAAATCTGTTAAACCTGTGGTAAAGACTGTAAAGAGATGGACCAACGAGACAGAGCGGGTTTTACAAGCCTGTCTCGACCTTACTGATTGTAGTGTTTTTGAGGCTGCTGCAAACGATCTGGACGAGCTCACAGAGACTTTCACTTCATTTATCAGTTTCTGTGAGGATTTGTGCATCCCTACCTTGACTCATTTAACCTACAACAATGACAAACCATGGTTCACTGCAAAACTCAGACAGCTCCGTCAGGCCAAAGAAGATGCTTACAGGAAGGGGGATAAAGTCTTGTATAAACAGGCCAAATACACACTGGAAAAGGAGATCAGAGTGGCGAAGAGGAATTATTCTGAAAAAATAAGGATCCAATTCTCTTCTCTTCCAGTGACTCAGCATCAGTGTGGAAAGATCTGAAAGAGATAACCAACTACAAGACACCATCCCCCAGCACTGTGGAGAATCAACAACAGGCAGACGATCTGAATGAGTTCTACTGCAGGTTTGAAAAAACACCCCACACCCGCCCTGAACACCTCTCCACACAACCATTAACACCTCCAACAACCCCCCTCTCCCCCACACCTGCAATTCAGATCAGCGAAGACGAGGTCCGCCAGGTCTTCCGGAAGCAGAAAAGGAAAAAAGCACCAGGCCCAGATTGTGTGATACCAGCCTGTCTGAAATCCTGTGCTGACCAGCTGGCCCCCATCTTCACACAGATCTTCAACAGATCACTGGAGCTGTGCGAAGTCCCTTCATGCTTCAAACGCTCCACCATCATCCCCATCTCAAAGAAATCCAAAATTACAGGACTAAATGACTACAGGCCTGTGGCTCTAACGTCTGTGGTCATGAAGTCATTTGAAAAACTGGTGCTGGCCCACCTGAAGGACATCACTGGACCCTCGCTGGATCCTCTTCAGTTTGCTTACAGAGCAAACAGGTCTGTGGATGATGCAGTCAACATGGGACTGCATTATGTTCTGCAAGATCTAGACAGACCAGCGGCTTATGTGAGGATCCTGTTTGTGGACTTCAGCTCAGCCTTTAACACTATCATTCCAAACCTCCTCCTGCCCAAACTAACTCAACTCTCCGTCTCCACCTCCGTCTGTCAGTGGCTCACCAGCTTCCTGACAGACAGGCAGCAGCTAGTGAGGCTGGGAAAATACACATCCAGCACCAGCACCATCAGCACTGGAGCTCCTCAGGGCTGTGTTCTCTCCCCACTGCTCTTCTCCCTCTACACCAACGACTGCACATCTAAAGACCCCTCTGTCAAGCTCCTGAAGTTTGCAGATGACACCACACTGATCGGCCTCATTCAGGACGGTGACGAGTCTGCTTACAGACAGGAGGTTAAAGAGCTGGCTGTCTGGTGCAGTCTTAACAACCTGGAGCTGAACACACTCAAAACAGTGGAGATGATCATGGACTTCAGGAGAAACCCCCCTGCACTCCCCCCACTCACCATCATGAACAGCACTGTGACTGCAGTGGAGTCATTCAGATTCCTGGGCACCACCATCTCCCAGGACCTGAAGTGGGACACTCACATAGACTCCATTGTGAGAAAGGCCCAGCAGAGGCTGTACTTCCTTTGCCAGCTGAGGAAGTTCAACCTGCCACAGGAGCTGCTGAAACAGTTCTACTCCGCCATCATTGAATCCGTCCTCTGCACTTCAATAACTGTCTGGTTCAGCTCAGCTACCAAATCTGACCTCAGAAGACTACAGAGGGTAGTCCGGACTGCTGAGCGAATCATTGGTACAACCCTCCCCACTCTCCAAGAACTGTACTTATCCAGAGTGAGCAAAAGGGCTGGCAAAATCACTCTGGACCCCTCACATCCAGCACACTCCCTCTTTGAACTGTTACCGTCTGGTCGACGCTACAGAGCTCTGAGCACCAGAACGACCAGACACAGGAACAGTTTCTTCCCTCAGGCAATCCATCTCATGAACACTTGACAATAATAACACACACTATTTATACACTTTTATTATCTAACACACATACTTAGTCTACATTTCAATTTGCTGTCTACTTTATATACCTGTACATACAATTGTCAATTTGTATATTGTTATTCCTTATTTACTTGTTCTTTTTAATTCTTCTTTTTATTATCTGTGTTTTTTATTCTGTCACTGTCATTCTGTTGCGCTGCGGTAGCTTCTGTCATGAAAACAAATTCCTCGTATATGTAAACATACCTGGCAATAAAGCTCATTCTGATTCTGATTCTGATTCTGAAACAAAAACATGACAGACTGAACTGCTCTTGTAATTGTCTCCAGTGCTATATTTACATGAATTCTATGGCAGAATAATTGTAATATTGTGAGCTGTATATACGGTGAGGTTGAGGGGCAGCGAGAGCCCCTGAGCTTGGCACCGGACGCCCCAATCGCTCTCACCCAGTGAATGGACACAAGTGACCTCATACTGAGAGCACTGACCCGAACGGGCCACTAGAGGGAATCCACTCACTGTCACATGATCTCCACACCTGAGCAACACAACAAACATCATTAGGCCACTAGTGTTTTCAGCAGCTAAAAAATGGCTTTAAGTCAGTTATTTCTATCTTTTGCTGTAGAGTGTCAGTAGGAAACATGTTTAACATCTCAAAAACATTGATTTAGCCATTAAGTGTAATAATACAGTGAGATTTTAGTTTGCCCCACACCACACATCATCAGATCTCTGTGTGTGAGTGTGAGTGTGTGTGTGTGTGTGTGTGAGTGTGTGTGTGAGTGTGAGAGAGTGTGTGTGTGAGTGTGAGAGAGTGTGTGTGTGTGTGTGTGTGAGAGAGAGAGTGTGTGTGAGTGTGAGTGTGTGTGTGTGTGTGTGCGTGCGTGCGAGTGAGTGCGAGTGACGTTAGGGAGCTGGCTCGATCCTCCTTGTTCTTGGATCTAAGGAGATGCAAAGTGCCGCTGGCCAGGGAGTCAGAGCCTCACTTCCTTGGCTTCAAAAAGAAACCTAGCGGGAAATTGGACACACACTCTGCTGGTTTTGGTGTCTGGTCAGATTGGCCGGACCTGAATGACCTCTGTGTTCGAACTGGAGTATCACTGGAGTGGGTGAGGTCAGACTCTGAAAGTGTGAGAGTCTCGGAGGATATCATCACTGACCACACAAATTATATCTGGTGTCTGAATAATTTTTGGTTTGACTGTAGATCTGAGCAAGAGTGCTGTTTTCCCTGAATGTCAGTGTGATTGCAAACATTATATTTGTTAAACTGGTGTATAAAATCAGTAAGAAGTTAAGACTGAGTGAATCAATATTGAATTTATTAGAGATATATAGAAATTTTAGATAATATTGTCTGTTTTTTTCACAAATGAAAACAGATTTGACTGATTTCATTTGATTGCACACATTGCTATTTTTATTTTTATTATTGTTCTAGTTCAGAGGCACAAACACACAAACACAAAAAACTTTTTGATTGTGGGCCAAAAGTTAATTTTTCATTATATATTATATTAAAACTATATTATATATTTTATTTCATATTATATTTCAACTATATTATATTAAATCATTAATTTTTTTCTTTAAATAATTAAACTAAAGAAAAAAAAAATATATATATATATATAAATTAATGCATATATTTTTTACATTCATTAAATTAAATTCACTTAAAATATGATGCATAAATTTAACCAGGTCAGAAATTTGCCCTTATAAATGTAAAAATGCCCCTGGAAATCAATTTAAGGGGAAAATATGACATCTTAAATGAAAAAGTGATATTGATAACTGGGTTTAAAACATTTCATCCAAACACTTCAACCATGTTCAGAACAGTCAAAAATGCATGAGATCACATGCAAAGAACCACCCGCTCACCTGTCAATCATTTGGCTTTATATAAAAATAAGCATCAGATTGAAGCACTCAGAAATACATGCACAAAACCACACTGAACATCTGAATGCAGGTACCTCACACAGACACACATTAAAATAACTGATCATCTTTTGAGATGCGTGTCAAAAGCGTCTGAGATGAAGCAGCGGTTCTGACCTCTGTAGATGTCCAGGAGTCCAAACGAGAGTCCAGAACCAGATCACAACAGAACGCACCAGCGCTCACTGCAAACACAACAGATCATCTCAACATGACTCACCACCAGTGTTGGGCTCTAACTAGTTACAGTAATAATAGTTTACAGGAATAGTAGTTACAGGAATAATAGTTCTTTTGCAGTAACTAGTAGTGTAACTAATTACTAATAAGATTTCAGTAATAATATTACAGTTACGATCCATAAAACAGCTAGTTACTTAGTTACTTTTGATGCCTCAACCCTTCACTGATTTGAAATCCAACAATCCTATAATTCCTAGATTTATTTTCATAATTTTCACAACTCATAAACACATGAAGTCACCAGAGCAGCAGGCAAGCTTGGAATATGAAAAAGCTTACATTCAGCGGATGGAAATATTGGCATTACTTTGATTTTGTCAGGAGAAAAGATGATCTGACATCTGATCAGCATTACTTTTCTCTGACATTACATGACTCTGATCCCAATATAAATTGTATATATACAATATAAATAGTAATCCACAGCACTCCAGTCCATCAGTTAACATCTGGAGAAGACAAAAGCTGAAACAAATCCATTATTAAGACGTTTTTAACTAAAATACCATAGAGTCCATAATCCATAATAACACTTCCTCCAGTGAAAAAGTGTTCTGGTCTGAATCAGGAGAGAAATCTGCACAGATCAAGCCAAAACAGCTCTAAACAAATATGTGGCTGGATTTTGATGTGAGAGACAACAGCAGATGCACTTTTTCACTGGAGGAAGAGTTATTATGGATTATGGACTTGTGTTTTAGTTAAAGTGTCTTAATGCTGGATTTGTTTCATCTTTTGTCTTCTCCAGATGTTAACTGATGGACTGGAGTGGTGTGGATTACTTGTGGATTATTGTGATGATTTATCAGCTGTTTGGACTCTCATTCTGACGGCACCCATTCACTGCAGAGCATCCATTGCTGAGACACTGATGCAGTGACACATTTCTACAAACCTGATGAAGAAACAAACTCATCCTAATCTCAGATGGCCTGAAGGTGAGCACACTTTCAGCAGATTAGGCTGAATTATTGATTGAAGAGCAGACACTCATGGTGTGTGCAGCTGTATGGAGTCGATACGACTCTGTTCATGACCAGCAGTGTCCCCTGAAGCCCGGGCCCCTTTAGCATCACCTCGATCTTCTCTGTCCGCAGATACAGAGCTCTCTGACGTGCCTGCTCTTCAGAGAACAGAGCGCTGCGATGACTGCGCAGTTCTGCAGATGAGAGTCACGCAGCCGCTGCAGTCGACACCAGATTCACGTTCATTCATTACACAGACCCTTTTATCCAAAACAACTAACAAATATATGCTTATATATGAGCATTTGTTGTACTGCATATATACACTGCTGTTCAAAAGTTTGGGATCAGAAAGATTTTTAATGTTTTTTTTTTTTTTTTAAATAAGAATCTTCTGCTCATCAAGACTGCATTGATTTGATCAAAAACACAGAAAAAAAAACTGTAAAATATTATTGCAATTTAAAATAACTGTTTTCTATTTTAATATACTTTAAAATGTAATTTATTTCTGTGTTCAAAGCTGAATTTTCAGCATCATTACTCCAGTCTTCAGTGTCACATGATCCTTCAGAAATCATTCTAATATGCTGATTTGCTGCTCAAGAAACATTTATTATTATTACTATTATTATTATTATTATTATGTTGAAAACAGCTGAGTAGAATTTTTTCAGGTTTCTCTGATGAATAGAAAGTTCAGAAGAACAGCATTTATCTGAAATAGAAATCTTTTGTAACATTATAAATGTCTTTATCATCAGTTTATCATCATTTGATCAATTTTAAGCATCCTTACTAAATAAAAGTATTTCTATCATTTCTTTCCCAAAAACAAAACTGACTCCAAGTTTTTGAATGTTATAATGTTACTAAAGCTTTTTATTTCAGCCAAAAGCTGATCTTTGGATCTTTCTATTCATCAAAGAATCCTGAAAAATAATATACTCAACTGTTTTAAATATTGATAATAATAATAATAATAATCATAATAATCAGAAATGTTTCTTGAGCAGCAAATCAGTATATTAGAATGATTTCTGAAGATCATGTGACACTGAAGACTGGAGTAATGATGCTGAAAATTCAGCTTTGATCACAGAAATAAACTACAGTTTAAAGTATATTAAAATAGAAAACAGTTATTTTAAATAGTAAAAAATATTTCAGAATGTTACTGTTTTGCTGTACTTTGGATCAAATAAATGCAGGCTTGATAAGCAGAAGAGACTTCTTTAAAAAACATTAAAATCTTACTGTTCAAAAACTTTTGACTGGTAGTGTATGAAAATTTGTTGTACTGCATATATGTTAATTATATTATTACATATTATATTGTAATATCTGATTACAGTAACTTTCCAGCAATCTACCAAGAATATCTGTCATGAAAATAAAGTAATACATTTAAGTGTTAAAAAGTAAATACAGTTTAAGTGGGACAATTTTCTTCATCATTGTCATTATTTTCAAATATAATTCAGAAATGTCATTCCAGACTAGTTTATGATGAACTTAAAGCTCATAATGATGCTGATCAGTGTATATAAACACAGCACACTACAGTCAAAGGCATTACACGCATCACATAAACTACAGTATCACCTGGAACAGGTTAAATGAGAAGCTGTAGTTATCTGACAGACTGTCTGAGCAGCCATGAGCATCACACACAGATATCCTCCAAAATACAAACAGAGAAATATAAACTACTGAGAAAAATACAGCCGCTAAATGACTGAGATCTGCGACACGCTTGTGCAGCTTCCGGCTGCAGCGATAAAAACATTCCGTGCGGTCTGACAGAGCGCCTTCAGGGTTCCGCTTCGATTTCACCAAGCTCTGAAATATTTAATTACAATCTAAATCGTGTTTAATTACATTTTACAATTACACTGTTTTATTATGTATTTATTATAGAAAAACAGGTCCGTTATACACTCTCTTGTGTGTGAAATCACTTTAAGGGGCTTTCTAGAGTGTCTAATAATAGACACTTTAAGTATTTTTATTAACGCACATTAAAGATTCTCTAGTAAAATATAAATAGACTAAAAGAAGACCAGCCTTCAGGACAAAAAGCTTTAGTTTATTGCGGAATTAAAAGCATTAATTTTCTAACAAGTTGCTCAATTTTTTAAACTTAATATTAAACTTATTCAAATAACAAATAGGCGTTATCATTGTAAAATATTATATTATATGTTTAAATATATAATATATATTTACCAGAATAGTTCTTTCTATGGCATCATTGCAATAAATAACCGAATTAATTAATTAAATTAATTAAATTTATTTAATTATTTAATTAAAATTAATATATTAATTAATTAAATAAAGTAATTAAAATAAATAAGATAAATAATAAAATAAAATACACAAAGCCCTTCTGCAACCTTTTTTTTTGTAAGTAGTTTTAAGTAATTTTAGTTATGTATCTAAAATAATTAATATATAAATAATATAAAAATGCAATATATCAAATAAATGTTTAATATCTTTATTTTTCATTATTAACCTAATTAAAATATAAAATACAAACATTAAATACTGAGATAAAAGCAAATGATTACAAATCATATTAAATGTAAGGAAGGTTTATCAGTATATATTGCTGCTAAATAGGAACTGCGAAGGTTCAGTTATTATGTAGTTAATTATGTTTTTAAAAAGCAAAATGTATATTTGAGTTATGATATGGTGTGTAATTCATGAAGATCTCTTCAGAAAACAGCTGATGTATCACTATTCTACTTTTTAACTACAATTTAATTTATTATAAAAAAATCTACCTTTTCTTTCTTTCTTTTATTTTTATTTCAAACAAAGAACAATATAAAACAAATTATACAAACACAACAAATATGTTGCAACACAAAAGAAAAACACATCTATAAGACCTTAAAAGTTCAATTTTAAAAAAGTTACATATTTATTAAATCCACTGACATTAAGCAAATTATACAAATTCTGTACAGATTTATGACTTTACAGTAGCTAAAACTGCGCTGACATCCATAAAACCTTTTCATTACAAAAAAATAAAAGTGGAAAAAAGTTTTGGATGTTTTAAAAGTGCTCTTTTAATAACTGTAAATTTATTTGTGACCCAAAATAGTTCTTCTATAACATTTATATTATCATGGAAGCTTTATACTATATTTATAGTTACTTTTTTGCTTTTAGAACAAGACAAAGTAGGACATACAGAAAAACAGTACAAAATAGGAGAAAACAGTGCTGTAAATATAAAGCAAGTCTGATAATAAACAAACAAATTAAGTCAAAACAAAAGCACAAACAATGAAGTTAAATTTGTAATGTATAATTATGTGAAGTGTTGGTGTAAGATTTGTTAAGTATGAGTTGTACACCTCTATATCTTACATATATATATTTATATACTATATATATATACTATATAAGTAGTTATATAAAAAGTAGTTTTTCAAATTAGAGAAAAAGGGAAGTAAAAGAAGAAAAAAGTGGGAGAGAGAAGAAGAAGGAGCAAAATATATATTTGTTTACAGTTATAGTTACTGTGGTAATTGTTTATAAGGGTTTGCAATGGATAAAGTGCTTTTCTTGCATCATGTTTACTCCAGGGACCGTCCCATGAGATCTGGTGCTTTACAAACCGAGGGTCTTATGAATTCACTTCATGAATAACTCCTTCAAGAATTCAAACCAACAACTTTCAGATTACTAGAAGAGCTCTTGAACCACTGACTAAACCACCACCAGCCCTGCCGTGTGTTTCTAGAGCGCTATATGAATTAAACCACAACCGGACAGAGGCTGAAACATCATTTAAATCCACATGCTTTCTGTTCTGTGTGACAGATGTGGTGAGGTTCGTATGAATATTATGCAACACTACAATAAGTAGTAAATCTGTTCATTCAGAAAAAAAGAGGAAAATAACCTCATTCACTCACATGCGTGAAAAACACACATGCAGCACATC
Organism: Spinibarbus caldwelli; assembly: GCA_039654775.1. NCBI lineage: Eukaryota > Metazoa > Chordata > Actinopteri > Cypriniformes > Cyprinidae > Spinibarbus > Spinibarbus caldwelli. The sequence continues at coordinate 1,305,321 of CM077225.1, read as the reverse complement.
AAACAAAGGAAATGAAAGTTAATTCAAAGGACAATCGGTTGCAGGTTCCTTTAATTTGCTTTCGCTTCAGGCATTATTATTTGAGCCGTTTCTCAACTGGACTGAACCTAGTTATGATCCTCAGCGTTTCTGGAGGTTTGGTCACCAGCGCAGGACTAATGCTAACAGCATAGGTGTTCAGTATAGCACAAACCCCTATCACGATTAGCATTAAACCCGAACTGGGATGCTTTAGAGCTGTGATCATATCCAGATCTGGACCAGAACCTGTGGAGAACAAAAACAAAATCATTACATAAATGCATTTCTAAAAACACTGATGCATCTGATTGAATTAACTTTTCCTATATTTGCATTGTTGTATGTTTATCTTATGTTTAACTAGTATGTAGCACCGTGGTCCTGCGAGACACGACATTTCGTTCCACTATATGTCCACACATGTAGCAGAATGACAATAAAGCTCGACTTGACTTGACTTGACTTTATGGGTCTGGATTATGACAGTAAATGCGAACTAGTCAGCCCTAAAACTAGATTTAAATAGTGTGGTTTGCATCTTCTCCATTTGCCCACACATCCTCCCATCCAGTTCAGAAAAGTGATGACGATCTGTGACCTTTAAATGCTGGAAACACTGAGTCACATTCACATCTGTCTCTTTGCTCTTATTATTATGTTTTTAGCTGCTATCTGAAGTCCGTCTGTCTCAGAAATCACTGGCGGATTTAGATATTTAAACACCAACCCTAAAGAGAAGGAAGGAAACGTGAAGCCGTGTGGTTTTTCTTCAGAGCTCTGAAACACATTTACCTGCTTTGACTTCCTTCCTCGCTCTCTGTCGATGTATTCCTGCCAGTCCTTCAGTTTATTCTGCTGCTTTCAGTCCAATCTCGAAGGGTCTTTGAGATATTCCGATCATTTGAAACAGCTCTCATTGACTTTCTGTCTCTGTCTGACGTCTTTCTCTTTCAGCAAGTGAATATATATTACAAGGTGAGTCACAAAAAAATCCCCACCAACGGAAATGTATGATGAGGTAAAATACCGACTACGTAAATTCAGTATTTAGAGAGGATTGAAATCAATAATTCACTATTATAAAATATCTAGGAAATCTAAAGTGCTACTGGGAAGTTGCTGCCTGTTTTAAAATTAGTAAAACTATGATTAGGTATTTTCCTTCACAAGCAACAGAATCACATATAAGTCATAAATAAAAACAGCATCAACATTCCAGATGATGATGATGATGATGGCAGGTGATAATTAATCATATGTTATGATCTCATGAAAGACACAAGATACAGCTTAGTGTTTGTTTTAGTCATTTATCTGTATTTGCTGCCTAATGTTCAGTTAAACGCCACTTTTTCTAAACCTGATCAATAGCCATCAATGCTGTGATTATTTCAGTTGGAATGAGTCAGTCAGGGAGTTTCACTCGTTGAGCTGAACCATTATTCACTAAATGACTGTCTCACGCAATTTTTCACATTTTACCTCAGATGACCTGCTTAATGATCCAAACCAGCCAGGTGAAATAGGTGAACGTGCGTACTTCCCCAAAAAAACCAAAAACAAATAAATAAATAATAATAATAATTAATTCTAGGAAATCAGCATATTAGAATGATTTCTGAAGGATCATGTGACTGGAGTAATGATGCTGAAAATTCAGCTTTGAAATCATAGGAATAAATTACATTTTAACAGATATTCACATAGAAAAGAGCTGTTTTAAATTGTAATAATATTTCACTATTTTTACTGTATTTTTGATCAAATAAATGCAGCCTTGGTAAGCAGAATGTTACTAACTAGTTTAAATTGGGTGCATTTCAGAAAATGAGTTGGTTTGCAGTGGCAGGTTAACCAAACAAAGAGTTTTCAAATAAATTTAGCAAAGAAATCAACGTTTAATGTGCATTCTAGCACCTATAAGAGACACACACAGGTATAAGTGTCAAAACACTGAAGATCTTCATGTTGAAAAAGTGAAAGTTTTGTCATGAACCACAGAGAACTTCTTGATGAAATGGATGTTTTCTGACGTCATCTGCTGTAATGCAGAATACAGCCATAAACACACATTAACAGTTGATTCTAGAAGTGTCACAGTCACATCTTTCTCACTAAACTACAGCAGCAGTCACTTAATTCTATTCATCAGTTCAAAATTTCATATGGCAGCACATTTCATTTTATATGACCAACCACTTCTGTTCGTATTATTTTCTTTTGTTTAGTGTTTACATTACAAATACACAAGTATTTTTAACAACAGTTTGACTCATTCTCAAAATGTAAAGACCAAATGTACTGTATATATATATACAGTATTGTATGTATACTGAATACCATTTGGAATCAGTAAGATTTATGAGAAGTATGTTTTTTTTTTTTTTTTAAAGAAGTCTCTTCTTGTCACCAAGGCTGCATGTATTTGATCAAAAATACTGTAAAAATTGTGAAATATTATTACAATTTAAAACAGCTGTTTTCTATGTGATTATCTGTTAAACTGTAATTTATTTCTGTGATCACAGCTGTATTTTCAGCATCATTATTCCAGTCTTCAGTGTCACATGATCTTCAGAAATCATTCTAATATACTGATTTGCTGCTCAAGAAACATTTATTATTATTATCAGTGTTGAAATCAGTTGTGCTGCCCAATATTTTTGTGGAAACCGTGATACATATTATTTTTCAGGATTCACAGATGAATAGAAAGTTCAAAAGAACAGCATTTCATTCAAATAGAAATTGTTAACAATATAAGTCTTTACTATCACTTATCAATTAACACAACTTTGCTGAATAAAAGTATTAATTTCTTTTCAGCTGCTCTTCAACTGCTCATTAATGCAAATATCTAATCAGCCAGTCACATGGCAGGGATTTGTAGACGAAGACGATCTGAACGAGGAAGAAAGTGGATTTAAGTGTCTTTGAACGGGGAATGATTGTTGAGTATTTGAGAAACTGCTGATCTGCTGGGATTTTCACACACAAGCATCTCAAGGTTTTACAGAGAATGGTGCGAAAAAGAGAAAATATCATGCAAGCAGCAGATCTGTGGGTGAAAATGCCTTGTTGATGCCAGAGGTCAGAGGAGAATGACAGATGGGTTTGAGCTGACAGAAAGATGACAGTAACTCGAGGCGTGAGGGATGTTTTATCTCTGCAAACTTTGGACGCTTTTGTACCGGCTGAGCATCGTTTAAACTCCACAGGTAAGCTCCTACCTGAGTATTTCTGCTGAAGGACATCCATCCCTTCATGACCAGTCTGGGTACCAATGCAACATCACAAAGCTCAAATCATCTCAAACTGGTTTCTTGAACATGACAAGGAGTTCACGATTTCTCCAGTCACCAGATCTCAATCAGATAGAGCACCTTTTGGATGCGGTGGAATGGGAGATTTGCATCATAGATGTGCAGCCGACAAATCTGCAGCAACTGCGTGATGCTGTCATATAAATATGCACCAAAATATCTGAGGAAGGTTTCCAGCTCCTTGTATCTATGCCATGAAGAATTGAAGCAGATACTCTAAAACTGTTTTCAACAGATTCAAATTTTTAATTTAAATGTTGCAATTTTCATTTTAAAACAAAGAAATGTAACAAAGCAAATTGAGTAATATCATCTGTTCTTTGTCAGACAGTCAGATGTTCTTCTTCCATATGGATCATGATCTTCAGGTTTTGTTCGTGTAGCTCCAGTGATGCTGAGACGCCAAATACTCACACATTCACTGTAATACACTCTTAAAAAATACAGGTGCTTCTCGATGCCATAGAAGTTCCATAAAGAACCTTTAACATCTGAAGAACCTCTCTGTTTCACAAAAGGTTCTTCAGATTATAAAAAGGTAAGAAAGAGATGGTTCTTTAAAGAATCTTTTGACTGAATGGTTCTTTGTAGAACCAAAATTGGTTCTTCTATGGGATCACGGTGAAGAACCTTTTAAGCAGCTTTATTTTTAAGAGTGTATTTCACTTTAGCTGGTCACCTAAATTGCATTTTGTAATGAAAAACATTATTTGTAAAAAACATATACAGCAGCTTAAAACATATGTGGATAATGTTGGACACTTGTATCACACTTAAAAAGTGTATAAATGTCATGCCCTAGATATAAAAGGTCTTATGGTTTTTCATGGTTTATGTAAAAAAGTGAGCGATGAAGGTTAGTTTATTCACTTTATATGCTTTAGACATCTAAAACATCCACATTTCACATCATTATTGGGTGCATTATTAATATAATTGTGTATACTGTTCAAAAGTGTTGGATCAGTAGATTTTTAATGTTTTTTAACGAAGTTTCTAATGCTCATCATGGCTGTATTTATTTGATCAAAAATACTGAAAAACAACCTGTAATTTTGTTGAAATATTATTGGAATTTAAAACAACAGTTTCTATTTTATATACTTTAAATATAATTTATTCCTGTAAAGAAAGCTGAATTTTCAGCATCATTACTCCAGTCTTCAGTGTCACAATGATCCTTCAGAAATCATTCTAATATGCTGATTTATAATCAATGTTGGAAACAGTTGTGCTGCTTCATGTTTTTGGGACCTGTGATACTTTTTTCAAGATTATTTTATGAATAAAGGATTAAAAAGAATAGCATTTATTCAAAACAGAAATCTTGTGTTAGAATATACACTACTGTTCAAAAAGTTATTTTTTTTTAAAAGTAATGAATACTTTATTCAGCATGAATGTGTTAAATGGATAAAAAGTGATAGTAAAGACTTCCATTGTTACAAAGATTTCTATTTTAAATAAATGCTGTTCTTTCATCAAAGAATCCTGAAAAAAAATATATATCACAGGTTCCAAAAAATATGAAGCAGCACAACTGTTTCCAGCACTGATAATTAATCAGCATATTTAGAATGATTTCTGAAGGATCATGTGACACTGAAGACTGGAGTAATGATGCTGAAAATTCAGCTTTGATCATTTTATCAAATTTTATTTTTAAAGTATATTTAAAAAAGAAAACCAATATTAGAAATTGAAATAATATTTCACAATATTACAGTTTTTTTCTGCATTTTGATCAAATAAATACAGCATTGATGAGCATAAGAACTCTATTAAAAATCTTACAGATCCCAACTTTGGAACAGCAGTGTATGTGACGTCATTGTGTGATTACACAAACCAACTAGTGAACTGAACCAGTTCATTGAAACAAACTGTGCGATAGAATCAGTTCGCAGAAAAGAATCAGATTTCCCCATTTGTCTGAGTCTCTAGATTACAGGAAATAATGCTCTAAATAATATTCAGTTTCTTGCACAGACCAATCGTTTCACTTCGTAAGACCTCAATATATCATCAGGAGCCATGCATATTAATTTGATCTTGCCTGATGATTTTTTCGACTCTCAAAGTGCCGGTACCCATTGACTTTGCATTTTATGAATCACCAAGAAGCACAGATTCAACAAAAAATCTATTTTCCTGTAGATAAAAAAATAAATAAAAATCTTGGATAGCATGAGGCTGAGTAAATAATCATCAAATTTAATTTTTGGATAAAACTTATCCCCTTTAAGCATAATTTCATTAGAAGTTTACTTTAAAAGATTGATGCCAATGATTGCATTATTTTATTTTTTTACTTTTTAGCGTGTGCGTTTGTAAAGTATGCATGCTCTCTTTCTTTAACCTTTCACACTTGCTTCAATGCTTTGAGTGGAGTGTAAGTGTGACTCAAGTGTGAAGTGTGAAGACAGTTAAGATCGATGGGGAATGAGTGGTTTATTGCGGCTGAGAAGAGTACAACAGGCAATGAGAGCGAAAGGGTAGGGGACGTTTGGAGAAAAAGGGGACGCCCCTAAACGCTGGAAATTCTCAGCCTACGCTGCTCGCTATATTATTGATGTGGTCAGAACAAAACTTCCAGTGCGCAGGATCCTTCCCAAGCATTTTTACAGGTCAGTGTGCACAGAGAGCATTATGTATGGATGACAACTCAAAGAAAACTAAATAAGGGCTTTGATTACACTACACTTGTAAATGCTATTCTGAGAATTTGAGAAAAGCATGCACATTTCTGGTGAGTAATTCTTCACCCCCATCCAGATGTTCAACCATGAGAAATAAACCATTATGTCACTTCCCTTTCAAAAGCAGCTCGAAAAACCACGTAACAGACAGAGAGATGAGATCAGGTGGATGAGAGACGCTCAATCAGTAATAATCGAACGGCCAGGTAAAAGTGTGTTTGTGCGAGTGGGCGATGGTACTTCCCAACGTTTCTAGTGCACACTGCGGTTTACACGTAAAAGAACAGTTCACAAATACACATTCATATCTGATATGAACTCATGCAGATATATATTTACATTTACACTATTGGTCAAAAGTTTTTTTTTTTTTTTTTTTTTCTTTACTTTTTTTGAAAGAAGTCTCTTCTGCTCACCAAGGCTGCATTTATTTGATCAAAAATACTGTAAAATTGTGAAATAATATTGCAATTTAAAATAGCTGTTTTCTATGTGAATATCTGTTAAACTGTAATTTATTTCTGTGATGCACAGCTGAATTTTCAGCATCATTACTCCAGTCTTCAGTGTCACATGATTCTTCAGAAAACATTCTATATGCTGATTAGGTAGAATTAATAGTTTTATTCATTGAGGATGCATAAATTGATCAAAAGTGAAAGTAAAGACATTTATAATGTTACAGTAGATTTCTATTTCAAATAAATGCTGTTTCTTTTGAACTTTCTATTCATCTGTGAATCCTGAAAAATAAAACGTATGACGGTTTCCACAAAAAATATTGGGCAGCACAACAGTTTTCAACATTGATAATAATCAATGTTTCTTGAGCAGCAAATCAGCATATTAGAATGATTCTTAAGGATCATGTGACTCTGAAGACTGGAGTAATGATGCTGAAAATTCAGCTTTGATCACAGGAATAAATTACATTTTAACAGATATTCACATAGAAAAATAGCTATTTGAAATTCTTCTAATATTTCAAAATTTCTACTGTATTTTTGATCAAATAAATACAGCCTGGTAACCAGAATAAATTATATATATAGATATATATATATATATTATATATATATATATATATATATATATATATATATATATATTTATATATATATATATATATTTAATTATTATTTATTTTATTTTTTTAAAAATTATTTATTTATTTTTATTCATGGGAATTTAATCCATGACCTTGAGCTACAAGGAGGCTTCACTTATTTACTTTGGAGTTAAAAAAAAAAAATTATATAATAATAACAAAATAAATGTAACTCTGATTCAGTGACATTTTAATTAACAAGGGTTTTACATTTCCAGGAATGTGAGTGACTGCCTGGAAACTGTTTGCGGTTTCTAGGTCTCAGTGGTTGCTAAGATTACTTGAGATGACTTGTTATCAGCCCATTGCTATATGGTTGCTAGGGTGTTGCCATAGCGTTGCTACAGTGTTTTTACTTGTGCGGTTAAGCGAATAACGTGCAAAAGCTCCTGAATCAGTGTCACAGTCAGACCTTCCTTTGTCTTTATTTGTACATCAAACAGCCCATGAATTCAACACGTGCTTTTTGGTCTGTAAAGAGTGAAGGTCTGCATCCTGCCTGTGATGATCTGATTTACTGAAGCACAGAGGAGTGGGTGAACCACAGTAAACCTGAGGGAGAGAGAGTTAGGGGAAATGCATCATACTATTGCATGTGCTGACTTCATGCATGCATGACATTTAAAGTTTCTTGTAAGACGCTTTCATCACAGCTGCTTCACTCCGGTTATCATTTAGAGGAACGGCAGATGTGGAAAGTTCTCTTAGTGGGGCTTCTTTCTCTTTTTATTTCGATTAATTTGATATAGGACACACCAGATAAAGAAAGTACCAGACGTCCCCTTAATCCGCATGCAAACCTTAGGGACATTTGTGGTCTTTTTCATTTGAGCTTTTTTGGTTATTTTTCTGTGTTAATGAAATGTGTATTTTATTAGAATTTTAATATTTCACCCTTTCATAAATCTATTTTAGACTCAAAAATAGTTTAGGAACAATTTATGTGTTTATGTAATGTATAGAAACCCATTAAAAGTGCAATATTTAATCCCAGTGGCATTTAAGCATAAAATCATGCTTTCTTTGTTAACAGGCTTTCATTCTGTTGGCAATGCTTCAACATTTTTAACATTGGTACTATTTTTGGTTTGGCTTATGGAGCAATTACTCGCTTTTTCCTGTTATCTGCCGGAAAAAAAATTCCTATTGAATTAATATAATGTAATTATAATTGTGTGGGTGTTGGTATGTTGGTAAAATGTATCAGAGTCTGGTTTGTATGTGTGCACTGAGAAATTAATGTGTGTTAAATTATTATTATTATTATTATTATTATTATTATACATTAATGTAAAAATATTAATAAAGAATTTACAGAAGTTATTAATAAAGAATTTACAGATGAATTTACAGAAATATAAAATTCAAAAATATTAGTATTTATACATTACTTTTGACTATTAACATTTTAAAAATGTTTACTTTTTGTCTTTTTTTTATACCTGATTTTCACCATTTTCTTAGGTTTGGCTTATGGAGCAATTACTCACTTTTTCCTGTTTTCTGTTTCTGCTGGGGGAAAAAAAAGCCTATTGAATTTATATAATGTAATTATAATTGTGTGGGTGTTGGTATATCAGAGTGCGGTTTGTATGTTGTGCACTGAGAAATTAATGTGTGTGTGTGTGTGTGTGTGTGTTACATTTAGATTTTTTTTTTTTTTAATTTTTAACTTCATCAGAATGGTAGGAAACTTGGTAAAGGTTTTGACCCTTGCTATGTGAACACACACACACACACACACACACACACACACACACACACAAATACAAATAAAAATCATGGACATGATTCAAGAAGGTTAAACAGTCCTGAATTGGAAACAAATGGGAAACAAATTTCATCTAGTGGAAGCGTTTGGTACTGCACCCAAACAAACTTTTTTGTGATATCATCCTCAAATTTGGAACACAACTATGGCTTTGATTTTCTTCAGTTTCAGAGTGAAACATGTTTTGAAAAAGATATATCATGTAAAATCTGAAAATAGTATTTTTGTGCATTTCTCATATCAATAAACACTTCTATAACAGAAGAAAAATCCTTACAACAATAGTCTTAAAGAAGTGTCTTTAAAAAGAGACCAAACTTAAGTCTGCGCTCCAAAGCATTCAAGATTTAAGTTTGAAATAATTTTTATTTAATATTTTTATGACCAGTTTTTGACATGCTTGTGTAACTTTGTTAAATTGACGCACAAGAGTAGGGCCTTATGATTTCCGCCATGCAGAAAAAAGCAAATTAATAAACAAAATTAATATTTTATACCTTAATATAATATATATATATATATATATATATATATATATTTATACCTGTTTGATAAACAAACATTTAAATAAGACAGAACACAAAATTTCTGAGGGGAAACAAAAACATTTTTTATAAGGCTATTTTAATAAGGAAAGGAAAGGAATAAATTTGAATAATTCAAGTTGTTTTATGCATTCAAATAATTAGACATGCTAAAACACAGAATTTGGTAACAATAAAACATGGTGGGGGAAAAAAATTAAACATTTCATAGGGCCTTAAAACATGTAATTTTTGTAAATAAATTGAATTTTTAAGTGAAAGTCGTGACGTATTGTCAAGTATGGTGACCCATACTCGAAATTGGTGCTCTGCATTTAACCCATCCAAGTGCACACACACAGCAGTGAATAGTGAACAAACACGCACACACACACACCGTGAACACACACCCGGAGCAGTGGGCAGCCATTGCTCCAGCGCCCGGGGAGCAATTGGGGGTTCGGTGCCTTGCTCAAGGGCACCTCAGTCATGGTATCGAAGGCAGAGAGAGTGCTGTTCATTCACAATCCCCACCTTCAATTCCTGCCGGTGTGAGAATCGAACCAGCAAAAAAAATAAAACATTTCATAAAATCGCTTTGGATAAAAGCGTCTGCTAAATGAATAAATGTAAATGTAATTTTTGGTAAATAAATTGAATTTTTATTAAACTGATGTGAAATTATACAAGTTTCATGATTTTAATTAATATAATTATTTGCAGGTGCATCTCAATAAATTAGAATGTCGTGGAAAAGTTAATTTATTTCAGTAATTCAACTCAAATTGTGAAACTCGTGTATTAAATAAATTCAATGCACACAGACTGAAGTAGTTTAAGTCTTTGGCTCTTTTAATTGTGATGATTTTGGCTCACATTTAACAAAAACCCACCAATTCACTATCTCAACAAATTAGAATACTTCATAAGACCAATAAAAAAACATTTTTAGTGAATTGTTGGCCTTCTGGAAAGTATGTTCATTTACTGTATATGTACTCAATACTTGGTAGGGCCTCCTTTTGCTTTAATTACTGCCTCAATTCGGCGTGGCATGGAGGTGATCAGTTTGTGGCACTGCTGAGGTGGTATGGAAGCCCAGGTTTCTTTGACAGTGGCCTTCAGCTCATCTGCATTTTTTGGTCTCTTGTTTCTCATTTTCCTCTTGACAATACCCCATAGATTCTCTATGAGGTTCAGGTCTGGTGAGTTTGCTGGCCAGTCAAGCACACCAACACCATGGTCATTTAACCAACTTTTGGTGTTTTTGGCAGTGTGGGCAGGTGCCAAATCCTGCTGGAAAATGAAATCAGCATCTTTAAAAAGCTGGTCAGCAGAAGGAAGCATGAAGTGCTCCAAAATTTCTTGGTAAACGGGTGCAGTGACTTTGGTTTCAAAAAACACAATGGACCAACACCAGCAGATGACATTGCACCCCAAATCATCACAGACTGTGGAAACTTAACACTGGACTTCAAGTAACTTGGGCTATGAGCTTCTCCACCCTTCCTCCAGACTCTAGGACCTTGGTTTCCAAATGAAATACAAAACTTGCTCTCATCTGAAAAGAGGACTTTGGACCACTGGGCAACAGTCCAGTTCTTCTTCTCCTTAGCCCAGGTAAGACGCCTCTGACGTTGTCTGTGGTTCAGGAGTGGCTTAACAAGAGGAATACGACAACTGTTGCCAAATTCCTTGACACGTCTGTGTGTGGTGGTTCTTGATGCCTTGACCCCAGCCTCAGTCCATTCCTTGTGAAGTTCACCCAAATTCTTGAATGGATTTTGCTTGACAATCCTCATAAGGCTGCGGTTCTCTCGGTTGGTTGTGCATCTTTTTCTTCCACACTTTTTCCTTCCACTCAACTTTCTGTTAACATGCTTGGATACAGCACTCTGTGAACAGCCAGCTTCTTTGGCAATGAATGTTTGTGGCTTACCCTCCTTGTGAAGGGTGTCAATGATTGTCTTCTGGACAACTGTCAGATCAGCAGTCTTCCCCATGATTGTGTAGCCTAGTGAACCAAACTGAGAGACCATTTTGTAGGCTCAGGAAACCTTTGCAGGTGTTTTGAGTTGATTAGCTGATTGGCATGTCACCATATTCTAATTTGTTGAGATAGTGAATTGGTGGGTTTTTGTTAAATGTGAGCCAAAATCATCACAATTAAAAGAACCAAAGACTTAAACTACTTCAATCTGTGTGCACTGAATTTATTTAATACACGAGTTTCACAATTTGAGTTGAATTACTGAAATAAATGAACTTTTCCATGACATTCTAATTTATTGAGATGCACATGTAATATAATTTGATTAATTTTAAAAAGGACTGCAGAAAAATTACAAAGGAAAAAAAATAAAACATTTCATAAAGTCGCTTTGGATAAAAGTGTCTGCTAAATGAATAAATATAAATGTAATTTTTGTAATTAAATTGAATTTGTATTAAACTGATGTGAAATTTATACATTTCATGATTTTAATTAATATAATTTGATTAATATAATTTAATTTAAAAAGGACTGCAGAAAAATTACAAAGAAAAAAATGGAATTTGGAAAAAATAAATTAAATCAGATTTCATAGGGCCCTACAAGAGCTAATAAATTAAGTCAACTAGATTTGTATGTTTCTGAAGAATTTGTGAGTAAAATCAGTAAAAGCAACAGCAAGTAATCATCCCTGATGATGAACGAACCGGAATGTATTTGTGTCTCTACACACGATCATGGAGAGAAAGTTCTGGAAAGTCCAGGGTGAAAGCACCCGAAGGGTAAACTACGAAAAGGTAATGGTTTTGCATTGAATTCTTGACATCAGCAGCTCACTTAGTATAAACGCTGGCTCAACAGAGACTGAAATCAAACTTTCACTGAAGAGGGAAGTACACAGATGATGTCAGATGCTGTAAGGTGTGCTTGTTTCCACTTGTGCTATGATATCTGAATATGAAGGGGAAATGTTTTTGAGTCAAATTGACATGTGTCTTCTGTCCCTTCTTCAAACTGATACTATAAGATACAAATGAGATCACCTCAAGAGCAGTGATGTCTAGACTCGCCTAAACTTCCTTTGGTTTGACAAAACCATCAGCATCTCCAGAATTCCCACAGCCTCTGGAATTATGAGGAATTATTTCATTTTCAAAGCAATGAAAATACTGCAAACAACTGCTCTAGATCTAAGACTGCTGAGAGTGAAGCGTCTGTTAGATGGACCCAATCAAAAGAGCAAAGAACTTTTTGTTTTATAACGGCAAATCATCAGGACCATTCAAAGGATGTTTAGTCCAGACTGAGTGTAGACCGGGGCTAATTGTCAGGTTTGTATCTTAGTAAGCATAAGGTTTTGACTCGTTACACAATTTTATGTCATTTGTAATAAAATATTTTTTAAAAATGCTTGTTTTGAGTAGCAGTAGTTTTGTACGTTGGTTTAACCCTCTGGCCCTCTTCGTTTAGGAGTCACACTTGCCTCCTTCGTGGTCAAAAGTGACCGAAGCCTTGAAATGTAACTTTTTTTTTCTCAGGAAAATCAATGTAATATATTCTTGTTCTATAATATTTTTTGATTATTATTTATGATTTTTAGGGAATTTTATGATACTATGCAATATTTATACAATTTTAATGAGCTATTTTCTCCATTAGAATTAATATATATTTTTTATTTCTTTATTCATTTAATATTTTTTAATAAATGCAATATTTCACATTAAAATAGAGTGAAGGCATTTCAAATCCATTTTATTTTTTTTAAGTGAGAATTGGTCCATCTGGAGGCATTAAAAAATAAAAACTTGTGTAATGTTGCGTAACCTCTTGTATTAGCAACCTATATAGATATATACAGAGGCTTTTGGATTCCCGTTGTTTTTTAGACCTAATTTCTTAATTTTTTTAGGTTTTGCTATTAGATATATATCTAAACATTCTAAAAGACTACTTTTTGTCAAGGTTTAGATATTTTTGGTTAGATAAGTATCAGGTTTTACATTATGATTACAGTCAAACATTAAAATCTTGTTAGAAAGGGAACACATAGAAAGCATTTTTGTTACTCAGTATTTGATAATTAACAACAAAATAAGGAATAGATAGTGATAATTCAAAACACTTTATATAAACATTTTGTAATTAATTGATATTTTATTCAATGCAATTCAATTAATGTTAACATATTTTCAAAATTTGCTTTGTTGCAGTTTTACCAGTCCATTTCTGTGTATATATGTAGGCTATATGTGTGTGTGTGTGTAAATTTCAAAATATAAAATTTTTCGGTCAAAAATGACCGAAGAGGGCCAGAGGGTTAAAACTTATTGAAACTGAATTTCTTTAAGTAAAAATTAATTTACAAACATATTAAACTTAAAATTATTATTGCACGTTAATGTAAAAATACTAAATACAAAGTTATTATATTAACAGAATTCTGTCCTTTAAATAAAAATAAATTTGCAAAAATCTAAAATCTAAAATTAATACATTATTATTATTATTATTATTATTATTATTATTATACATTAATGTAAAAATATTATAAATACAATTATTATATTAACAGAATTATGTCCTTTAAATAAAAATACATTTACAGAAATATAACATTCAAAATTAATACATTTTTTTTATTATACATGAATGTAAAACTATTAGAAACAAATTATTATATTAAAATTATTTACAGAAAATATAGCATTCAAAATTATTATGTATATGTTAGTATAAAATTGTTCACGAGACATTTCTGAAAATATAAAATTTTAAATTATTATTATTATTATTATTATTATTATTATTATTATTATTATTATTGTATATACATTAATATAACAAAATATTATAAATATAAAACTATTGTAGTAACGGAATTCTGTCCTTTAAATAAAAATACATTTACAAAAATATCAAATTAATACAATATTATTATTATACATTAATGTAAAAATATTATAAATAAAAATTACTATATTAACAGAATTGTCCTTTAATTATAAATATATTTACAGAAATATAAGATTCAAAATTATCATCATGTATACATTCGTATAAAATTTTTATAACTATAAAATTATTATATTACCAGGATTCTGTCCTTTAAATAAAAACACATTTCTGAAAATATTAATTTTTAAATGATTATTATTGTATATAAATTAATGTAAAAATATTAGAAATATGCAATTATTGTATTATCAGAACTCTATCCTTTAAATAAAATACATTTATAAAAATATTAAATTATTAAATATATTATAAATATAAAATAATTATATTAACAGATTTTTGTCCCAAAAATATACTATTTTAAATTAATATTATTATTGTTTATACATAATACAAAAATATATTATAAATATAAAATTATATTGACAGAATTATTTCCTTTTAAATAAAAATACATTTACAAAAATAAGATTTTATATTATTATTATACAATACAAGACAAAACCTGTAACTGCAAACACCAAACCAACCCGAACTACCGAGAACACTGGTCATTTTGTTCATTCAGTGCCGTCTATAGATTTAAGACTGCTGAAATAAACCAACAGGATCAGGACAAACATTTGTTTTCCTGCCAAAAAAAAAACACAAAAAGAGATGTACAGTGAGTATCTGCCATAATCTAAATCACTTCTAATGTTTAAAACCAAAATATAACAGCTGGTTTAGTGCTAATTATAATATTATGACATATGAATCCACAAACGGATGTACTTCTGTCTCACTTACTCCTTCACAGCAGCTTCATCTAGCGGAGACGAACAGAGCGAAACAAATGAAGCGTTTGGTTTGGAAAGACATCATGACACCTGTTGGTCACTGCTTAGTACTGAAGAAGAAAACTGTTAGTCATGCTGATCAAAGACATGACAGGTGAGTCAAATTAAGTCACTTTATTATTATTATTATACATGCTTTTTTTTTTTTTGCATAAACTTTGTTGGCAAGCAATGGCTGGTTTAAAAACATTACAAAAATATTCAATTTTAAATTATTATTATTATTATTATTATTATTATTATTGTACATTATAGTAAAAATATTAAATAGAAAATTATTATATAACAGAATTCTGTCCTTTAAATAAAATTAATTTAAAAACATATAACATTTCAAATTAATACATTATTGTTATTATACATTAATGTAAAAATATTATAAATAAAAATTCTTATATTAACAAAATTCTGTCCTTTAAATAAAAACAAATTTGCAAAAATATAAAATATTATTTATTATTATTATTATTATTATTATTATTATTATTATTATTATTATTATTATTATACATTAATGTAAAATATTATAAATAAAAATATTAACATAATTCTGCCCTTTAAATAAAAATACATTTTCTGAAAAAAAAACAAGCAACAGTTCAGTACTTGAAACTAGCAGGTCAATTTAACAATTAATATGGTTTAGCATTAAAAAAAAATGTAACAGAAAATTATTATATAACAAAATTCTGTCCTTTAAATAAAATAAATTTACAAACATATAAAATTCAAAATTAATGTATTATTATTATTATTATTATTATTATTATTATTATTATTATTATTATACATTAATGTAAAAAATATTATAAACAAAAATTCATATTAACAAAATTCTGTCCTTTAAATAAAAATACATTTACAAAAATATAAAATTTAAAATTAAAGTATTATTATTATTACACATTAATGTAAAATATTATAAATAAAAATATTAACAGAATTCTGTCCTTTAAATAAAAATACATTTCTGAAAAAAAAACAAGCAACAGTTCAGTACTTGAAACTAGCAGGTCAATTAAAAAATTAATATGGTTTAATATATATATATATATATATATATATATATATATATATATATATATATATATATATATATATATATATAATATAATATAAAAAGCAACAGAAATACACACAGACTGAAGCTCTACAACTTAAAACATTAATTACCACAACCACATCCTTCCTAAACAGTCATATCTGTCTTCATACCCAAAACAACACACATTTAGGTTCCAACATTAAGTATATATACTGTAGACTTGATTGGAAACCAAAACACACATTTTATGTGAGAACACAGATGAACTCAATTCTCACACCAAGTGAGAAAAAATGAACAAGCTGCGGGAGCTTGATGGTATCAGTCAAACCAACTCATCTGAGAATCGCTGAGTCTAATCTAGTGGTTGATTGATAAGGAAGTTTCTGTCCTTCCAAGCTCACAATGTCTCAAGAACGCAGTGATGCAACGCACATGAACACTTCAACAATTAAGACACACCAAAGACAAGCCTCTGC
The DNA here is from genome assembly GCA_039654775.1 of Spinibarbus caldwelli. Taxonomy (NCBI): domain Eukaryota; kingdom Metazoa; phylum Chordata; class Actinopteri; order Cypriniformes; family Cyprinidae; genus Spinibarbus; species Spinibarbus caldwelli. The sequence continues at coordinate 1,288,561 of CM077225.1, read as the reverse complement.
TAGTTTCAGCTCAGTGAAAGTACTATTTGCCTTACTAATAATGTCCACTAAGGTAAAAGTCACTGTTAATATTGCTCATTATTAGGTTTATGGGTTTGTGTTAAACATTAGTAACTTGTAGAACAGCGTTTGTTCTCTGATTTATCAAATCATGTGTTTTGTTGAGGAGAGGAGTGGAATCCAGGGTAATTATAGCTAACTAAAATCAGAAAAAGAAAATTTCATTATTTGAAATGAACGTTAAAGGAAAAATATATATATATATATATAATAATAAAATAAAAAATAAAATTATTTTATTTTATTTTGTTGTCAAGGCAACAAAACAAAATAACTAATAAATAAATAAATAAATAAATAAAAATAAATGATGAAATAAAATATCTAAAACCAAAAGAAAATCTAAAAGAAAAATAAAGAATATAATAAAAAATAATACAATACAATATAATATAATAAATAAAATAATAAAAAAAAGTTTTGTATGTTGGTTTAAAACTTCACAGTTTGTGAATTCCTTTGAGTAAAAATAAATCTACAAAACTATTAAACTTAAAATTATTATTATCATTGTACATTAATGTAAAAATACTAAATACAAAATTATTATATTAACAGAATTCTGTCCTTTAAATAAAAATAAATTTGCAAAAATATTAAATAAAATATAAAATAAAAATGAAAAAAAAAACCTAAAACTTTAATTAAAAATAAAATTAACATTTTTAAAAAAGTAAAAAATGAATTCAATTTTTTTTTATAAAGACTATTATAGTATCTCAATGATACTAAAGCAACACTGGAGACATCACACACCACTTTCCAACAAGTTTTAAACGGGCAAACACTGCTCATATTTTCTTCAAAATAAATAAATAAATAAAACTAATTAATATGTACATTTATCAAAGAAAGTATAATTTTAAAAAAACCTCTGCACTAAATGAGCCGTAATCCTAGACCTAGATTTGCATTTTCTGAACAGCCCCTTTATCACACGCAATAAAAAAATAAATCCGTAAATAAGTGCAGCGCATGAATGAAGCACTAATAGGAAACTATATTTAGATTGTAGTTTCATGCTGTCCATTAATGTTGCAATCAAATCGAAAGGCAGTGTCAAGCTTAAACCCTCCCACTGATGGGTTAAAGCACAAAAACACTCCCTCTGTGAGCTTTTACACTCCATCAGATCAAACACGCTCTCAGATCTCTGAGTCAATGCATGCAAGACAACCAGAGCCTCTTGAGAAGGTAAGACACACTCCTAAATCTCAATTACAACTAATCTGTTAGACTCTAAAAAATAAATAATTAAATACAAAATACCAAATCAGAGAATTTAAGTTAGTTGAAACGCTCTTATGCAGCAAACGCGTTCTACATGAGCAGCTCTGTAGGTGTGTTCACATACCAGGAATGCATTATGGATGTGTGTAAACAGGTTGTGAATGGAAAGACAGCTGTGGGTGAAATAATGCTACACCTTCAGGTGATAAACTTAATAATCCTGCAATGTTGCATGACCTCTAAACTTCACCTGTATTTGAAAGTGCACTGCAAAGGTGTTCAGTGACTGATAAAGCATTGATGAGGAATTCTGGTAGATGCTTACTATCAAAAGAGTCCTTTATCTGGTCTCTAGATATGGGTCTGTGGGATTTTTCGCCTGTATTCTGGTCAAAATTGCACGTCTGGTCATGCAGATGATTTGCAGAATCATTCATGTCTGGAGATCAAATGCTGCTCAACTTTCACATTTAAAGGGACAGTACAGTGGAAAATTGAAATTGTGTCATTTATTCACCCTCAAGTTGTTCCAAACCTGTATGAGTTTCTTTCTTCTGTTGAACACAAAAGAAGGTGTGTTGAAAAATGCTGTTAACCAAAAAGTTGACTGTACCCTAGTAAAAAAAAAAAAAAAAAGAAAAAAGAAAAAAAGAAAACCTATGCAATTAAAAAAAAAATACATTTATTTGACACTAAGTATACTTCAAATCCACTTCAAAAACATATTTATTGACATATCACTTAAGACTTACTGCTATTAAATTAACCAAACAGTTGACTGTACCCTACTAAAAAAAGAAGAAAACCTATAATTTAAAAAAAAAAAAAAATCTTACTAAGTATACTTCAAATGCATTAACATATTTATTGACAAATCACTTAAGACTTACTGCTATTAAATTATAATTAAACTTTATTTGGAGCATTTTATTGCACAATGCCATTTCTTAATATTATGCCTGAAATGTGTTTTAATATCTCTATTAATAAGGATTGGATGATCTCTGTATAATATCTGTCTTTAAATGCTAAATATTTAAATTGAAGTATACTTGCAATAGTTCCACTTTAGCACAATCAAATATACTTCAGTATATCTTTAGCTAGACTTCAGCTCTACTTCCGCACAATCAAAGTCCATTAAGTACAAAATTGGTTGTTCCAGTTTACAAGTACTTAGTATACTAAAAGTACAATTGCATGTATTTTTATGAAGCACGGAAATATGTAAATGTATTTGTAGTATACTTAGCACAAAATAAACGTAATTTAAATACATTTTAGTATTATTATTATTTTTTTTTTTTTTACTAGGGTAGCCATTGACTTTCATAGTATTTTTCCCCATACTATGGAAGTCAATGACTACCAGCAACTGTTTGTTTACCAAAATTCTTCAAAATATCTTATTTTGTTTAGAGATTTGAGCACATCATTAGGAGCACTAGTACTTTTGATGATTGACTATGCTCACTGAAATGTTTATTATTTTTTTCATTTCTATACCATTTTAATCTGTGGGCGGTTGCATAGACTGCTTAAACTAGTCTTACAAGTTTTTATTTAAGACTGGTCATAACTTTTATAATTCAGTTACATAATGTAGATTATAATGTTCTTAAGTCTTAAAGGGATAGTTTACATAAAAACTAAAATTCTGTCTTCATTTGCTCACCGTTGCATTGTTCCAAACCTGTATGAGTTTCTTCTGTTGAACATTCATTTTAACGAATATGGGTAACCAAAATGGAAAAAAAAAAACAATTTGGTTACATGTTTCAAAATATCAACTTTTGTGTTCAGCAGAAGAAAAAAACTCATACTGGTTTGGAACGACATGAGTGTGAGCAAATGATGACAGAACTGTCATTTTTGGGTGAACTGTCCCTTTAACACTGTGGTTGTGTTTATGCAACTGCACAAGGTTTGTGTTCCTTTAAAGTGTGTTTTAGAAGTAGTAGTAGTATTAATATAGTTTTTAATGCCATGTCAGCAGCTGATGCTACTTTCATGGCAAGAAACCAGTTATGAAATATACAAGCATTGCATTAATACAACAAAAAAGAAAAAAAAGATTTATATAAGATGTTTTCACTTACACATGACAATTCTAACACCTTTCTGGTAAAATCCTAGGAAGTTCATTGAATAAAAAAGTTGTCTACTTGCATTAAAACAGGACAGTTCAATAAAACATGTTTAATGGAAAGGGGTTTCTTGCAGAACCCACAAAGTTGAGGCTTCACCTTTCAGCAGAATTGCATGCATGTCCTATAGTGTGTTTTATTCATATAGTACCTACTTAAAAATAATTAATGCATGAAGTATTGCGACATGGCCATACTTCATTTCATTGAAAACAAAGAGTTTCATAATGCTTCCGAAAAGAGGAAACTGCACGCAACTTCCCTCATTTTATCGCCAGAGAACATAGATGTTTCTTAAGCATAACGAAATGCTTTCCATGAACATGCACCATGTGTTTTGGAACAGACTGCACATGTGAACAAGTGTTAATTTCGTTGATGTAAAATTATGGAGTTAAATCAATGCCACAAATACTTGCAAAATAACTGAAGTATTGCAAAAGGAAATAAAGTTTTGCAAACGAAAATGAAAGTAATGAGAAAAAAACAAATGTGCTTTTTTTCAAACAAAAATAACGAATTGAAAAAGAAATGAAGTATTGCAAGAAAAAAACAAGATTTGCAAACAAAAATAAATTGCAAAAAGAAAATGAAGTATTGCAAGACAAAAAAGACATTTTGCAAACAAAAATAAAGAATTGCAAAATATAAATGAAGCAGAGCAAAAGCAATGATTTTGCAACACATATTTTCCATGGCCATAGCTACTAATTTATTTGCAACGCTGCTTTTATTTTGCGTTTCAGTCAAGTGTGAGCTTGCGATAACATTTTTTTTCCCCCCACCCATGTCAAAACAATGCCAGAAAGTAAAACGTGGAGCGCAAAGGGGAAAAAAAGTTATTCTTTATTTTGGTTTGCAAAACTTTTTTTCTTTTGCAATTCTTTATTTTAGTTTACAAAACTTATTTTCTTTTGCAATTCTTTATTTTTGTGTTGCAATACTTCAGTTCTTCTGCAATTATATGTGGCATTGATTTGACTCCATATAAAATATTCCTCATCATTTTCACCACGACATTTTTTCACAGACAAAAACTAGATGATAGCGAAATAAAATACTTTTTGAATTACAAAAACAATGACGAAAATCTATTGACATTTTCTGCAGAAATTTCCACGCCCATCAGCACTGTTTTGGAATTGCGCTCTCGCGCTAAAAATAACCTACGTCCCCTTAAGAAACAATTACCGTCCGAACAGGGCTTAAAACTAAATGGTATTTTAGTCCAAAGACTATGACAAAAACTAAACGAAAATTTTCTGTCAAAATGAACACTGATGTGAAAATGTCAGTGTTAATTTCGTCAACGAAGACGACAATGAAAAATATTCGTTAACGAACATTTTTTCTGTGACTAAGACGAGATGTTGACTAGCTAAAACTAATATGTGATGATAAAAACTGACGAAATTTAATATCCGTTAACGAACATCTTTTCTGTGACTAAGACGAGGTGTTGACGAGCTAAAACTAATATGTGATGATAAAAACTATGACGAAATTTAAGCTGCGTCTTCGTTAACAAGATGAGACGGGAGTAGAATGTTATTTGAGGACTATCGGACATTCAAAATACATCCTATAGGCTAAGTTAACTGTCTTGTCTTTCAAAACGTGCGTCCCTGTCATTGGATTGCAATCGGATGAGGGGCGTTTGCATATCTAGTCTCAGTATGGCAGCCGCAGTGGATGGACAGGTTACCAAAACACGAACTAGCAATCTGAAACAATGGCCACAGGTTAGAGACAAGGTGACCTGACGTCCCATTTTTCCCGAGAGTCACAATTCGTTGTCGACTAACTCAAAGCTAGTGAAGGCGGGAGGGCGGAATCGCGCTGATAGAAGTGCTCTCTCTCGCGCACGCTCCACTTCTTCAGTTCTCACACAGCACGCGATCAGTTCTAGTGCTCAAATACACACACAGCAGTCCAAATGTCCATCGTGTCAAGTATTCGACACGATTCGGTTATGGCTTAAGTGAACGTAAACAGGTGGGTGAAAACTGAATGTGTGTCAGTATTACATGCATGCATTCCGTCTTAAAGGGACAGCATTCCTAATTAAATACCTATCTGTGTCATTAAAGGGTTAGTTCACCCCAAAATGAAAATTATGTCATTAATTACTCACCCTCATATCATTCCAAACCCGTAACTTCGTTCATCTTCGGAACACAAATTAAGATATTTTTGATTAAATCAGAGAGCTATCTGACCCTCCATAGACAGCAATGCAACTGAAATGTTCCCAGGTCCAGAAATATAGTAAATACATCGGTAAAACAGTCCATGTGACATCAGTGGCTCAGCTTCAGTTTTGCGACGCTACGAGAGTACTTTTTTTGCACAAAGAAAACAAAAATAACAATTTACTCAACAATTCTTCTCCCCCGAGTTACGTCTTCCACCATTTTGGAGAGTACCCAAGAACGTATTTGTCGTAATCAGCGTTATTTACGTTCGGGGGGAAAGTGCGGGCATGAATGTAATCTGCGTAATAAGCGTTGTTTACGCTTAGGGGAAAGCGTGCATATATATTGTGATACTCTCTAAAATGGCAGAAGACGTAACTCGGGGGAGAAGAATGGTTGAGTAACTTATGTTATTTTTGTTTTCTTTGCTCAAAAAAAAAGTACTTTCGTAGCGTCGCAAAACTGAAGCTGAGCCACTGATGTCACATGAACTGTTTTACCGATGTACTTACTACTTTTCTGGACCTGAGAACATTTCAGTTGCGTTGCTGTCTATGGAGGGTCAGATAGCTCTCTGATTTAATCAAAAATATCTTAATTTGTGTTCCGAAGATGAACGAAGGTCTTACGGGTTTGGAACGTCATGAGGGTGAATAAGTAATGACAATTTTTATTTTTGGGTGAACTAACCCTTTAATGTTAACAACAAAAGATGTTAAATAAATGTATACATGTTAAGTAAACCTACAGTCTCTGAAAAATTTGTATCTCTACCCAAAAATGAAAATTGTCATAATTTATTCCAATTTTTCCAAATTTAATCCTTGATTCAGATTTCTCATAAGCTTAACTGATTTGGTCTAAACAGAGAAGCATTAATGACTATTTTTGTTTGAAGACTACATATAAAATAGCTACCAATATTAACTGCAGTTTGACTAAAAGTAATGACTAAAAGTTGACAAAATGCAATGACTTTTCGTCGACTAAAACTATGAAAGACTCAAATGACTAAAATGTGACTAAGACTATTAAGCATTTTCGTCTCAAGATAAAGACTAAGACTAAATCAAAAATGCCTGTCAAAATTAACACTGATGTAAACATGTCTGTATTTTTCCTCAGAGAACCAATGTCTACCCCAGCGCCAAACACCTCGAACACCACCAACTCCACTGTGTACCCCAGCGAGGGCATGCGAGTGGTGCAGATGGTGGTGACCTTGATGATCTTCATCGTGGGCGTTTCTCTGAACGCTCTGGTGGTCTGGGCATTAGGGGTTCGAGTTTGGTGCCGCAACAGAGGAATGACTGGAGAAACCCAGAGTGCTGACAGCTTCAGGATCTACGTAGTAAACCTGGCTCTTGCTGACTTGGTGCTATTATTACGTACCCCACTGATGCTGACCTACTTAGTGAACTACTTCAGTTGGACGTTAGGGGAACCTGTTTGCAAGCTGGTGATTTACTTACGATGCCTAGGATTATATGCAAGTGCATTCTTACTGTGCGCTGTTGCAGTGGAGCGTTGTTTGTGTCTTCTTAGACCCGTTTGGGCTCGATTGAAACGCCCTCGCTGGGCCGTTCCGCTAGCCTGCGCCGCAATATGGTTGTTAGCGTCCCTTTTCGCTGTGCCTTACATCGACACAGCCAAAGTCAAGCTCTGGGCAAACCGCAAGGCATGCATAGAAAGCGATTTGGGAGCAGGACAAGCCTTAAATGTTTTGGAAACCGTGGTGGGATTTTTGCTACCTCTGGTGATCTTTTTATCGTGCAATATCGCAGTGATATTTTGCGCAAAGAAAGCTGAGAGCGCAGTGTCTTCGCCTACTTCATCAACCGGACCAGGTTATACATCCCAGCGTTTGAATCGTCTCTATCGTGTACTTTTCCTCACAATGCTCCTCTTCCTCACCTGCTGGGTGCCATATTTCACTTGCCGCTTTTTGAGGGCTCTTTCAAACAATCGGCCAGGCTGGAAGGCGTTCAGAGAACGAACGATTGGAGCGGCATATGTTGCACTTTTTTTGGTTTACATAAAAAGCGCTCTCAACCCTGTTTTGTACGTGTTCGCGGCTCGTGGACTCGGACGCACTGTTCGAGCCTCGCTTATTTCAACGATTGAGCGGGTCTTCAATGAGGAGTTATCAGAGTCTTTGCGAAGAAAGTCTTTGAGAAGGAGGGACTCTGAGTTTTAGGGAAGCTACTGATCTCAATATCTGAGATTGAGATTCCCAATCTGCTTGTTAGACGAATGATGAACACTGACAACAAGCAGAAAACACATAAACTATGGAGTCAAATCAATCCCACGTATACTTGCAAAATAATTATTGCAAAAGAAAGTAAATTTTGCAAATGAAAGAAGTGAGAAAAAATAAATGTGCTTTTTGCAAACAAAAACAAAGAATTGCGAAAATAAATGACATTTTACAAGCAAAAATAAAGAACTGTAAAAGAAAGTGAAGTATTGCAAGAAAAACAAGAAGTTTTGCAAACAAAAATAAAGAATTACAAAAGAACATGAAGCACAGCAAAAGCAATGATTTTGCAACAAATATTTTCCATGGCCGTAACTACTAATTTATTTGCAACGCTGCTTTTATTTTGCGTTTCAGTCAAGTGTGAGTTTGCGATAACGTTTTTTTTTTCCACCCCCATGTCAAAACAATGCCAGAAATTCAAATGCACAGAAACGTGAAGCACAAAGGGAAAAAATGTTATTCTTTATTTTGGTTTGCAAAACTTCTTTTTCTTTTGCAATTCTTTATTTTGGTTTATAAAACTTTATTTTTGTTTGAAAAAATTATTTTTTTTTCCCGCAACACTTCATTTTCTTTTGCAATTCTTTCTTTTTGTTTGCAAAAAGCACATTTATTTTTTCTCAATACTTTTATTTTCCATTGCAAAACTTCATTTTATTTTGCAATACTTCAATTCTTTTGCAAGTATATGTGGCATTGATTTGACTCCATAGTCCAGCATCTCAAAAGATTGACTGAGGCTGAGGCTTCATTTGATGGACATGAAAGCATTTCGCAAGAGCCATTCTATAACTGATATGATTGTTTTAATCTTGGATTTAATTGTGATGCATTACATTTTAGGAACTTAACAGCAAATGCAAGGCTTTCCTTCCTGTGGCTGGTCATTTCAGGCTTAAATTAAGCATAAAGAATGTTCTCTTATATTATGCAGTAGAAATGTGCCCTATATATAAAGTTTTCACCCAGATTAATAGCAAAGCATTTAAAACAAGAGCCATTCTGTAACTGATATGATTGTTTTAATCTTTGATTTAATTGTGTTGCATTGTAGCACTTGCATTTTAGGAACTTAAGAGCAAATGAAAGGCTTTCCTGTGACTAAAGGCTTAAATTAAGCATAAAGAATGTTCTCTTATATTATGCAGTAGAAATGTGCCCTACACTCTCAGAAAAAAAGGTACAAAAACTGTCACTGTGGCGGTACCTTTTCAAAAGGCGCACTTTTGTACCTTTTAGATACTAATAGACTTTAGGTACTAATTTGTCCCTTTAAGGAACCAATATGGACTTTTTAGGTACAAATGTGTACCTTCTGAACAGGTACCACCACAGTGACAACATTTGTACCTTTTTTTTTCCTGAGATTGTACATCGAAAGTTTTCACCCAGATTATTAGCAAAACATTTAAAACAAGAGGCATTCTGTAACTGATATGATTGTTTTAATCTTTGATTTGATTGCATTGCATTGTAACACTTGGTGGCTTTCCTTCCTGTGACTAAAGTCTAGTGATTTCAGGCTTAAATTAAGCATAAAGAATGTTCTCAAATATAATCCAGTAGAAATGTGCCCTACATAGAAAGTTTTCACCCAGATTATTAGCAAAACATTTAAAACAAAAGATCAGACATCGAACCAAACATGACACATCCTCATCTTAAAGATTAAGATGAAGTTGTTGATCCATATATAGTCTTGACAGACAGCAGAAAGTTTCCCATTAAAGCTAAATCTGAAAGTGAAAACTGAATTCCAGTGCTTGATATTGCAGCATTAATGCTTGATAATGTTATTTCTGAGTCTACTTCTCTATGCTCTACTTGCTGTTTTTAAATAAATAAGCAGTTATTTTGTTTATCAGCCTTTGTCTGTGTGTAAAGTTTAGTTTCTTTGTCTGTGACGGTCAGTCCAGGGCTGTGTCTCTATGAGCTGCTTGCACTGCATCCACCTGTTTATGTGCAAACTACAGAAAGGCCCTCACATCCTTGAGGACAGGAGCCATCTGAAGCGATCTGAACACTGTCGGAGGATCAGGGACGATCTTCATGAGGTGCTCCTGAAGGACCAAACACACAGAAGTCAGTAAATAAGGGTTCATAAAGGTCATTTTTAAGACCAAGTAAAGAGATTTTATGAATAAATGGAAAGGAATGCAATACTTCAGTCGAGGAAGCACATAATAAGTTTGCAATACAACTTTCAAAAGACCTCCATTACTTTTAAGGGATGGAACGATTACCAGTTTGACGATAAATCATGATAAAAATTGCCCATGGTTAGTATTACCGTTTCATATTTTAATTATCATTAAAACCGGATTCGATTACCGCGATTTGAACAACTCGGGATGTATAAATACATCGGGATGTTTTCAGTAACAGTTTCACGTGTGCATTTACATTCACATTTATACTCAGCCTGTGTGTGTCTAAGATATTTAAAAAAAATGCTGTAAATTTTGACCGGTTGGTGAAAAATAAGCTTGTGTGTATTCTACATTTAAACAATTGGTATCTTGAATTATTTATGGAGCAGGTAAAATACATATAATCATTTATTAATCAGTTATCATTTGACTTTTTTTCTTTATTTAAAAGCGGAAATGTGAGGTTTACCATTTTATGAAACCTTTTCAAAGTTTTATTTGAACATTTCATACGTTATAAACTGTTGTCAGTCATATTGTTATTTAAAATCCGGACAAGTTATTGTTTTAGTGTTTATGCAAACAAAAAGTCATTTTATTTGTTGTTAGTTGATTTTAAATATAAAACTTGGTGAAACAATTTATGTGTCAGTACTTTTCAAACATTTCCAACACATTTTAACAATACCGTTGTAATACTGATAACCATGATTTTAATACCGTTACATCTCTATTACTTTTTAATTATTTTAACAAAAAACAGCTTCTCAAATACTAGAATATGGAAATAATTTTGCTGCACCTTCTGATCATACTGCAAAAAAGTGATGCTCTTTATCGGTATTTTAGTTTTTTTTTTAAGATATTTAGAATTTTAGATAAGAAGTCTTGTCTTCTGAGAAATGTATGAAAATGAACAAGAACAAATATCAGCTAATTGAGTCAGAAAAAATCTTAATTCAAAGGGGAAACAAGTTGTCCTTCCTAAATGACAGATATTTCTTCTTGTTTTAAGCATAGTCAATTTCATTTTGTTCAAAACGAGATTAATCTTATCTTCATTTTGCAACTTAAGTAAATGCATCTTGATTTAAGGATGTTTAAATATTTATATCGCAAAGCAAGACAAAATGCTGAAGATATTCATTTTTTGCAGTCCATCCAACATTTATTGCCTTTATTGACTTTATGAATTTAAGACTTTCTGCTATGATCTTTGAAGACCCTAATTTGTGGAAAAAGTAAGACTTTTTTAAGATCTGCAGAAACCCTGGTAATTCAGCACATGCTTCAAAACCAAATCACCTGCTTGACTCGATTAAAAGCTGCAATTACGCCTATAAACAACCATTGATTTTGGATCTCAGTCACACATTTGTTGCAATTAACAAAAGCATATTGTGAACCAATTGCACAACATTTCCAAAAAAGTACCCTGTTCAGTGTTGAAACTGCTTTTCCTGAAAACATTGCATCAAGTCTGTCTGTATAGCTCTGCTAATGTTCCATATAAGGTGAAGGCAAGTTTTTCAACATTATAGAGTCTATTTCCGTGAAGATGTGGTGAAGGTGTTAAAACATCACGCTGTATATGTCGTTATGACAAATATTATGTTGTCTTCATAAAAACACAAGCGGACCCAGTCTGAGAACCAGGACCAACTTGGATGAATCATTGACCACAAACTAACCATTAAGGCTTTTAAGGCTAACTACTCAGCACTGTTTTATTTATTAACAGAGACGCTATTATTCATAACACCATTTGTGGTCATAGTGAAAATCAAAAGTGAATCCCAAAGTGATAAAATAAAGATTATTATTACTCAAATCACAACCAAAATGAACAAAACAGATAAATTAAATTACTCAAATGTTATCTTATTTGGGAGATATGTCAGTAAAATATGTCCCACTTCAGTCAAATTCAAAAGAACATGTTAAGAAATTACATTTTGCATAAAGAAAATAACGTCTGTTTTTAGAACCATTAAGACTTTCAGTATTATGGCATTATTTTCACGGCAAATAAACACATTTTTCTTGCACATCATCATTGCAGCAATGCAACAAACATATGATTTTGTAATTTTGTGATTTCCAATGTTTCTCATTAGTCTCACATTTCTGTATTGCAATGTTTTTTTTTGTTTTGTTTTTTTATTGAAATCAGCACAAAAGCAGCAAACTATGGAATCCCATTTCAACCATGGGAATTAAAATTAAAACTCACAATTAAAACTTTTTCCTTGCAATTCTGGGGAATTGGAAAAAGAATTGTAAAATGTTAACTCAATTGTACGTTTATAACAAGCAATTCTGAGGAAAAAAAAAGTAAAAAATGCAAGATATAAACAGAGGTACAAGAAATAAATTCAGAATTGCATCATAAATTCACAATCCTGTGAAAAAATAGTCACAATTGCAAATTGCATGTTTACAACTTGGAAAAGTCAAAGATAAACTCATGATTGCAGAAAAAAAAAAGTCTAAATTGTGAGATAAAAAGTCGCAACTTTACCTTTTTTTATTTTTTATTCCATGGTATTAACAAAAAAGTCAGAACTTGTAATTGCAAGAAAGTCAGTCAGAATTTTGAGATATAAACTCAAAATTGCAAGAAAAAAAAAGTCAGAATTGTGAGATAAAAAGGCGCTATTTCCTTTTTTTTATTTATTTTATTCGGTGGTAAAAATGGACTTCTAGAGGAAGCAAATACTAACATGTAAATATTTTTAAATTAATGCATTACAGTAACGTGAAAATTGCTTAACTGCCAAAGAAACAAATTCATAATGCAAAAAACCTGAACAAACTATGAACAAAAACATTCTCTTTAAGTAAAACCTAATTAATCATTCATTTGATTTTGTGCTTAAATATGACTTCTTCAAAGTTTATTGAGTAATCTCGTCTGGTTTCATTTGACCGGGCGTGTATGTGATGTACCTGTAGCGTTGGCTCGCTGGCCGGGCGAGACGGTAAAGCAGGAGGACACTGTCTGTTCTGGAGAAACTGGAACAGATCAGAGTCAAACACTAGGATGAAATGACAAATAGTTGGGTAAGTTAATCTAAAAAAAAAAAAGTAATTAATTACTAGTTACATCTTCAACAGTGTAATTAGATTACTGTACAAATTACTCTCTCCAAAAAGTATTCTTATTAATAATTTCTTATTACTAATTACTTTCTAAATCCTATATCAATCTCGACAAGTTAATGATTCAAGGATAGACATGAAACTCTTCTTTTAATTCTTTGAAATAAATAACAGATAACCCACCAATTCACTATCTCAACAAATTAGAATACCAGACCAATAAAAAAACATTTTTAGTGAATTGTTGGTCTTCTGGAAAGTATGTTCATTTACTGTATATGTATTCAATACTTGGTAGGGGCTCCTTTTGCTTTAATTACTGCCTCAATTCGGCGTGGCATGGAGGTGATCAGTCTGTGGCACTGCTGAGGTGGTATGGAAGCCCAGGTTTCTTTGACAGTGGCCTTCAGCTCATCTGCATTTTTTGGTCTCTTGTTTCTCATTTTCCTCTTGACAATACCCCATAGATTCTCTATGGGCTTCAGGTCTGGTGAGTTTGCTGGCCAGTCAAGCACACCAACATCATGGTCATTTAACCAACTTTTGGTGCTTTTGGCAGTGTGGGCAGGTGCCAAATCCTGCTGGAAAATGAAATCAGCATCTTTAAAAAGCTGGTCAGCAGAAGGAAGCATGAAGTGCTCCAAAATTTCTTGGTAAACGGGTGCAGTGACTTTGGTTTTCAAAAAACACAAAGGACCAACACCAGCAGATGACATTGCACCCCAAATCATCACAGACTGTGGAAACTTAACACTGGACTTCAAGCAACTTGAGCTATGAGCTTCTCCACCCTTCCTCCAGACTCTAGGACCTTGGTTTCCAAATGAAATACAAAACTTGCTCTCATCTGAAAAGAGGACTTTGGACCACTGGGTCCAAACAGTCCAACTGACCAACAGTCCAGTTCTTCTTCTCCTTAGCCCAGGTAAGACGCCTCTGACGTTGTCTGTGGTTCAGGAGTGGCTTAACAAGAGGAATACGAAAACTGTAGCCAAATTCCTTGACACGTCTGTGTGTGGTGGCTCTTGATGCCTTGACCCCAGCCTCAGTCCATTCCTTGTGAAGTTCACCCAAATTCTTGAATCGATTTTGCTTGACAATCCTCATAAGGCTGCGGTTCTCTCGGTTGGTTGTGCATCTTTTTCTTCCACACTTTTTCCTTCCACTCAACTTTCTATTAACATGCTTGGATACAGCACTCTGTGAACAGCCAGCTTCTTTGGCAATGAATGTTTGTGGCTTACCCTCCTTGTGAAGGGTGTCAATGATTGTCTTCTGGACAACTGTCAGATCAGCAGTCTTCCCCATGATTGTGTAGCCTAGTGAACCAAACTGAGAGACCATTTTGAAGGCTCAGGAAACCTTTGCAGGTGTTTTGAGTTGATTAGCTGATTGGCATGTCACCATATTCTAATTTGTTGAGATAGTGAATTGGTGGGTTTTTGTTAAATGTGAGCCAAAATCATCACAATTAAAAGAACCAAAGACTTAAACTACTTCAGTCTGTGTGCACTGAATTTATTTAATACACGAGTTTCACAATTTGAGTTGAATTACTGAAATAAATGAACTTTTCCACAACATTCTAATTTATTGAGATGCACCTGTATTGTATATAAATGTTCTATACACAGTATTAAGTTCAATTACAGAAGAAGTAACTTGATTTATTATCGATACCGAGGCATTGCATTCTGGTATCATACCGAAGCCAAAATTATGGTATCGAGCATCCCTAAGCATTAGCAGCAGCAGCAAGCAGCTTTCCTAGTTCATGTATGTGAGAATACAACATCAAGCGTCGTGGATTTTAGAACAGTAAAGTGAATTGGGCATTGCCTTATTTGCTGAAATCTCCAATGCTTTTAATATCTTCTGCGGGCATTCATTTCTACATTAACCGCGAGCGGATCGCTTTCAGATGCACACCTCACTAGTGGGGTCGGTTTGCAGTTGGCGTTTCACAGTTTTAAGTCAAGGTGAACCCGTATAATTGCCTTTCATAAACGTCATGTTGTCAACAGCCTTACCTATTTAACCTTAACAACTTAGTGAGCAACAGAAAATAATATACCTGCTCATAGGTGTAAAGGGGCTACGTCTCTATTTCACTCGTTACCTTGGTTCAGCAATAGTGAAGAGTTAATTATGAAAGTTTAGTGATAGTTTAAAGATAATTAATCATGAACTCGTTTAAAATATAAAGATACTACTGATAAATCATTTCCAATCAGTAGCCCATTTACAATGTAGCTAATAGTAGGACACTCTTAAACTGGAATTTAGCATTTGTGTACTCAGTTGGGCTTACAGCAATTATAGTACTTCATGGAGTGTAGCAGCAGTATCATAGAATTCAGATCGCATTATTAGCGAATTGATAATAGCAGTATGCTTAGCAAATCAAGTCAAATTATTACTGTTGTTTATAGCAGCGGTAGTAGATTGCATGAATTTCTACTAAGTAACTCTTTAAAATTGAAATAGGCTTTTATTACTTCGTTTATTTAACAGGGCGTACAGAGATTTTGTAAATTCTTCAAAGCGAAATAGGCATTATTTGTTTGCATTTCATTGTTTAAATAAAGATGCTTATAGTAATTCTAAGTATTTTCGTGCAGCTGTAGCAGCAATTTGTAGCGAATTAAAAAGCAGCAGAATGGCATAGCAAATTCAGATGCAATGTTAGAAATAATATTAGCAGCGGTCTGCATAGCAACCAATTATTATTGCTAAGATAGCAGGGGCAGCAGAAAGTACATTTAGTTGCATGAAATTTCAGTGAAAATGCATGGATGGGCTAAAGCAATTCTAGTACTTTCATGGAGTGTAGCAGCACTATCCATAGAATTTCAGATTGTATTATTAGTGAAATATTAATAGCAGTATGCATAGCAAATCAAATTATGCGTTTAGTTGCAGCAGCAGTAGGCAGACCATAGTTCACATTTATTCATTTTGCAGATGCTTTTATCCAAAGCGACTTACAATTGCTGAAGTTTCAGTGACTAAAAGTGGATGGTATGTCAACTCATCAACAAATAGGCATCATTTGTGTTTTATTTATTTAAAAGGGGCTTATAGCAATTCTAAGTACCTTTGTGCAGCTGTAGCAGCAGTATGCATAGTTATTCAGATCGCATGTAGCGAATTTAATAGCATCAGCATGCATACCAAATTCATATGCAATGTTAGAAATAATATTAGTAGCAGGAAGTCAAATTATTGTTGCTGATATAGCAGCGGCAGCAGAAATTACTTTAGTTGCTTAAAATTTCAATGATAACACATGGGGTATGTAACTCTTTAAAGTGAAAGGCATTTTTATTTCTTTGCTTATTTAACAGGGCTTACAGTAGATTTGCGAACTCTTCAAAGCGAAATAGGCATTATTCGATTGTGTTTGCTTGTTAATAAAGGCGTTTATATCAATTCTAAGTACTTTGTGCAGCTGTAGCAGCAGTATGCATATATTCAGATCGCTAGTTTAGTGAATTTTAATAGCAGCTGCACGCATAGCAAAATTCAGACGCAATGTTAGAAATATTAGCAGCAGTCTGCATGGCAATTCAATTATCATGTTGCTAATATAGCAGCGGCCACAAAGTACATTTAGTTGCAAGATAATGCTTGGATGGTAGTGAACTTTTAGGTGAAATAGGTATTTTATTACTTTGCTATTCAATTCAACAGGGTTTATAGAACTCTTCAAAGAGAAATAAGCATTAATTGGTTGTGTTTGGTTATTCAATAAAGGGGAAGTAGCAATTCTAATTAGGCTACTTTTGTGAAGCAGTATGCATAACTATTCAGATCGCAATGTTTGCAAATTTTATAGCATGCATAGCAAATTCAGATGCAAGGTTAGAAATAATATTAGCAGCAGCATGGATAGCAAGTCATATTATTATTGTTGCTAATATAGAAGCAGAAGAAAGTGCTTTAGTTGCATGAAATTTTAGTGATAACTCATGGAGGGTAAATTAACTCTTTAAAGTGCAATAGGCATTTATTACTTCACTTATTCAACAGGGCCTACAGCAGGTTTCTTGCAGCAGTAGTAGATTATGCTTTGCAAATTTTGATTAAATATTACAACCACAACAGTTCACACAGTAAATTCCTACTACAACACTGTGAATATCGGGAACACTTTAGAATAGGGAACACTTATTCACCATTAATTACTACTTTTCCCCTCAATAAATTCCCATTTTTCTGCTTATTAATAGTTAGTAAGGTAGTTGTTAAGTTTAGGTATTGGGTAGGATTAGGGGTGTAGAATAAGGTCATGTAGAATAAGGCATTAATATGTGCTTAATTAGTACTAATAAATGGCTAATATTCTAGTAATATGCATGCTAATAAGCAACTAGTTAAGAGACCCTAAAATAAAGTGTTACCTGAATATCATTAACAGCAACAGCATATACTTCAACTCAGTGTTGAAATGTAGTGAATATTATAAGTAGCAGCAGTAGCAGTTTTGTTGCGTTGGCCGTATCACACTGCATAAATTGCGGACAGCTTTACCTGTCGTAACGGGTCTATTGACTTTGTCATGTTGTGCCGGTTGCATCTGGCATAGACACTGTGTTGGAGTAAATAGGCATTCGCCTATATGCCTAGTTAATGGAGCTCACAGCCGTTCAGTCTCTTGTGCAGTAGCAGCAGCTTGCATAGGCATTCAGTCATCGAGATTTTCTCAGCAGCAGCATGCACAGCATGCATTTCTATGTTGCAAATTTAATTTGGACACAAATATATAAAAGCAGACAACTACATTTAAATAAATCCACTGTAGTGTCTTGCTCAAGACCATCTTGGAACGAGCCATGCATTTAGCATGATGTGTTCATACAAACTAATGTGCAATATAAATATTTCAAATTATCAAATTAAATGAGCAGCTGCTTTTGAGGCAGAATTAGTCCTGGTCATATGACACAACAACTACAGAGTGTACAGTGTTTTATTCTCTCGCCAAATATTTTGTTAGCTTATTAATAAGTTAAAGGTATTTCCATTGCAGTAACTTTGATGAAAGTAAAAAAAAAAAAAAACTTGAATGACAAATTTAAAACTATTTGCTCTGGCCGGCTGAGCCTGAGTCAGGTGGTTGCTGGGGGTTACTTCATCTATCAGCCTGCAGCGTGATTTCCATTTGTTAATGACACACACAGTGTGCGTTTCTACCTAGGTAAGTTTGAGCTATTGGCTCAGACACACATAGTTATTTAGGTCATTAGTTAAATAAACCTAAGGGTACAGCACCCAGGTTCACATTGTTAAGCCACTAGTTAATTTATCTGGGCTCCATTAGCCCAGAAACAAATTTAACTCAGGTCACTAGTTTAAGCTATCTGGTCAACCGATCAGGTACACACAGCAATAGTTCACTAGCATTAAGCCATTCGGCAAAGCCGTCTCAGGCTCACATAGATAGCAAACACACGGTCTCACGGCTCTCTGGAGCAGCAGCAGTACATATGTCTTGGCAATAGATCTGCTTGTTCTGGGGGGTTTTATCTTTTATTCCTTCTGCTTATAGGGATGATTTTAAGTATATTATACCCTAACCCTAACCCTAACTCATTTCGCCAAGACCAAATACATTAACATCATCACCATGCTAAAATGTTCCGAGAGTTGTCTGATGATATTCAGAGAGTTAAACGACTTGGCACAAGCTGATTGGTTCATGTTGCATATGCAGCCAATGAGCTTACTGCCTCGCATTTATATGGCTGGCTAGCATTCACTTGAGATTTTTGCAGCACGCTTTCAGAGTTTCTCTGAAACCCTCCACCTTCCCCAGGTCCATCTGTGTAGATCTGCTATTTATATGTTATTTGTGCAGCAGCAGAATGTCTTAAATACTCACAGCACCATATGCATTGGCAGTAGTTGCTTGCTACTACAGCAGCAGCAATAATCTACAACTACAGCAATAACCAACAGCAGCAGCAATTCAGCAGCAGTGTAGCAGATCTATTCCGCCAAAACCAAATACATTAACAATGTCATATCCATCACCATGCTAAAATCTTCCGAGAGCTGTCATGACTGAAATATGTTTGACAGAAAGGGGAATCCTGCAGAACATGCATTGAGTAGGTCTTCACCTTTAAGCAAAAATGCATGAGTCAGTCTTGTATGACCTATGCGACATCTGGTAAATACCACTTGATCAAATCTAGTTTTAAAAGAGATTAATAATCTGTTTGAAATTTCCGGATGGATTTCATATAATTTATTGTTTGTACATGTATCCCACTCTTCTTGCCACTTATTTAATATATACCTATGAAAATATATTGGGAAAAAGTTAGACCTGAAACGCTGTGGAAAAACAAAAGGAGATGTTTAGCAGAATGTCTCTTACTGATCTTTGAGGAGGTTACGATGCTTCTGCGATTCTTCTTTTTCTTTGCTTTTCGATGCCAGTACAGACCTGAGTCAAAAGCATGAAAAAACATCACACTCAGACAGTGATGATGAAGCAATCTGCAGGCACATGTAATTATTACATAACACATTACTCACAGAACGGACAAACCCAGCATGTTCTCCAGAGCAAGTAGGGTAGACTTGGTCAGCGGCTTCCAGTTTCCCTTATTCTTACTCTTTCCACCCATTGCTGAGTTTTTAATTATTAAATCAGAGGAGAAAAAGACAAAAAAAAAATTGTTAGGCCATAAAACAACAGACCACTATATTCAGACATCAGCTAAAAATGCCAATTCTGTCATCATTTGTCATCTCAGACCTCATTCATATGTTTACATTAGGCATGCACATTTTCAGAGATCTTCATAATCGATTTTAATTCAAATTAACAATCAATTAATTGTTTAATCCATTAGCGTGAATACATATAGAGAAACGCTTCAAATTATTAACAAATATTTGGCTACAATGCAGCGTTTTTAGAATCACTGAGATACTATTTTAGTTTTTATTATTAATTTCAATGTTTTTATTTTTATATTTTTTGTACTTTTGTTGTGTTTTTGTCATTTATAGTAGTTTTTGTTTTTCTTTTAAGTCTATTTAGGTTTTAATTTTTATTTCAGTTTTAGTTTGTTATTTTAAGTGCACTAAACTAAAAATTGTTTTATTTTATTTCAGTTATACGTTATAGTGTATATAGAAAATAAAGCTGGAATTTTTCCAAGAAAGACTTTGGATTGAACAATATTACTTTTGACTTTGCACTTTAAATTTTAAATTATAATGTTTAATGTGTGAATGATGAAATAGTTATATTTCTTTAGTTGATATATTCAAACTTGTGTGTTAGAAAATGATGACAGAATTTTCAGAGGAAAGAGGAAACAGAGGTTTTTCAGCACGCCATTGTTGTTTTTGGCAAACTTCCAATACCAAGAAACTCAGCAGGTTGACAAATGAATTTCAGAGTAACCTCACCTTACGCAACGAGTCTGCAAATGCATTCAAGTACAGACCTCTCCCGTCATTTCTCAACTTACCGCTGTGTTTCTTAGATGGCTCTGGATGTAGGCCTTCAGCACTGGGTTTGGACATCTGGAAGAAAGCGTTAAGCATGTTTATATTGTAGCTTTCATTATTTTTATCATATTTGCTGAATGAAATCTAATACTTGTTTCGTGCTAATTCTGGGCTGCTCATTTCCAAAAAAATAGTGTCTGTTTTGCTGGAGCACATCACACTTTCTCACAAAATATCATGCATTTCATGCCATTTTTGCTGTCCACAACATTTGAGTGGTGAAGAACTCTTGTTTTATCCATTAATCTTCAGAAAAACAACATAAAGACATGATTCCTGTCTTCATATGAGCCCGATTACAACTATTTGTTAAATTCTCAGCCAACTTTCACATGTATGAAATTGAAAAGTTTTTAAGTCTAAGGAAATCTGATACATTAAATGGAACACGATAAATTAATATGGTCTCTCTAAGTGTGTGTTTTCAACAGACCTCTATAACTTATTAATAAACATTCTTGAGAAATTGATCTAAATAAAGTGTTCATGATTAAAACAAGGACAAATATCTGCCAGTAGGCTTAGAAAAGTCTTAAATCAAGTTTTCATTCCCCACTGACAGATATTCGCTCGTCTTAAACAAACACTTAATTTTGCTCAATTACTCAGAAAACAAGACTTCATATGTTCATTTTAAATCTCCAGTAAATGTATCTTAATTTAAGGATGTTTAGATATTTGTACTGGAAAACAAGACAAAAATACTGTGGAAGATATTTATTTTTTGCAATGCTTGCAACATTTAATACCATGACTTTATGAACTTAATACTTTCTGCTCCTATTTAAGACCTTTTTAAGGCCTTAATTTGTCAATGTGGGAATTAGGACTTTTTAAGAAGTGCATAAACCCTGTATATAATCTGAAAAATCTTCATTCTTATTTTTTGGGGAAAAAAATACTACATGATGGAAAGTTTGTATTGATATTTTTAAACTCAGAATCATCAAATCAAGTAATATTAGGCTTTCTGGCAAATCAGCATAATTTTTTTGGTCACCATTTATTTTAAGCTCCAATTCTCGCTATTAACAAATAATTAACTACAACTTTTGCCTCAGTAAACTACTAATTTGCTGCTTATTAATTGTTAATAAGGTAGTTGTTAAGCTTAGGTATTGGATAGTATTAGGGATGCAGAATATGGTCATGCAAAATATGTGCTTTATAAGTACTAATATACAACCAATATTTTATTAATAGGCATGCTAATAAGCAATTAGTTAATAGTGAGAATTGGTCTCAATACTAAAGTGTTACCATTTTTTTTTTCCCCCCAAAAACAAGGGGTGTATAATATGACTTTCAGGTTAGAGAACTGAATATGAAACTTAACGTTAACAGTCCACCGTATTACTTCATTATGAAAACGGTATTTTAAAAGGAAAAGAACTTATACATCAAAAACATGCAATAAAATAAAATAAAATAAAATAATAAAAAATGATACTGGGGTATAATGTCTATAAACTGGTGCTCTTTGGATGTGGGATTTCTTGATTCGTAAAAAAACTCATAACGCCAAGGCACTCAAAAATATTGCGAAAAATAAAAACCATTTATTCTCACATGGCTTTACGTTAAAACATTAAAGCCATAAAAATATAAATATATAAATATAAATAAATATAAATATAAATAAATATATAAATATATATTATATATAAATATATAAAAATATAAATTTGTCCAATATGCCTTGAATATTTACACATAACATCCACTCACCCATTACTGCACGCCTGATAAAAAAAATGCATGAAGCAAACAGGTGATGTTAGCTTAACCTTTCCAGAATGACACGCTTTTATTGTCAAAGCTGCAGAGCGTTATAGAAGACGCCTGATAAGTGAATACCAGGCCCGTCAGAGCAGCAGATATCAATCTGGTGTCTATTAAAGCCTTCTGAATATCAGCGCACCACATCCTGAAGAAGAGAGTGTTTTTCTTCCTTTGTGCTGATGCTGTAGATCTGAATTCAGACACGTCTGCAGTTGAAGAACTTCCCTGTGTAGCGTGGATGTCAAAGGGGCTCAGGACTTTGCGGATGCCCAGCATATTAGAGCGGGCGATATTTTGGAAGGTCCAGGGGTTCTGGCTGTTAGTGACCCGTTCGGCCTGTTCCTCATAAAGCGCTGCTAAACTCTCTCTGCTAACCACCTGCACCGCAAACACACAATACAGTCACGATACAGCTTCACTTAACCACTGACCTGCCATCAGTCACAAAATAAACCACTCTTTGATATCTTTACACATTTAAAAGCCTCTGGTAGTCTCGACTTTGGAGGACAAAACATTTACATTTAATTTCGTCATTTAGCAGACGCTTTTATCCAAAGCGATCCAAAGCAATCAAAATCAACAAAAGAGCAATGATATGCAAGTGCTATAACAAGTCTCAGTTATATAATATAATTATAAAATTATATAATAAATAAAAAGAAAACAGATAGAATAGAAAAAGAATAGAGCAAGCTAGTGTTAGAGGCCTTTTTTGCTTTTGTTAATTGTATAATAAATAAAAAGAAAACAAACAGATAGAATACAAAAAGATCAGAGAAAGAAGTGTTAGTTTTTTTGTTTGTTTGTTTGTTTGTTTGTTTGTTTTTAAGAAAACAAGCAGTTAGTAAATAATAGAGTGCAAGTCTAAAAGGGCAAGTTTTTTTTAAAGAATAGAATTAGAATAGAGAGTGCTAGAGTTAAGAGGGTCAAATAAAGATGGAAGAGATGTGTTTTTAGCCAATTCTTGAAGAATCATAACAAAACCAGTCATAAGGGTCAATTTTTTTAAATTGAGAATTATAGAATTATCTGAAAGCTGAATAAATGAGCTTTCCATTGATGTATGGTTTGTTAGGATAGGACAATATTTGAAAATCTGGAATTTGAGAAAATTGCCTTTAAAGTTGTCTTAGCAATGCATATTACTAATCAAAAATTAAGTTTTGAGATATTTGTGGTAGGAAATTTACAAAATATCTTCATGGAACATGATCTTCATGGAACATGATTCAGCTCTCCTGGATGCAATTCAAGAGAAGAACACACAGCGCTTCAGAGCAAACGCCGCAAATTCTGAAGCTGCTGAGAGGCGTTTGGATGAATATATAAACATAGGCTGCGCGCTTTCCTCTCAGTAACGAAATAAACACAACAAAAACTGTTAAAGCAGCAGTTAAAATGCATCTGATTACAGCAATGTGGATGTTTGCACGAGCTCTGCAGTAAAGTCCAGTCATGTCACGTTTATTTATATAGTACTTTATGCAATAGATAGCCTTAAATCAAGCAGCTTTACAGTATTAATCATGAAAAACCAGTCAGTGTCGCTTTCAGTTAGAATTACAACTTGATTTTCTGTTATAAAGCAGCTCTCCAGTGTGGAGCTAGCTAATGATAATATATATATATATATATATATATATATATATATGCATAAATTAATTGTATAATAATAGTTAATTACATAATATGACTTTCAAAAACTGAAGTGATTACCATTATATATTTGTTAGAATATAAATATACTCAACATTTGAACTAATTGCAAAAGCTGAATAATCAGTCAATGTCTACTGATTAATCAGTGAAATAATCAACGATTAGTCTATTAATCATTCTAATAATCGTTAGATTAGTCGATTTTCAAAATAATCGTTTGTTGCAGCCCTATTCTTTAATATTTTTGTGTTTTAAGGGGATTTAATAGTGCTAAGCAATATTTACCTCTAAATTATTTTAGTATACTTATTTTTCACTAGGGTTCACATTGCAAGAGCCACAAAAATCTCCAGTTTCTGATAAAGAAAAACATTTTTAAAAAATCTAAATATATTTTTCCATTCTAATATGTGAGCCTGGAGCACAAAAGCAGTCATAAGTAGCACAGGTATATTTGTAGCAATAGACAACAATACATTGTATGGGTCAAAATTATCCATTTTTCTCTTATGCCAAAAATCATTAAGATATTAAGTAAAGATCATGTTCCATGAAGATATTTTGTAAATTTCCTACTGTAAATATATCAAAACTTAATTTTTGATTAGTAATATACATTGCTAAGAACTTCATTTAACAGCGATTTTTGATGTTTTTGCACCCTCAGATTCCAGATTTTCAAATATTGTCCTATCTTAAACCATACATCAATGGAAAGCTTATTTATTCAGCTTTCAGATCAATCTCAATTTAAAAAAACTGACCCTTATGATTGGTTTTGTGGTCCAGGGTCACAAATGACCAAAGGCTACCAGAGGAAATAAACACACAGCAAATGTCACGCAACGCATTATTGCCACATCGTTTTGGAGGAAAAGCCGATTATGAAAATTCATAAAGGGGAAGTTAGAAGCTAAATGCCCTCAAAACAAACCTTGACTGGAAAGGGAAGCTTCTTGGCCACTTCTTTGAGCACAGCGTCCACTTCACCCATCTCCACGCGACCTCCGACCTCCACCACCAGACGCCCGCATTTGACCAGAGTCACATAGTGGTCACTGGTGCCCAGTTTGTTCTGTTTCTTCATGTCATTCCAGACAGTTATCTGTTAGTTTACTCAGTTTGCTGGATTTGATTGTTGACGATTTGGCTTGATCTTGGATCATTTGGTTCTTCGAAGCTCATCAGAGTTTCTGTCATAGCAACAGATCCGTAAGCTTAAACCGCTCGAGAGCAGCTTATTTCATGTAAACAGGATTAGATTGCATCTTTTTAAGCAGAACTGATACTTAAAATATGTCCCAGCCACCATTACTTTATTAGAAGTGTACCCTACTGGTCCAGGGACAATAATTTAAAATATTAATAATTTAAAAATTAATTTGAAAATAATATAACAATGTTGTGTAGTTTATAATACTATAGACACAGTTTTACGCACTGGAAGATTTATTAGTGATGAAATAATTACCTTATAATTGTATTGGAGTCTTACACACATGCTATACAGTGCATTAATTTGAGTGATGACAGATATTATGAGTGGCTTGATGGAGCGCAGGAGATGCAGAGACTTGATAAGAAACTTTAATTAATGCTGCCACGTAACAAATCGGCTTCAAAGATAAAATTAAATGAATTGCTAATTACAACACTGAAATAAAAATGTAAAGCCTGTACAAATACTAGAAATCATGAATATAAATAATTGGGAATCATGTAAAAAATTACAAATAAATTAAAAACAGTGCACATTTCTTTTATCTATTCTAACATTTATGTAGTTTTGTTTACTTGGCTGTTTCTTTATAAAAGTCCAGAAATTTGTCAAGTTTTTCGTCAGGTGTCTTTTTTAATTATATGATGTCATTACGCTGCTGTCTTGCCGCTGATCGTGGTTTCGAGTATCCATACATCTGCCCTTTTCAGGGAACACGAGAACCTTAGACAACTTAATCCAGATATTTTAATCTAATATGCAAATTCGTTTGAAGAACCAAATTAGCCAGAGATCAGTTATCAGGATTAGAAGATCTGGAATCTGTCAAATCATCTCAGATGTCATAAGCGTCGTACAAAGAACGGGGCCCTGATCTCTGTGTGGAGCAAACTAAAATCTGACTGGATTATTACAGTTAATGTCAAAATGAATGTTTGGAAATGTAAACTGATATTTCCTACTGACACACTACAGCAAAAGATAGAAATAACTGACTTAAAACCATTTTTAGCTGCTGAAAATACTAGTGCTCTAATGATTTTGGCCAGCACTGTAAACACACAGACGTTCTGGGTCTCTTCTAAACACTGGCCACGATCTCGTACGGTCCTTCAGTGAACATATTGCCACTTTTGGCCGGTCTCTGGATGTCACGCAGCTTCTTCATCTCCTTCGTCGCTTGTTTCAAGTTCAGGACCTTCTCAAGGAACTTCAGTTTGAGCTTGTCTGGTAGAACCACGTCTGAATGAGAGAAAAACACAGCACTCCAACTCACGCGCTCCAGTCTAGTGGCTGCACGATTCATCACAATAAAACCAAAATCAGCTTTATTAAAAGTCAAATATGGCTTAGTGCAATTATCAAAATGCAAACCACTGTCTTAATTTCTCTGCATATATTTATTCAAATCATATTTAATTAAATAAATATATGCAATGATATTAAGACAGCCATAAATATTAGTATTATAATTTTACAGTTGTAAAATAAAATGATTAGTAGTATTATATTATTTTTCTTAAACACTCATTTTTATTTTACTGTGAAATGTCAAAATTAATTATTTTTTGTTTTTATTTAGTAAAAAAATATTAATTATTATTATTATTATGATTACTGTTATGAAATTATTAATACAAATTATTGTATTTAGCAAGAATAATAATTGTTATATTGTTGTTACTAAATTAAAATATAGAAATACTACAAACAAAAGAATGATTAATTTACTATTATTTATTATTAGTAATGTTTATATTTTTATTTAGTAACAAATATTATTATTATTGCTATTATTCTTATGAAATTTAAAAAAAAATTATTTTGTTTAGTATTTTGTATATTTTTATTTAGCAATAACAATAACTACTATTATTAATGTTGTTACCAAGTTAAAATATATAAACATATCAGATAATATAAATATTTATTAGTTTATTTAGTAATTTTTATCATTTCACTTAGTAAAAAATAATAATAATTATTATTATTACGGTTATGAAATAAAAAATACAAAAAATTAGCAACAATAATAATAATTATTACTATTAATACTGTTGTTGTAAATTAAAATATATAGAAAATACTACAAACAAAATAATTATCAGTTTATTTAGTATTTATTTTATAATTTTTTATTATATCTAATGCTATTATTATTATTATTATTATTATTAATAATAATAATAATAATAATAATAATAATAATATTGCTATATACAGTCAGGTCCATAAATACCACACCACCACAATGGAATTCAAATGAAACGAACAAGATGTGCTTTAACTGCAGACTGTCAGCTTTAATTTGAGGGTATTTACATCCAAATCAGGTGAACGGTGTAGGAATTACAACAGTTTGCATATGTGCCTCCCACTTGTTAAGGGACCAAAAGTAATGGGACAGAATAATAATCATAAATCAAACTTTCACTTTTTAATACTTGGTTGCAAATCCTTTGCAGTCAATTACAGCCTGAAGTCTGGAATGCATATACATCACCAGACACTGGGTTTCATCCCTGGTGATGCTCTGCCAGGCCTCTACTGCAACCGTCTTCAGTTCCTGCTTGTTCTTGGGGCATTTTCCCTTCAGTTTTGTCTTCAGCAAGTGAAATGCATGCTCAATCGTATTCAGGTCAGGTGATTGACTTGGCCATCGCATAACAATCCACTTTTTTCCCTTCAAAAACTCTTTGGTTGCTTTTGCAGTATGCTTTGGGTCATTGTCCATCTGCACTGTGAAGCGCCGTCCAATGAGTTCTGAAGCATTTGGCTGAATATGAGCAGATAATATTGCCCGAAACACTTCAGAATTCATCCTGCTGCTTTTGTCAGCAGTCACATCATCAATAAATACAAGAGAACCAGTTCCACTGGTAGCCATACATGCCCACCACCACCATGCTTCACTGATGAGGTGGTATGTTTAGGATCATGAGCAGTTCCTTTCCTTCTCCATACTCTTCTCTTCCCATCACTCTGGTACAAGTTGATCTTGGTCTCATCTGTCCATAGGATGTTGTTCCAGAACTGTGAAGTCGTTTGGCAAACTCTAATCTAGCCTTCCTGTTTTTGAGGCTCACCAATGGTTTACATCTTGTGGTGAACCCTCTGTATTCACTCTGGTGAAGTCTTCTCTTGATTGTTGACTTTGACACACATACACCTGCCTCCTGGAGAGTGTTCTTGATCTGGCCAACTGTTGTGAAGGGTGTTTTCTTCACCAGGGAAAGAATTCTTCGGTCATCCACCACAGTTGTTTTCCGTGGTCTTCCGGGTCTTTTGGTGTTGCTGAGCTCAACGGTGCGTTCCTTCTTTTTAAGAATGTTCCAAACAGTTGTTTTGGCCACGCCTAATGTTTTTGCTATCTCTCTGATGGGTTTGTTTTGTTTTTTCAGCCTAATGATGGCTTGCTTCACTGATAGTGACAGCTCTTGGATCTCATCTTGACAGTTGACAGCAACAGATTCCAAATGCAAATAGCACACTTGAAATGAACTCTGGACCTTTTATCTGCTCATTGTAATTGGGATAATGAGGGAATAACACACACCTGGTCATGGAACAGCTGAGAAGCCAATTGTCCCATTACTTTTGGTCCCTTAACAAGTGGGAGGCACATATGCAAACTGTTGTAATTCCTACACCGTTCACCTGATTTGGATGTAAATACCCTCAAATTAAAGCTGACAGTCTGCAGTTAAAGCACATCTTGTTCGTTTCATTTGAAATCCATTGTGGTGGTGTATAGAGCCAAAAATGTTAGAATTGTGTCGATGTCCCAATATTTATGGACCTGACTGTAATTTAAAAATTTTTATTTATCATTTTTCAGTGCAATTGCAAATTTTATCAGGAAAAAAAAAAAAAAAATCGCAGCTGGGGTTTGAGTTAGTTTTTTTCCCAAATGATGCAGCCCTTTACTCTTGAGTACAAAGAAATCAGAAACTTCTCATTTGCTTTGTTGAAAGAGTTTAAAAAAATACAGCACTAACATGCATCAATTCACTATCATAAATGAACTTGCCAACTCAGTTAAAGTGTTTAACTGGTTAAGTATTGGTGCAGTATGAATGATCATTACCGCTGAAGTCTGGTGGAACTTCATAAGTCCTCAATCCTGCTGACAGGACCTTCAGGTTATTCTGAACAACATCTGCATTAAGAGAAAGAGATTTCACACATTCAACCATTAAACAGAGCTCAATCTACAAATCAGTAATTATAATTAACTATTATAAATATAACTCATACTGACTGATTCATGAATCATGGTATTTACATAGTAAGAATATCATGAACATGTCCAAAAAATGGTATCGCCATGCTGTGTGTCTAAAAATACTTTATTTGTTAGTGGTACTAATAAAAATAATTAATATAAAAAATTTACTAAAAATATTGTAAGATGATTTGTCTGGAATCTACCTGGCTGGCTTGATATCCGGACAAACCCCAGAAACGCGCGATTTAGTACTGAAAACATGACTGATTCTAGAATTTATTTCTATGTGCAATAGAGAATTTATTTCAGTTCCACAAGGTCGCTGCCATTTTTGATCAACTTCTGGTTTGTCGGTGAAATTCAGCCGGTGGAAACACGAGTTCCGAATGATTACAGTTTATTTGATTTTTATTCCAGATGGTTGTAGTTTGAACATCTAAAAATATATAGAAAAATAACTTGCCAATTAATTTACAAATAAATATTTAAATATTTTAAGTATATAAAATGATGTAGCCTACTAATGTAAAACATATATAAAATTTAAATTGCGCAAAGCATCGCATTTTTTTTCTTTAGTCAGTATCTACAAAAAGAGACATTTTACACACACAAAAAAGCAAATTAGCCATATTTATATTATTTTAAGAAATAGTACACAAACATCTGAAGCCACGCCCTCATGTCAATCAGCAACACGTCACGTGATCACTGATTGATTACACACACGTCAGCAGTCACGAACTACATCTTTAGCTAGACATTAGACTACAGTGTTAGTAGGTAATATTTATTAGTATCCAATGTGTTGATAGATTTATAAAACAAATGTTTTAAGCAGAATTTAAATTGAAATCTCTTTCTATGATGAATGATTGATTATAAAACATTTTAAGCAGACACACTACCTATCAAATATTTAGAATAATTCATGTTTTTGAATGAAAGTCTCACCAAACCTGCATTTATTTGATCAAAAATTCAGTAAAAATAGTGAAATATTATTAAAATTTAAAACAGCTGTTTTCTATGTGAATATCTGTTAAACTGTAATTTATTTCTGTGATGCGCAGCTGAATTTTCAGCATCATTACTGCAGTCTTCAGTGTCACATGATCCTTCAGAAATCATTCTAATATGCTGATTTGCTCCTCAAGAAAAAGTTTTTAAAAAGTTGTAAAAGTTTTAATGATTCCAAACTTTTACAGATGCATTTTTTTGCATATTTGTCTCTCAGGTCCCACATGATGTTGGAAAGCTCAGACTCGAGTCATAATCCAATTCAATCCAACTTTCCGTACTCGTTTTCTGAGGATGGTCACCTGCTCCACAAAGTCACCTCTGAACCCTACAAGTTCACCTTCAGAACGATGACGTCTCTGTAACCGAACAAGATCATCAAAACCTCTGTCTCTACATTACCCAACACGTTTATGAGCTCCTAGAGAGCAAGTTCCACCTTCTTAGGGTGCATCTAGAGGAGGATAGTTTTGTATTCATGAGTCCAGGAGCGCTGGATCATCCTGGAAGTCTTCTGGATTTGAGTCAGGATTGGGGAACAGTGCGAAGTGGAGTGTGGAGCTGGAAGATTTCAGCTCATGAGGGACTGGAACGAGGCAGACAGATCCATATCTGCACCTGGCTGCGTTGGAATCGTTTGCTATCATCATTATGAACTCTAACGAGGGTGGAAAGACTATAGAACATCACATGCATTTAGTCTGAGAACGCTTGGTTTCTCAGAGCTCTGCTGAGCATGTATTTGTAGCCACTCATGGATATGGAGGCCTTGCTTTTGTTGATCTTTTATGCCATCAGATGCATGAAGTTCAGAGGCGTGTGAAGGCTGTTGCTTTCTTAGATTCGTCTCACAGCTTCTGGCATCAACCGCTGGAAAAATCCGGACGCGATTGGCTAAAATCCCACTCCAGAACCTGGATTCTCAGCAGCAAACCCTTGAATCGCTCTGCTGGGTCGCTGAAGGCTGGCTGTCCACAGATTTTTGCAGGGATTCAGTGCCTGCTTTTTGCATGGAGTCTGTGTTTCGCTTTTTCCACAAAACCGTCAAACCTAAAGCAACACTGACTCCATTTCAAATCATCACTAGGAGCAAGAGTTGCACGAATGACCAAAACAACAACTCAATCTGATCACACTATCTGTGTTACAGATGTTCAAATCTGAAATAAATAAAAGACTTGCATTAAAATGGTCATTTTTGTCTTATTATAAAAAAAATTCAAAAAAAAAAAAAAAAAAAACTTAGACCACATGCACTACTGGAAAATATTACAGGAATAGATCACCCAGAAATGAAAATGTGCTCACCCTCAGGCCATTCCAGATTAGGATGAGTTTGTTTCTTCATCAGGTTTGTAGAAATGTGTCTCTGCATCAGTGTCTCAGCAATGGATGCTCTGCAGTGAATGGGTGCCGTCAGAATGAGAGTCCAAACAGCTGATAAAAACATCACAATAATCCACAAGTAATCCACACCACTCCAGTCCATCAGTTAACATCTGGAGAAGACAAAAGCTGAAACAAATCCATCATTAAGATGTTTTTAACTAAAACACGAGTCCATAATCCATAATAACTCTTCCTCCAGTGAAAAAGTGTGTCTCCTGTTGTCTCTCACATCAAAATCCAGCCACATATTTGTTTAGAGCTGTTTGGGCTTGTAAACGCTGCTTGATCTGTGCAGATTTCTCTCCTGATTCAGACCAGAACACTTTCTCACTGGAGGAAGCGTTATTATGGATTATGGACCGGAAGCAATGGTTTGAAGTTAAATACGTCTTGATGGATTTGTTTCAGCTTTTGTCTTCTCCAGATGTTAACTGATGGACTGGAGTGGTGTGGATTACTTGTGGATTATTGTGATGTTTTTATCAGCTGTTTGGACTCTCATTCTGACGGCACCCATTCACTGCAGAGACAGTGATGCAATGACACATTTCTCCAAATCTGATCAAGAAACAAACACATCCTAACCTTGGATGGCCTGAAGGTGAGCACATTTTCAGCAAATATTCATTTTTGTCTGATCAAGTGCTTTAAACACATTTGACAGTGGTTAAATGTCTAGTTTTATGGAAGTACAAATGGTTGAATGGCACCATCAGTGTGGTCAGTGTAAAATCAATAAGCTTTACTTTGAAAACATCAAACAAAAATTTCACAATACACAGAATAAATACATCAGATTGCTTATCGTTTACACAGGAAACTCTACATCCTGACAAAGCTCACTTTAACTAGTCTCTCCGTCAGAAGATGGGTTGGGTCAAACTCAATGTTAGATGTCATGGTACAGCAGATCATATTTAGGGATGTTTCTTGGGTCGATCGGGCTTTGGACGATCAGTTAGCACCTCGATAGATCACTTCAATCAGATCCATGAAGTCCTGCTTAGTTCTGAAGCTTCCAACAAACTTGGTATGATCTGGAGATCTGAATAGAAATATCAAGGAAGTAATTAAAGAGAAAATCATGTCACAGAAATGTAGGCATCAAAATATGAAATGTAGTGATTACTGTGAAATATTATGAAATCAGAGTCCTACGCATCAAATTTATCTTTCTTGTTTCTGAACACATCTTTGGAAACATCCGTCTCAGCAGAAGTTAATTTTAGTTTAAGCAAAACTAACGTCTCACTTTAACCACATATCCTGTGTTTGTACCTTTTTGCAAACACATATCCTGTTTCCTTTGGGTCAAAGCCAGATGATTAATAGTAAAATTTAATGCAAACTTGATTGCAGCGGTTCTTGTAAACCCTCATATAAACACAGAAAATGATGTAAAATGCAATATTATA
The DNA here is from genome assembly GCA_039654775.1 of Spinibarbus caldwelli. Taxonomy (NCBI): domain Eukaryota; kingdom Metazoa; phylum Chordata; class Actinopteri; order Cypriniformes; family Cyprinidae; genus Spinibarbus; species Spinibarbus caldwelli. The sequence continues at coordinate 1,255,166 of CM077225.1, read as the reverse complement.
TATGAATAACATCTGAAAGAGGCACATTTATCAACACTCACCCATAGTCAACCTTCATGTGCTGTCTGTTGAAGAAGAACACTGCTGAGGGAATGAAGCTGATGTTGAAGGATCTGCTATAAACAGGTGCTGTGTTCACATCCACCAGATAAATACTGGCCATGTTACTCAGATCGTGAGCCGTCTATGACAGCTGTCAATCACACAAACACAACCAGATTTAACCATACTCCACATAGTTGTGGTCTGAATTATTTTATTTCAATGAAAGCTTAGATTTTTGTAAATATTTTGAATGAAAGATCAAAATAATAAACAATGCAGATTTATTTTCACAGCCTCCTTTGCTAATATTTACCAAGGGGCCAATATGAGTCACAGTATGTACAATATGTGTATATATATGTGTATATATATATGGCACTCTACAGAATTGGTCCAAAGTCAGAGTTGGAAACGTTTTGAAAAAAATGTGTCTTTTTCCAAAAAATTTGTATTTATGCAAATTGCAAATATCCAAGGTACACATTTCTAGTAACTGTGCAGTTAATTCTCATATTGTATTTTCAGAAATATGGAATATTAAAAAAAAAAAAAAAAAAATATATATATATATATATATATATATATATATATATATATATATATATATATATATAAACTTTTGGAATATTTGTCCTCTCCGCAAACTTGTCACTACCGAAACAGTAATAATAATTTAATTAGAAGGGTTATATTGACCTATTAAGATTTTGTTTACATCTACATTGTAAATATTTTTTTTTGCTATTTTATTTAAAAAAATTCTGAGGTAAATCAATAACAATTACATTTCTAACAATATTTCAAATGTAATTTATGAGATTTGTTGTATTTTGAATCCAATTTTTCTTTGTAAAAGGCAAACAGTTGATCATACTGATTTCAAAGTTAAGGATTCATTAGTTTGAATATACACTGAACCAAAAACTATCATAACATCTTAGTTGATGATTCAGTATACTCTATTTTTGACAAAACATCACATGTTTTGGTAGTGACAGTAATGCTTTTAACTTGCATACTAAAACACTACTAAAACATACTAAAACACACACAAAAAAAAAACTGCATAACTGCACTAAAATTTTGTTTATTTCCCCCAAATATGAAGATTGTGTGTTCCCTTTTGTCACTACCGAAACAATGATGACATTTTCGGTAGTGACAATTTTATGGGATAACACACACTCACACACACACACACACACACACACAGACACACACACACACACGCACACATACACACACACACACACACACACACACAGACACTCACACACACACACAGACACTCACACACACACACAGACACACACACACACACACTCACTCACACACACACACACACACACACACACACACACACACACACACGGGTCAGGGACGAAAAAGCTGCTTCAGGAATCCACACGTCTCCATCAGAGCCTTCAGCGACAGAAAAGATGCGGCAGAAAGCGCTCTGGAGGAATGGAAGTCCATCATGAGATCTCAAGCTCTGCAGGAGGAGAGCAAGAGTCGCTCAGCGCTGGAGGATAACCGCAAGCTGGTGGAGACGTGGCATCAGATGGGGAAGTTCGTTCCTAAAAACATCACAGAGGAGCAGCTGGAGGATCTCTCGCGGCTCACAACCAGAAGTTCCTCAAGTTCCTGGCCATCAAAGAGTCACACAAGATCAACAAGAAGGAGAAGCAGGAGAGGAAGAAATCTGAGAGGGAGGCCGAAATTCTGACTTGTAAAGTATGCAAACCTTTTAAAAGCTATTAAATAAAATATATATATATTTATAAGTATTAAAATATAAAAAAAACTAATATATGTTTATATAAACTGTGACTTTTAAAGTATGCAAAAATTTTAAAAGCTATTAAATAACCTATACATATTTATAAGTACAATTGAGATCAAAAGTTTTCATCCCCCTTGCAGAATCTGCAAAATGTTGATTATTTTACCAAAATAAGAGGGATCATACAAAATGCATGTTATTGTTTATTTAGTACTGACCTGAATAAGATATTTCACATAAAAGACATTTACATATAGTCCACAAGAGAAAATAATTTATGAATTTAATTTAAAATGAATTTATAAAAATAATCGTTTCGATTCTTAATGCTGTGTTGTTAGCTGAATGATCCACAGCTGTGTTTTTTGTTTAGTGATAGTTGTTCAAGACTCCCTTGCTTGTCCTGAACAGTTAAACTGCCTGCTGTTCTTCAGAAAAATCCTTCAGCTCCCACAAATTCTGTGGTTTTTCAGCATTTTTGTGTATTTGTACCCTTTCCAACAATGACTGTATGATTTTGAGATAAATCTTTTATGCAACTATCCACTCATATGCAGCTATTACAGAAGGTTCAAACTCTCACTGATGCTCCAGAAGGAAAAACCATGCATTAAGAGCCGGGGGGTGAAAACTTTTGAAATTTGAAGATCAAGGTAAATTTAACTTATTTTGTCTTCTGGGAAACATATAAATAGCTTCTGAAGGGCAGTACTAAATGAAAAACAAAATATCTTCATGGAACATGATCTTTACTTAATATCCTAATGATTTTTGGCATAAAAGAAAAATCGATCATTTTGACCCATACAATGTATTTTTGGCTATTGCTACAGATATACCTGTGCTATACTTATTTTTTTTTATCACATTTGAGCAGAGAAAGAAAGAAAAACAAACTACAGGAATAGGGGCCACCTTGATATATTTTAAAAATATAAAAATAAGGTAACACTTTAGAATAGGGAACACTTATTCACTATTAACTATGACTTTTCCATAAATAAATTCCTAATTTGCTGCTTATTAATAGTTAGTAAGGTAGTTGTTAAGTTTAGGTATTGGGTAGGATTAGGAATGTAGAATAAGGCATTAATATGTGTTTAATTTGTACTAATAAATGGCTAATAAAATTTTTGTCGTGCATTAAGCTGAAAGACTCTGTATAATTGTTCTTTTTTATTACTATTGTTTTTGTTATTATTTTTATTATATGTATGTTTTTGTATATTTGTACTTATTTATTTATTTATATATATAATTTTCAAACAAAATTGTTATATAATTGTTTTGAAATGAAATTGAAATGCTTCCTCTTGCCATGAATATAGCTGGCGTTACATCATAAATAAATAAATAATAAATGGCTAATATTCTAGTAATGTGCATGCTAATAAGCAACTAGTTAAGAGACCCTAAAATAACGTGTTACCAAAAATAATAATGAACTCTCAAAAAATCTTATCATTAGAGACTAATGACTATCATGAACAAATCTAATATGTTTTGATAAATATGACCCTGGAGCACAAAAGCAGTCATAAGTAGCACAGGTATATTTGTAGCAATAGCCAAAAATACATTGTATGGGTCAAAATGATCCATTTTTCTTTTATGCCAAAAATCATTCGGATATTAAGTAAAGATCATGTTCCATGAAAATATTTAGTAAATTTCCTACCGTAAATATATCAAAACTTAATTTTTGATGAGTAATATGCATTGCTAAGAACTTCATTTGGACAACTTTAAAGGTGATTTTCTCAATATCTTGATTTTTTTTGCACCCTCAGATTCCAGATTTTCAAATATTGTCCTATCCTAACAAACCATACATCAATGGAAAGCTTATTTATTCAGCTTTCAGATCAATCTCAATTTCAAAAAATTGTCCCTTATGACTGGTTTTGTGGTCCAGGGTCACCAATGAAAAAAAAGAAAAGAAAAAGGTTACACTCCAAACTATTTATTTTGGTAATTTAAGGGGAGATACTGCATGCAAAAAAAATATAACTGAGATAATATAATATAATATAAAAAATATAAAACTGCATGCAAAAAAAATATATTTTATCTATTTGTCATCTTTTTTTTTCTTAAAAAAAACTAACACTAGCTTTCTTTTTTTCTGTTCTATCTATCTACTTGTTTTCTTTGCTATGTGTACTCTGTTAATCTAATTGGGACTTGTTATAGCACTTGCATATCATTGCTCTTTTGTTGATTTTTAATTGCTTTATCCTCATTTCTAAGTTTCTTTGGTTAAAAGCGTCTGCTAAATGACTAAATATAAATATATAATTTGCTTAATTGTATACAACATTTTATTCCCCAAACATTTTGAAAATATTATTTATTTATTTATTTATTTATTTTTGTCTGTTCTAAGTATTTTCGGAATTACGGAGTGACAATATGAGATACCCAAAATTCCCTCCGAAAAAACTTTTGACTCTAATATGTCAAGAATTTTGAAACTGACTTCATCCAGTGCTAAGATTTTTGTTCTAGAAATATATGCAAATTAGCGCATATTTCATTAAATAATGCCTTATTTGCATATTTAAACCTAACATTTTAGAAAACTTGTAATACAAAAAAATGTCTGCAATTATCAATGTAATCAATCAACTAGGTAAGTAAGGCAATAACTATTAGTTAATTTTTATAAAACGGATAGTTCCGGTCCTTGATTCTGATTGGTTGAGCCGCGTTCGAAGATGTTGTAAATTACGTCTGTGTGTTGCAAGCACTGTTTCTGAGGAACTACATTGTTTGGCGGAAGAATACTGTTTTTATTAATATCATTACATTTTATTTGCTTTGTTTTATTTTGTGAAACCTTGCTACATATATGGAATAACCGTTTTATAAAAGCAATAAGCCCCGTGAAGCCGTGGTTTACAGTGAATTTATAAAAGCTAGGGGGGTTTTAATCACTCCGCTTTTAATCACTCCGCCTAAAAATGCCCCTTAGCTGTTATAAATTCACTGTAAACCACGGCTTCTTGGGGCTTATTGCTTTATTTTACCCTATTCACCGGCAGTGTCTCGCTGAAAGTAATGACTGAAATGCTTTGTTGTTTGAAGGTGTATATCACTGGTGCAATGGTGGACCGCTCCATTCAGTCAGGAGTGTCTCTGGCCAGTGCTAAACGCCTGCGACTGACCACAGCGCGTCTCCCGCTGGACGAGTGTCTGCTGGGGGTGTGGAGCCAAGAACCCGACTCTGAATCAGATGATTCGCATCCTGATGACGCTCAAAGACACAGGCAGCTGGAAGAAGGCACTGGAGTTCGTGCCTAAGAGGAAACACGCCGGATTCACGGGAGACGCAAAGAGTCGATTCGAACGGAGCGGTTCAGCAGAGAGTCGATTCGGTCGAAAAGATTAATCAGAGAGTCGATTCGGTTTGAACAATTCACCAGAGAGTCGATTCGAACGGAGCGATTCAGCAGAGAGTCGATTCGGCAGGAAAGATTTATCAGGGATTCGTTTCCCCGATCGAGTTCAGAGCGAGCTGAGGAACAAAACAAGCAGAAAGAGGCAAACGCTGGGAGGATCTAGATTAATACTGTAATAATTAATACCATAATACTGCTTTTACCTTCTCATTACTGTCATTAATAAAAAATTACGATTTCAGATGCCTGTTACAACAATCTTTTGTTTCATATGGTTATTAGAAAAAAAAAAAGAATGTACAAATATATGTATGTGTATATATATATATATATACAGTGCCCTCCAAAAGTATTGGAACAGTAAAGACAAAATTGCTCTGTTGGCTGTGGAGTCAAAACATTTGCAAATATGATTAAAAGATGAATATGAGACAAAACTACAGAATGTCACATTTTATTATTGGGTGATTCAACACAGATGTTTTACCAGCTAAGTTCAGCACTTTTAGAGTTTCATCCCTCTATCTGATGTGAGCATAAGTATTGGAACAGTTGCCTCACAGGTCTTTCTAAGTGATCAGCTGTGTCCTGTTGCATTCATTCTTCAGATATTAAAAGCAGGGAATGTGTCGAATCAGTTATATCCATTACTTCTGCATTCTGAATCTTGCATTCGATGATGACACACACAAACCAGGTTGAAGATGAGGGAGCTGACTTTGAGAGAAAAGCAAGCAATTTGGATGCTAAAAGAAAAGAGGAAGTTAATTAGAACTATAGCAAAAACAAAGGGCATGGAGAAATCAAGAGTTTGGAAACCACCAGCGACACCAGCAACCAACAACTACCTGATCAGCTGAGAAAACAACAGTAGCTAATGACAGACAAATCATAAAAGCTGTGAAAATGAACCCTAAAATACGTGTCTGTAAAATCACCAACAACTTCCAGAAAGCTGTGGTGATGCTCTGACAATCTACTGTCCTCAGGAGACTTTGACACAGAATTACAGATGCTACACAGCAAGATGCAAACCTCTGATCAGCACCAAAAATAGAAAGACAAGATTAGAGTTTGCAAAAAAGCACAAAGGTGAGGCAGAAGAGTTTTGGAACTGTGTTTATGGACCGATGAGACAAAGATGAACCTTTATCTAAGTGATGGGAAAGCAAAAATGTGGAGAAAAAAGGGAACTGCAAAAGATCCCAAGCATACAGCCTCATCTGTAAAGCATGGTGGAGGTGGTGTCATGGCATGGGCATGCATGGCTGTCTCTGGAACAGGCCCTCTCAACTTTACTGATGACTTAATGTATGATGACAGTAGCAGAATGAATTTGGAAGGGTACAAAACCATCTTGCCTACCAATATTCAAGAAAATGCCACCAGATTCATTGGGAAGTGCTTCATATTGCATCAGGACAATGACCCAAAACACCCTGCCAGTTCAGTCAAGGAATTTATAAGGGCAAAGAAATAGAAAGTCTTAGATTGCTCAAGTCAATCTCCAGATTTAAATCTGATTGAAATCTGATCTGATTGAGGGAAGACGTCTTTCACTTCTAGTGTATTCTTAAACCTGGATTTCATTACTGAAGCACAAATCCAGGCACCAAAAGCAGCCCACGCCAAGTTCTCTTAAACTGAAAATAACATTTCAGTTCAAAATTTTGCCATTGTTAAAAAAATGCTTTACTGACTGACGTTTCAGACTTTCAGTTATGCTCTCAAAATGTATGCCATATATATGTATGTAGCCTAAGTCCTAAATTATTACACCACTTGTGCAGCCAGTCACAATTCACAAAGGTAATTTACTCAGGACGGTTTTTTTTTTTGTATGACAAATTCAATATAATGATAAATAAATAGGTTTAGCAAAACAACTGTAATTATTTTTGAGAACCTTGTGATATATACACTTAACTACAGACACAAATGACATGTGGTACAATACAAATATCTTAGCGTCCTTTATTCTCCTATAAAGAATCACAGTTCTCTCTTATCCTTTTCTGACCATACATTAGCTGCCAGTGGTGCCTTCTGATTGAAGCCAACAATTTATTCCGCCAATCTAACCTCTTTGGGATCGAATAAAATCGTAGTTCGGGGTTTTTCTGATGACTGTTGTTACAGCACAACATATAACATATCTGACAGCTCGTGCAGCTCTGACTCGGACACAAAAACGGCGGCGATAAAACACTGTGACGTCACATGAAACCTATGGATGGGTCACAGACTGACTGCTGTGATTTTGCGCAAGGGATCTGCAACTAAGTAATAGCTTTTAATCTTTTATATCTGCCTTATGTTCAGCTGTCCCAATACTTATGCTCACATCAACGAGTGGGATGAACTCTATCTAATGGCTCGTTTCCACTGAGCGGTACAATACAGTACAGTTCAGTACAGTACGGTTCGGTACAGTTCGGTACGGTACGGTTCGGTACGGTTCGGTACGGGTAACCCTGATCAGGCTTGCGTTTCCGCTGCTGATAGTACCCTTACTTAGTAGGCGTGTGTATGCCGGAAAGTAGCGATCAATGATAAAGCACGACAATAAGCACAACTCTGCCTCTTTTTGTTAAATGTCAGTTTTAATGAACAATAATTGCCATTATAAAAGTATAAATACAAAGTATAAGAGGCTTGTATAAGAGGAAATAAAGACAAAAGCAAACAATTCAGTCAAACGTATGCTACAGGTCAGCGCTGTGCTACGGTAAAGTTCAAAATAAATATATAAAGTTAAACATAACTGTGCTCAGCCAAAACGATATGACCAGGAACAAATAATAGATTCATGAGACCATGAATGCCTGTTAAATATAGCCTACCCAAAACAAATTGTGTCTCATGTTTAACCATTACAGAGACATCAGAGCCAGCGGCAGATGTCGGAAGGACTAGCCGAGCGTAAGGCTGCTCGAGGCGGATACATGAGCACTGAGCGCCCGCTGATCGCCCGGAGCTCTGAAATCGGCATAGCAAATTTTCAAATAGGCGCTATCTTTATAAATAAACCACAGATTTGAGTTTTAAACAATTACATTCTCACCTGAAAAACTCTTAAAACTACATTTCATGACACAATAACAGTATATTTAGAAAATTATGCGGGTTTTTGGGCAAAGTCCACAAGAACAGACAAAATCGCATATTGAGAAACGGCTATTGTCTGTGTGAAAATATAAAATGATAAAATACACTGTTATATTTTTTTGTGTTTGCGCTCTCTGATGTAAATAAGCCCAACACTCAGACCGACAGCAGAGCGGAACGAGAAGCTTTATCGCCTTGTATCACGCAAAAGTGACGATTCTAGTCAACAAATCAACGTTCTGCAGTGAGTTTAGCTCCACCCTTTTTGTACCCTTTGCTGTGCTAGGTACCCCAACGGAAGGGTACCAAAAAAGTGGTACGGTACGGTTCGATATTTTGGTACCATTCACAACTTCTGACAGTGGAAACGGAAATAATTGCGTACATTTAAATTTGCAGAAAACACCATCTCATAATGAAAGTGAAAAAAAAAAAAAAATAAATAAAATGCATTTTATTTTCTTCAGGTAAAACAATTTCATTAGTTTTAGACTGAAGTATGAGCTGGATATGTTTCATGAAATAAAAAAAAAATACAATGGAATCAGTTTTAGCTCTGTGTATTAAGTTCTGCTATTTCAAATTAGAGAAACAGTTTCATTTCATTCATACATTTTCCTCTGCTTTTCCTCTGCTTTCATTTCATTGCATTAAAAATACAATTTTACTCGTATTATGGGGAAAAACAAGAAAACAAAAGAGTTTTCACTCTAAATGATTTATTTTAGCAATTTAAGAGGGAGATAATATACAGAAAATATGACTGAAATGCTTTAAAAACAAAGACTTTATACACTCTGGTCCAGGAAAACACTTCAAATGTGAGCCTAGAGAATATTTCTGGAGTATGAAATACAGTCACAGCAGCATCACTGCATTATATAAACACATCCTACACACTGAGGTCAAATCTCTCACTGTTTGCTGAACAAAACACATACAGAATGTCTTAAATCTCACTAAACACTTTAAAATCTACATCAGCAGTTCCTCATTCACTCGTCCTCACGCCGTTTCACACACATATGACTTTATTTCTTCAAACATGAGATGTTTCGCAGGATGTTCAGAAGATGTGGAATATTATCACACTTTCATGGTGCTTCTTTGCCATTTTGGAGCCGATTCACTTTTACTGTGTGTAAACAAAAAATGACTAAATTAGAGAAATTTAATGATTAACAATTTATTATTATTCCAATTTCTTATTTTTAATCTGATTATTATTTTCTTTTTATTAATTAATTTCTACTTATTCTATTTTCTTTTTTTAATCAAATTATGAATTTCTCATTAATTACTAATGATTTTCTTATTATTCTAATTTCTTATTAATGTAACTATTTTCATTTATTAATTTCTAATTGTTAATTTCTTATGATTCGATTTAATTTCTTATTAATTTCATATTTTAAATTCTTATTAATCTAATTTATTTCTTATTAATTCCTAATTATTAATGTCTTATTCTGATTTCTTATTAATCTAATTATTTTCTTTTTATTAATTTCTAATTGTTAATTTCTTATGATTCGATTTAATTTCTTATTAATTTCATATTTTAAATTCTTATTAATCTAATTTATTTCTTATTAATTCCTAATTATTAATGTCTTATTCTGATTTCTTATTAATCTAATTATTTTCTTTTTATTAATTTCTAATTGTTAATTTCTTATCATTCAAATGAGTTTCTTATTAATTTATTTTGAAATCTTGGAATTTATAGAGAAATTATTAATGAGATTAATTTCTCCATAGCTTCTAAGGATTAATTTCTTCTTATTCTGATTTCTTCTTATTGAACATTCTGCTGAACATCATTTGAGTGAATAAATCTGACCATGCAGGTGTGAAACATCATGAGGGTGTAATACAGATTTTCCATATTAAATGAATCAGTCCAGTGAGTCTCCATCATCCACATCTGAGCCTGACATTAAACACAGAGTCAAGTCTCAGAGTCTGTGGGATTTGTCTTTGGTATTTTGATGGTAATACTGATCTGAGGTGTTTTTCTAGAGCACGATGATCTCTCCGCTGCAGCGCTCGCAGCAGTTGAAGGTGATGTTTTCGTAGCGTGTGTATGGATGGAAGCGGCCGATGCTCTTCTTATTGGGCAAAAACGGAGAATGAAGCGGGTCAGACGCAGACGAGTCCGGCACTTTCTCAGAACAGGAGATGGGGTCCAGACTTCTCAGCACCTGGAGAAGAAGGATAATTTTCAATGAGAAAAACACGTCTAAATGAACAATGAAAAGTTTCTGCAAAGTTCTGTCCTGGGAATGCTTTATCAATAAATAGAAATATTATTAAAAGATTTCTAAATAGTATACTAAAATATTTATTAATTTATATTATTTTAAGTAAAAAAAAAAAACTTTATTTATATTTTAACATTATTTAAATTTCTCAATTTATAACTATTGCTTATTTTTCAAATTACTAATTATTAATCTATTATTCATTTCTTTTGACTATTTTCTTATTATAAATTACCTTCTTATTAATGAATTACTTATTTATTTCTTATTATTTATATTATAATTTCTTATTATTAATCAAATTATTGATTTATTATTAATTTCATAATTTAAAATAAATTATAGTTATTAATAATATTAATTTATAAATGTATAAATTAATTTATATTATATAAATTATATACCTTATTACCCTGCTTAGAAATTTATTTTAAAAAATTTAATTAATAATTATTAATTTCTTGCTATTCCATTTTTAATGATTAATCCAATTACTACTTTATAATTTTCATATTATTCTAATTTTGTACGGTATTAATCTAATTATTAATTTTCTCTTATTAATTCATTGTAATTATTAATTTCTTAATTTTTTTATTATTAATCTAATTATTAATTTTCTCTGATTAATTCATTGTAATTATTAATTTCTTCTTATTGCAATTTCTTATTAATCTAATTATTTTCCTCTCATTAACGAATGAACGTTTGATTACTAATTTCTAATTCTAATTTCTTATTGATCTAATTCACTCGCACACCTTCTCGGCCATCTTCTCAGCTGGTGTGTTGCAGATCTCTGAAGGCTCTGATCTCAGGCTCTTCTTCACATTGCTGCTGCCGCTGGTGTTTCCCAGTAAGTGTGAGTTGATGGCGTCTGCGAGTTTATGATTGGCTGCGGCCAGTTCTCCGGTGCTGAGCGGCTGCGCGCTGGGATAATACGTCTGCGGCCGACCCCACTGCAGAGACACCAGCAGCTGCTCCAGAGACCTGCGGACATCAATAAAACACCAAACACACAATAAAACATCAATAAAACACCAGAAACACAAAGCATCAGTAAAACACCAAACACATGAATAAAACACTAAAGCACCAGCAGTTAGGGTTAGGAATCAAAAATCAATTCCAATTCCAGAATTGGATACTTGTTGTAAAAATAAAATTTCAATTCCACCTATCAATTCTTGTGTGTGCATCTTATGTTTCTAGCTGGCAAAAAGAGGCTGTTAAAAATGTATTTGAATCATTCATTCAAGAGATTCATTAAAAAACACTGGTTCATCCAGTAACGAAACAAGTCAATCTTGAGCGAGTCGTTGAATCATTCATTCAAGAGATTCATTAAAAAACACTGGTTCATCCAGTAATGAATCAAGTCAATCTTGAGCGAGTCGTTGAATCATTCATTCAAGAGATTCATTAAAAAACACTGATTCATCCAGTAATGAAACATTTACATTTAGTCATTTAGAAGACGCTTTTATCCAAAGTGACTCTCAAATGAGGACAACAGAAGCAATCAAAACCAACAAAAGAGCAACAACATGCAAGCGATATGACAAGTCTCGGTTAGCCTAACGAAACACATTTATGTGTTGATCTTATTGCAGTTTTTCTATTTGCGTCTGTAGATTTCAATCTTTCAAGAGTTTTTTCTCTTACAAACAGCAAACTTTACAGTTTTATTCCTCTCTATATTCTGAAGGTTTGTTCATATTTCATTCACATTGATTTCTACAACATTTTACTCCTAAAAACATGGTGAAAATGTGTTTGTTTTCTGTCTGTTGACAGTATTTTCTGATTTACAGAGTGATAAAAAGAGAAATCCAAAATCCCCTCTGGAAAAACCATTTACTCTAATATATGACAACAAAATCAAACAAGAATTATGGACCTGACTTTATCCAATCTTCATATTTATGTGGAAATGTATGCAAATTACTGAATATGTAATTAGATAATGCCTCATTTGCATATTTAAACAGAACATTTCAGAAAACTTGTAAGATAAAAACAATGCTTGCAGTTCTTAATGTAATCAATCAACTGGGGAAGTACGGTGATATATATTAGACACCTTTTCACCTTATTCACCTGGAGTGTTATTATAGTTTTTCATATTTTTAATTATTTAATTCTTTATTTAATTTTTTATGTATATTTTATTTTTTTATAGTTTCTGATTTTGTCATTTTTATTAGTTTTTTAAATATTTAATGTTTTTTTTTTTTTTTTCAGTTTTAGTTTCACTTATTTTAGTACTTCAACTATTACTTTATTTCAGTTCAGATTAATCTGAAGTAAGCAGATGTTTTTGCTGGTTTCTGGAGTCAGGGCTGCAGTATAAGCGTCACCTGTGCGTCTGCATCATGTCTCTGGAAAACTCATCTCTCTCGCGCAGCAGATCCTGAATGGCGCACTGAGCATCTCTGTTCTGCCGCTGCAGAGCCGCTCTGGCATTGGTCAGTTCCTCTGCCATCACTCTACAATAACACACACACACACACACACACGATCAAAGAAAAACACTTCAGTACAGATGATGTATCAGTCCTCTTAAAGCCACAGTGTTAAAACCTCATTCATGTCAAAGGATATATAAAATATAGATATATAGTTAAAAAATATATGTGACCCTGGAGCACAAAAGCAGTCATAAGTAGCACAGGTATATTTGTAGCAATAGCCAACAATACATTGTATGGGTCAAAATAATCCATTTTTCTTTTATGCCAAAAATCATTAGGATATTAAGTAAAGATCATGTTCCATGAAGATATTTAGTAAATTTCCTACTGTAAATATATCAAAACTTAGTTTTTGATTAGTAATATGCATTGCTAAGAACTTCATTTGGACAACTTTAAAGGTGATTTTCTCAATATTTAGATTTTTTTTGCACCCTCAGATTCCAGATTTTCAAATAGATGCATCTCAGACAAATATTGTCCTATCCTAACAAACCATACATCAATGGAAACATTATTTATTCAGCTTTCAGATCATTTCCAAAAATTTACCCTTATGACTGGTTTTGTGGTCCAGGGTCACAATCATATATATATATATATATGATTGTGACCCTGGATATTAAATATAACAATAATATTAAAAAACACAAATACACAGGTATTAAAGCTCAAAGATTTTAAATGAGGTCTGACCGGCTGGCAAGGAACTTGCTCCTCCAGACGTCGCACTGGATGCTCATGCGCTCCAGCTGCTCAGCCGTGTGCGACAGGCTGCGTCCCAAAGCCTCGTTCTCCAGGATCAGGTGGTTCTTCTCTCGAGCCAGACGCTCAAAGTGATACTGAAGATCATCGCCTACAGACGCCACCAGCAGCTTCTTCAGCTCACGGTTCACCTGAGGACACATTAAACCACATCAGACCAGACCAGATCAGATCAACACAACAACTTTGAGGTCAGTAAGACCGTATTAAATTGATAAAATTGCATAAAATTGATCAAAAGTGACAGTAAAGGCATTTATAATGTTACAAGAGATTTCCATTTCAAATAAATGCTGTTCTTTTGAACTTTCTATTCATCTGTGAATCATGAAAAATAAAATGTATCACGAAAAATAAAATGTATCACGGTTTCCACAAAAATATTGGGCAGCACAACTGTTTTCAACATTGATGATAATCATAAATGTTTCTTGAACAGCAAATCAGTATATCAGAATGATTTCTGAAGATCATGTGACACTGAAGACTGGAGTAATGATGCTGAAAATACAGCTGCGCATCACAGCAATAAATTACAGTTATTCACATAGAAACTAAACAGTTATCAATAAACCATTAAGATTTGTGCACTATGACATAATTTTAAAGACAATTTAATATATTTTCCCCAAATTCCCATTACTGTAATAATTAATGAAAATTATTCTGTAATGCTTTCATTTTTATATTCAAGTCAGAGTAAATTTTGCTATTTTAAACTGTACTAATACTTCTCAGTATCACAGTTCTTACTGTATCTTTGATCAAATAAATGCAGTCTCAGAGAGCAGAAGAGACTTCTTTCAGAAACATTAAAACCAACCTCAACCAACTTTTGAATGGTAATCTAGATGACATTACAGAAGAAACCAAATCTACTTCACAAACAAATGCATCCACTGTGTGAATTAGTGCCGTCAAATGATTAATTGCAATTAATCGCATCCAAAATGAAAGTTTTTGTTATAATGTATATATAAATACACACACGCATATATATATATATATATATATATATATATATATATATATATATATATATATATATATATATATATATATATATATATATATATATATATATAACATTTATAATATAAATTATATGAATATAAATATATACATGTAAATACTTTCAAAATAAATACTGTATGTTTTTTTCTTATATATATATATATATATATACACACACACACACACACACAATAAATATACACAGTACACACACATATATAAACAAAATCTTTTATTTTGGATGTGATTAATCGCGATTAATCGTTGCTCAGCACTAATTCATATAATTTATAATATATATAAATATATTTAATATATAAGCATAACATTTTTCTTAAATATATACATGCATGTGCGTGTATTTATATTAGGCCTGCACGATTAATCGTATTTTAATCGCGATAACTATATCCACCTTTCTCGATTAATTAAAAACAATCGTCACGATATTGGCCGGCTTGTTATTTATCCAGAAAACTTGTTTTTCATTTGGCATTTGCGTTATCTTGCATTGTTAACAAGTCTTCGCTAGCGTTCATGCTTGTGGTTGCCTGAAGTGAAAAGATTAAGTCCCCAAAACAGAGCTTTCTCATTTAAGCATACACTTTCTGCGCGGTGTTTTACTTAATCTGTGCAATCTGGCAACCCTGTGCGCGCGCTGACTGACGGCGGAACAAGCGCTGGTGAAATTAAAACATACATGTGCTGGAGTTTAGCGATCTCTCCACAGCGATTTCTGCTTACACGAAAGTGCCATACAGCCAATGTGTGTTTTTTCACAAGCAATTTGTAAGGCTTGTGTAACCAAACCTGCCATGATTAAACGTTCACCGAGTTTCAATAATGGATCCATTGTGTTTGAGGAATATACGCTTTTGCTACCTGTGGCAATACAATGGGGAAAAATGTACATGGAATTATTTTAAGTTATATTAGTTGTTTCTAAAGTTTACCAGTTTTCATAATGTTAATCAGTTGAAAACGGCATGGCAATGCTATTATCAGTGTGTATTAAAGGGGTCATATGATGCGATTTCAAGTTTTCCTTTCTCTTTGGAGTGTTACAAGCCATTTGTGCATAGATAAGATCCCTGAAGTTGCAAAAACTAAAGTCTCAAACCCAAAGAGATATTCTTTATAAAAGTTAAGACTCGACCACACCCTCCTAAAACGCCTCGTTTAAACACGCCCCCACGTCTACGTCACGGTGTGGGGATAGATTTGCAAAACACCACCCAAATGTATACACAAAGAAAGAAGGCGTAACTTTTATTCTCGCTGTAGTGTTGTTGCTGCCACCATGTCCTGGAAACTACTTTGTTTGGGCTTCCAAAAGAGGACACAACTAGAAATCAGTGGTTAAGTTGTATTGACAACACTGTTCCAGAACAGTTCAACTCAAATATTAGAGTGCGTGCAGCACATTTTACGGAGGACTATTTCCTGAAGCTGAGAGTAGCTGCCAGCTGTGATCAAAGACTGTTTCTATAAAGTGGGGCAATTCCACCTTTGCAAGGACAGTCTGGTGCTTCTGACTCACAGCCTGTAAGTATGTTTTCATATTTAAAGAATTTGCCACTGACTATTCAAACGCGAGTTTTGAGCAGTGTGGAGTAGTGCTTGTTGTTTGTCGTTTCTCCGATCACAAATGCAGACATGGTAATGTTTACGCAGCATGATGCAACACGATGCGTAAAAAGACAGTATAAGTAATTATAATCAGTAATTATGTCCCCAGTGGATGCAACAAATGCCTCGTTTGTAATGGGTTTTATTGTTTTTGTGTCGTCGCACCGGGACATGGCATCACAATACGGTAAGGGGCGTAACATTTCCATCTCACGGTTGAGGTATTCGGCCAATCACAACACACTGCATAGCTGGCTAATTAGAGCACGCCTCGCTTCTCAGAACAATGAGCTTTGTAAAAATCAACGCATTTCAGAAAGGCGGGGCTTAGAGGAGCAACAATAATGTACAGTATGTGGAAAATAATGTTTTTTGAACCTTAAACCGCATAAACACATTGCATTACACCAAATACACAAAATAATGTTCTTTTTAGCAACGTCATATGACCCCTTTAACGATCTTTGAGCAAATTTACTGCGCGATCTGATTGGCTTGTCTTATTTGCCAACAAATTGTCACTTAGAAAATCTAATGCGGATACAGACAACAAAACACTAACCAAAACCATGAGTTTTGTATTATAATAGCTGGTTAAATGAAGTCAGTGTGTAGTCAGTGGAGGTTGGTTAAAGGACACATGAAATGTTATTGCATTTAACCTTTTGATAGAATAATCGTTATTAATAATGATTATAATTTTTATCAAAATAATCGTGATTATCAGTTTAACCATTATCGTGCAGCCCTAATTTATATATACATAAATATACACAGTACACACATATATACAGGGTTCGTACAAGGTGCTTGAAGTGCTTGAAGTACTTGAATTTGACTTTTTGAAATTTAAGTCCTGGAAAACCCTTGAAAACAGCCATATTTATGAAAAGGTACTTGAAAAGTACTTGAACGTTTAAAAGGCAGTATAAATGAAATTGGTGTTAATTTTTGTTTTTGACAAAAACAATCTTTTCTTGCTAAATCACCCGGCTGCCCGGAGCTCTCGTGATATTACTCCTTGAGGTGAAAAGCGGTCTCGCGATATAAGTATAAAGTTGAGTTTGTGGTAACGCCCTTTGATGGTGCTTGCATTATATTGTTCGGTCTTTTATTGCGTGTGCTGTTTGTTTGGGTTTCATTTGGGAACGCGTATAAAGTCTGACGTGCTTTGTGTTGCGCTGTTATCATTTACAAGCGTGGAGCGAGTCTGCATCTCATTAGCTCCGTCCACAAACTCTTCCTCTGCATAATGCTGTGAGTTTGGTTTGCTAAACCTTCATCTGGGAAAACAGTGTGCGTTATCACTAGATTTATAAAGTAAATCTTTTAGAAACCCATTTAGAAACCCATACCAGAATAGGAGAATACATCAGCATATTTCTATATGCGATTTGTTGTACATCGCGATTTCAAAATAAAAGTTTAAACTCTCACTCTGAGTTTGCATGTGACCAAATATTAAAATTATATGGATTTAAAGGTCATGGAATCACGCTGTAAAGTGAAACCTCACCAGGCCGCTGGCGCCCTCTGCAGGTATTTGTTATAAACTTATAATACTTAATGTACTTAAGTTGGTTATGTTCATTATTATGTAGTATAGCCATATTACTTTATGTATTTTAACAGTGTTGTTCAATAAAACCACGTAATTACTTGGTTTTGATACTTTATTCAAACCAGTTATTATAGTCTCATCGTTAGTTTAATATATATAAATGTAGTCATACTAAAGCCTGTTTTTCACTTAGGTCCATTTTTATTACTTAAAAATATCAGATTACTCAGTTGTCAAAATAATCAGTAGATTACTTGATTACCAAAATAAATGTTAGTTACGGCTTTAGATTAGTTAAAATATTTCAAAATACAACTACATTGTTTCGCGGAGCTCAGCTTCTTGCTTTTTGTGATTAAAAGACAAATATTTTGTCATTGAAAATTTCTTAAAAATCGTATTAAAATATTGTCTCGTTCTAGTGAGCTAAGTATCTTTATTTTTTCTCATCTCGCGAGCTGAATGTATTGTCACACCTCTAGTGTCCATGAACGTGATATAGCTCATAATTTTCCAAGTGTGTGATGAGGCTTTTACTCTTCAGGTTAATCATATATTCATGAAAAAAAAAATCACTTTGAATAAGGAAATTGATAACTTTGCCATAGTATCCTTTCAAATGTTAAAGTTGCCACAGCCACTGCATGCTTCGCATGTGCTGCATATTATTTGTACCATTTTTTTTCATTTTATTCATTTATTTATTAGAATTTGAAAGATAATAATGATATTATGAGCTCTGATTTTAGTCCTTGAAAACCAAAAAAGTAGTGCTTGAAAAGTCCTTGAAAGTCCTGGAATTTCATTTTGCAGTTTCTGTACGAACCCTGTATATAGTATGTAAACAAAAACTTTTATTTTGGATGTGATTAATCATTGCCCAGCATTAATTCATATCATTTATAATATATATATATATATATATATATATATATATATATATATATATATATATATATATAAAAACATAACATTTTTATTAAATATATACATGCATGTGTGTGTATTTATATATCCATAATAAATATACACAGTACGCACACATATATTATGTACACAAATTTTTTTTATTTTGGATGTGCTTAATCGCGATTAATCATTTGACAGCACTAGTGTGAATACAGTCAGAAATGCATGTGTCCAGCATAAAGCGGTTTTCTATTGATTATTGATTGACCTCTGACCTCGGTCTGGACCCTCAGCTGGTTGCTCAGGCCCTCTTTGTCCTGCAGCAGGCGGCGCTCTGAGCTCTGCAGTTTGTCCAGAGCGTTCCTGTAGTCCAGCGGCTCTGTGGAGGGCGATGGCGGACGCTCAGAGTCCCCATGCAGCGGGGACCCGCTATCCTCAGTGTGGGGCCCCAAACGAGCGCTGCGGCTGATAGCGGCCCTCGGCACCACGATCCTCACCGCCTCCAGCTCCATACAGGCCTCTCTGCTCACCTTTCCCAGGAGCAGGACTCCCGCTGATGCTCTCGAACTGTGCTTCGGAGAGCCCATCTTCAGGAGTGGGGCCTCTGTGAGGAGCTCAGGGGCCACTGGGGGCTTATCTGTCTCCATACCATCTCCAGGGCCCCGGACAGCCACCACAGACACATCTGAGACACATCAGAGAGATAGAACAGAGAAGAATATAATAGAACATAATAGAATATAATAGAATAAAATAAAATAGAACAGAATATAATAAATAGAAAAGAATAGAATAGAACAGAACAGAATAGAATATAATAGAAAAGAATAGAACAATAAAATAGAAAAGAACAGAATAGAATAAAATAGAAAAGAATAGAACAGAACAGAATAAAATAGAAAAGAATAGAATAAAATAGAAAAGAATATAATAGAACAGAATAGAATAGAAAAGAATATAACAGACCAGAATAGAACAGAACAGAATAAAATAGAAAAGAATAGAATAAAATAAAATAAAATCTAAAAAAATAGAACAGAGTAGAATCGAAAATAATAGAACAGAATACAGTAGAAAAGAATAGAATAGAAAATAATATAATAGAACAGAAAAGAATAGAATAGAACAGAATGGAACAGAATAGAAAATGGAAAAGAATAGAACAGAATAGAAAAGAATAGGGTAGAACAGAATACAATAGAAAATAATAGAACAGAATATAATAGAAAAGAATAGAACAGAATAGAATCGAACAAAATAGAAAAAAACCCAGAATAGAAAATAATAGAACAGAATATAATAGAAAAGAATAGAACAGAATAGAATCGAACAAAATAGAAAAAAACCCAGAATAGAAAATAATAGAACAGAATATAATAGAATAGAACAATAGAAAAGAATAGAAAATATAATAGAACAGAATAGAAAAGAATTGAAAAGAATAGAACAGAATAGAAAAGAATAGAATAGAAAATAGAATAAAATAAAAAAGAATAGAACAGATTTTTATTGTCATTTTTTGAACAACGAAAGACTGTTTAGCAGCTCTTTCTTTTTAGCAGTTTAGCACAAGGTTTTGACATAATAAACATAAGTAGACAAACATAAGTAGATACAAATAAAAATAAAATGGACAAGAAGAGAGGTATTCCAGATGGTAATATATACAATGGTTAGTGCAAGATATTGTAGTGCAAACTGGAGCAAATTAAAAAAGAACAACAGTGCAGAATACAGTATACATATTATTGGTGTATACTATAGGAATGTATATCAGGATATATGAATAATAAACATAAGTGTAATAGTATAAGATTTGTGTAAACATATGAGAGGTATTTACTTGGCATTATTTTAATTTTATTTAAATACATAGTTCCCAAATTCCCATTACAGCATAAATTACAGCAGCGCGGCGTCTGTGAGGAGCTCAGGGGCCACTGGGGGCTTGTCTATCTCCATGCCGTCTCCAGGGCCCCAGAAGGCCACCACAGACACATCAGAGAGATTTCCTGTAATCTGCATGTGATATTCAGATCGGACTGAACATCAGCAGAAGATGGACAGATGAACTCACCTTTGGTGATCACTTGAGTGGACATGATTGCGGTCAGTCTAGATCACTCCTCTACTGCCTGCAAACATAATCATGCTTTAATGTTAAACATTTTTGCATTTATTTTATGCAACAGATTATTCCTAATACAGAAAAACAACATTTTAATAAACAAATTTTGTTTTATGCACATTTTACATAAACTATATATATATATATTTTTTGTCTAGATGGCTCTTGCATAGAAAAATAACAATTATAATATACAAATGTGATATTTTCTGCAACATTTACACAAAATTAATAATTTTTATTTAAAAAATTATGATGCAACATTCAAGATTAATCCTAATATTTTATGCAAATATACAAAAAAATAACAGATGATTCCTAATACAGAAAAATAACATTTTAATAAACAAATATTAGAATTTATGCACATTTTACATAATAAAACTTTAATAAAAAATATAGAATTTTTTATGCAAGTCTAGATGACTCCTGCACTGAAAAATAACAATTATAATAAACAAATGGGATATTTTCTGCAACTTTTAAAAACAAAAATTTAACACATTTTATTAAAAAATTATGATGCAACAGTCAAGATTAATCCTGCATAGAAAAGTTTTACACAAGAAATTATATATTTTATGGAAAATTTTATGCAAAAAAAAAAATAAATAAAAAAAATTAAAAATGTTTTGATGAAACAGTCTAGATGAGTCCTGCATAGGAAAATAACATTTTTAATAAAATTTAATATTTTATGCAAATATTATACAAAATATACATATCTTTTTATTTAAAAACAAAAGATGCAACCGTCTAGATGACTCCTGCATAGAAAAACAACATTTTAAAAAGCTAATTTGACATTATATGCAAATTATACAAAAATGTATACAAAAATGTTTTTATTAGTTTTATGGTGCAAGAGTCTAGATGAATCCTACACAGAAAAATAACAATTTTATAAACAAATGTTATATTTAATGCAAATTTTACATAATTATTTTTTTTAATGTTTTTATGCAACCACCTATATGACTTCTGCACAGAAAAAAAACAATTATAATAAACTTTTTTTTTTTGTTATGACAGACAACAATCAAGATTAATTCTGCAGAGAAAAGTATTTTAATAAACAAATTGTGTATTTTATGCACATTTTACAAAAGAAATCATATTTTTAATCAAAATTTTATATAACAGTCTATATGACTCCTGTACAGAAAAATAAGATTTTAATAAGTGAATTATATATTTTATGGGGGAAGAAAAAATAATGTTTTGATGAAACAGTCTAGATGAGTCCTGCATACAAAAAAATATTTTAAAAAGCTAATTTGATATTTTACGCAAACTGTATACAAAAATTTACATTTTTTTATTAGTTTTATGGTGCATTCAGTCTAGATGACTCCTGTACAGAATTTTTTTTTTTAACATTTTATGCAAATTTATACACAACTTCATATTTTTTTATTAAAAGCTTATGATGCTACAGTCTAGGTGACTCCTTTACAGCCTGTAAGAAAAATAACATTTTAATGAACAACTTTTATATTTTATGTTTACTGTATACAAATCTTATATTTGTATTATATTAAAATCTTGATGCAACAGTCTAGATATTCCCAAAACAAACAAAAAAAACACACACATTTTTGATTTTATGCAAATAAAATGTATATTTTTATTTTAAAATGATGTTTATGTAAAAACAGTCTAGATGACTCCTGAAGAGAAAAATAATATTTTAATAAACATGCTAAAAGTGTATATTTTAAATGAAATTCCAGGATGCAACAACATTAACACATTGACTATTTTATTGTTCACTACAAATCCTCTGAGTGGCTTTAACAAATCAACAGACTAATATAAACAAATAAGCATTAATCAATCAGGATTACTCAAATTAAGCTGGTTTATTGTCCTGACTGGATCAGATCATAATAAAAGATGTTTACATTAGTTAGTCAACACAACTAGTGAACTGACCAGCGGAGTGAAGAGAGAAAACTTAAGACTCTTTCTTCAAAACATGAACACGTGTAACAGTTAGATGAGGAGAGTTTGGAGCTTGTGTTTGTTTATCTGTGTTTATGGTTAGTTTGCGTAACACAACAAACCCTCGATTCTAGATAATAACCCGTGTTATTAATCAAGTGTAAATCTCACAAAACACGACGATGTTAATGAACTTACTAAAGGATAAATATTAGTCTTTCATTATGAATTTCGCCACGTACCTCAGAGCGTCGAATTCACAGGCTCCATGTTGAAACCGGAAACAGCTGATGTGCGGCGGACCCAATGAGTTCGTTACGTATTTCCGGTTATTATAACGCTCGCGTTAACCGGATGTTACGGTTCTGATGCTGTGAGGAGGTCTGTGTGAGATTTTTGTAAAATATCATTATTTAAACAACGATTCTTAAGCTTATGGACATTAAACAAGCTCATTAGAAACAGCAATACGAAGAAACGTTCTGTCGCTTTGCTGAATCATTTTAATCACGAATAATAGATTTATTATCTTTATATTGTTGTTGTATTTCTGTGTATTTCTACTTTAAATATACAGCTTATATAACTAAATATTATAACTAAAGTTTACTCTGATTGATTCGCATCTCTGAACCAATTTCCATCACATAACAAATATTGAATGAGAATCAGAATCAGCTTTATTAGGTGTGTTTACACACACGAGGAATTGACACAGATAATAAAAAGAATAATATACAAATATACAAAATAGACAATGTACAAAATAGCAAAAACTCAATATATAATATAGACAATTATGTATATACAGTTATGATATGTGCAAATTTGAAATGTAAATAAGTATGTGTGTTAAGTAATGTATAATAGTGTTGTGTGTTCCACGTTTATTGTCAAGTGTTCATGAGATGGATTAGACTTTTATCTCATAATTGTGACATTTTCTCATCATTGTACATTTCTGTCATAATTTAGACTTTTATCTCATAATTGTGACATTTTCTCATCATTGTACATTTCTGTCATAATTTAGACTTTTATCTCATAATTGTGACATTTTTATTATTAATTGTTATAATGTACACTTTTTTTATCTCATAATTATCTTTTTAATCTCATAATTTAGACTTTTATCACATAATTGTGACATTTTCTCATCATTGTACATTTCTGTCCAAATTTACATTTTTATCTCATAATTGTTTTTTATCTCATAATTTAGACTTTTCATCTCATAATTGACTTATCTCAAAATTGTGAGTTTCTCATCATTTTAATTGTTATAATGTACACTTTTTATTTCATGATTGTTTTTTTTTAATCTTATAATTTAGACTTTTTATCTCATAATTGTGGCTTTTTCTCATAATTTGAACTTTTTTAATGTTATAATTTTCCTGCAGATGTGAGCAGGAGCGATGGGAGTTCACGGACTGTGGAAGCTCTTGGAAAGCACCGGAAAACCCATCAATCCTGAAACACTGGAGGGGAAGATCTTAGCTGTCGGTATCCTTTACTGCAGGATTATCACATGACAATTAAACACATTTCCCCCCAGATTCCCGTTATTGTAATGCAATAATGAAACTCATTCTGTAAGTATAAGTTTGTTTGGATCCGTGACTCACCCGTGACAGATATCAGTATCTGGCTGAATCAGGCGGTCAAAGGAGTTCGGGATCGCGATGGGAATGCGGTTCAGAACGCTCATCTCCTCACGCTCTTCCATCGCCTCTGTAAGCTGCTGTTCTTCCGTATCAGACCTGTGTTTGTGTACGATGGAGACGCGCCGCTGCTCAAGAAACAGACGCTGGTGAGCTCCAGCAGCTTTATGTGCGCATCTACACTACCAGTCAATAGTTTTTGAACAGTAAGATTTTTAATGTTTTTTAAAGAAGTCTCACTAAGCCTGCATTTATTTGATCCAAAGTACAGCAAAAACAGTACAATTTTGAAATATTTTTACTATTTAAAAAAACTCTTTTCTATTTGAATATATTTTGATGATTTCAAAGTTGAATTTTCAGCATCATTACTCCAGTCACATGATCCTTCAGAAATCATTCTAATATTCTGTTTTGCTGCTCAAGAAACATTTATTATTATTATTATGATTATTATTATTATTATGTTGAAAACAGCCAAGTAGAATTTTTTTCAGTTTTCTTTGATGAATAGAAACCATTCATCTGAAATAGATTTAATGCATCCATGCTAAATGAAAGTATTCATTTCTATAATTTCTTTCCCCAGAAAAAAAAAAAAAACATAATGACTCCAAGTTTTTGAATGGTATAGTGTATAATGTTACAAAAGCTTTTTATTTGGGTCTTTCTATTCATCAAAGTATCCTGAAAAAAAATATACTCAACTGTTTTAAATATTGATAATAATAATAATAAATAATAATAAATGTTTCTTGAGCATCAAATCAGCATATTAGAATCATTTCTGAAGGATCATGTGACTGTACAGTAATGATGCTGAAAATTCAGCTTTGAAATCATCAAAATATATTCAAATAGAAAATAGTTTTTTTAAATAATAAAAATATTTCAAAATGTTACTGTTTTTGCTGTACTTTGGATCAAATAAATGCAGGCTTGGTGAGCAGAAGAGACTTTAAAAAACATTAAAAATCTTACTGTTCAAAAACGTTTGACTGGTAGAGTAAAACATGAGCATTAGTGATGCTTGAACATCCTGATCCTCCTCAGGCCATCAGGAGGCAGCGGAGAGAGGAGATGAGCCGCGAGTCCAAACAGACCAATGAGAAGCTCCTCCAGACCTTCCTAAAGAGACAGGCCATCAAAGCAGCTTTAGGAGATCAGAGGTGCGAGTCCTAATCATTTTCAGTGACATTATTCCACAGAAAAACAAACATGCTCAGTGTATCATCTTCTTCTTCTGCAGTCATGAAGCAATTCCCAGTCTGTCTTCAGTGAGAAGAGATGAGCAGGACGATATGTACGTTTTGCCTGCTCTTCCTCCTGATGAAGACAGAGACAAAAGCAGGTGAGAAAAACACTAATGAGACATGATGATAATGAAGGAGCATGGTTTCATTTGTGTCTTTATTAATGCTGCTGCAGTTCAGAAGAGGAAAGAGACGGAGATGAATCACTGCAGACCTACAGCAGATTCCAGGTCAGATCAGTCACTTCCAGAGCTTTTATTTGATTTACATAGCGCTTTTTTACAACACACATCATTTCAAAGCTGCTTTACACAAAATCATGATGTTAATGTTAATCTTACACAAAATCATGATGTAAATGTTTAGAATATCTTAATATCATCATGCATTATAGTTGCATTCAGCAGATTAGAGATGTAAACAATGTAAACAATCAAGCGACTGAGATTTGATATAGAGTTAATATCGCTTTATGTGAGTGTACTGTATGAATGTGGATGACATACATATTTCTACTGCAGGAGTATTTGAGTATCCTGTATAAAGTTCACTCTGCTCTACTCTGATCTCTATCAAATTTCAGCCACATAAGAAAAAACAATAATGCATTTGTAAATCATAAATCTGACAAAATGTCATAATTATGAGATAAAAATGCTGACATAAGAAGTTTAAATTATTACATAAAAAGTCATAATTATGACATATGCTAAGTCGAACGTATGAGAGTCAAATTATAAAAAAAAAAAGTTGAAATTATGACAAAAAATTTCAGCTTTTTATCTCATAATTGACTTTTTAATTTCAAAATTTTGATTTTTTTTCTCATAATTATGACTTCTTAATCTCATCATTTTTACTTTTTCCTCATAGTTATGACTTCTAAATCTCGATATTTTGACTTTTTCTTCATAACTCTTACTTTTTAATCTGCATGTTTTGACTTGTCCTCATAATTATGACTTTTATCTCATAATTATAACTTCTTAATTTCATTATTTTGACTTCCTCATAATTTACTTTTTCCTCATAATTATGATTTTTTTCCCTCATAATCATGACTTTTGATCTCAAAATTTATATTTTTATAGTTATAATTATTTTTTACCTCATCATTTTTATTTTTCCTCATAATGACTTTTTAATCTCATCATTTTGATGTTTTCCTCATAATTATGATTTATCTCATTATGACTTCTTAATCTCTATATTTTGATTTTCCCTCATAATCAGGATTTTTTCTCATAATTATGACACTTTAAACTCAATGTTTTGACATTTCCTCATAATTCTGACTTTCCTCATAATTATGTTTTTTTCTCCCCTCATAATTTTGACTTTTTATCTCATAATTATGACTTTTTAATGTCACAATTTTGATTATGACATTTTTAGTGATCACACAGTCGAGTGCATGACACAAAAAGTATCTCATATGTCTCTGACATGTTTGTCTTGTTCAGGAAGAGGTCTATGACAACCCCAACTCTGTAGACATCAACTCTGAGGAGTTTTCCCTCATGCCACCGGAGATCAAACATGAAATCCTGAAAGAAATGAAGGAGTTCAGCAAGAGGCGACGCACCCTGTTCCACAAACCCCCAGAGGTGCTGCTATTATTACAGTTTAACACTAATATATGTGACCCTGGACCACAAAACCAGTCATAAGGGTCAGTTTTTTGAAATGGAGATTTATACATCATCTGAAATCTGAATAAATCAGCTTTCCATTGATGTATGGTTTGTTAGGATAGGACAATATTTGGTCGAGATGCAACTATTTGAAAATCTGGAATCTGAGGGTGCAAAACAATCAAAATCAATATTCTTAGCAAGTTCTTAGCAATGCATATTACTAATCAAAAATTAAGTTTTGATATATTTACGGTAGGAAACTTACTAAATATCTTCATGGAACATGATCTTTACTTAATATCCTAATGATTTTTGGCATAAAAGAAAAATGGATCATTTTGACCCATGCAATGTATTTTTGGCTGTTGCTACAAATATACCTGTGCTACTTAAGACTGGTTTTGTGCTCCAGAGGCACATATTCCTCATCTTACCTTCTTAAACTCTTGCTGCTGGTTTCTCAGAGGTCCGGTGAGTTCTCACAGTATCAGCTGGCGGGTCTCCTGCAGAGGAATAAACTCAACCAGCGTCTGGAAGGAGTGGAGAAGGAGATGAACCAGAGCAGCTCTAGAGGAGCCGATCAGCCGTTTGACCAGAGCAAAGACCAAGATATGGAGATCCGCCGTCTAGTATCTGAGGAATCTTCTCACTACATCCTCATTAAAGGTCAGCCAAACACTGGCTGTTAGTTCATTTGGTTTTTTCAAGTCTCTTCTGCTCACCAATGCTGCATTTATTTGATCAAAAATACAGTAAAAAATTTTAAATATTATTGCCATTTAAAACAGCCGTTTTCTATGTGAATATCTGTTAAACTGTAATTTATTTCTGTGATCAAAGCTGAATTTCAGCATCATTACTCCAGTCTTCAGTGTCACATGATCCTTCAGAAATCATTCTAATATGCTGATTTGCTGCTCAAGAAACATTCTGATTATTATTAATGTTGAAAACAGTTATGCTGCACAATATTTTTGTGGAAACTGTGATACTTTTTATTTTTCAGGATTCACAGATGAATAGAAAGTTCAGCATTTATTTGAAATAGAAATCTTTTGTAACATTATAAATGTCTTTACTGTCACTTTTGAACAATTTAACCCGTCCTTGATCAATAAAAGTATTAATTTCTATAAAAAAAAAATTCTTCTGCCGGTGGCACAGAAATTACATCTTAAAGTAGGGATTCCCAAACTCTTTGAGCTAAATATTAAATTGAAATCCCCCTGAGATATTAAGTTATTAATAATTTAATGACATTCACATGTTCACAGTTCTCTGATGCATCTAAACAAATATTTATTAATTTCTTTAGTAAGGGTTTCATTTTGATCTGTTTTTATTTTAAAATGGTGTAGTTTAAGTTTAGTGTGTATTTTTATTTTAGAAATATTTATTTACATTCTTATGATTTAACTAATTTGTATTACATATTTTATTTAGATTTTTTTCTCATTATATATTTATTTTTTAATTTTAGTAAGTATTTATTTTGATTGGTTTTACTGTAAAAGCACTTATTTAAATTATGATTTATTCATTTTTAATAAGTGTTTTATTTTGATTGCTTTTATTTTTTAATTATTTACGTTTTTAAAACTGAACAAATCTGACGCATTTTATTTTCACAATTCTTTTGATGAATAGAGAGTTGAAAAGAACTTTTGGTCAATTTAATGCATCCTTGATTAAAAGTATTCATTTCTTTATAACTACTAAAGTATAACCAAATAAACTTGCAGCATTTAGTCTTTCTGTGATCATGTTCTTCACGGTTCTCTAATGCTAGTTAATGGGCACATGACATGCAACTAAAAGTAATAAAGTATTTCTTTTTTAAGTGTTTTTTTTTAGTTTATTTTTGTTTTAAAATTGTTTATTTTAGTTTTATGATTTGATTTACATTTAAAATTTTTATGCTTTATTTAATTTTTAGTATGTTTTGATTATTTTTATTTTTGAATTATTTATTTACATTTTTATGATTTATTTATTTATTTTAAAATAATATATTAAAATCTTTCTCATTTAATTTTTAGTATGTTTTATTTTTTTAGATTATTTTTTATCATTTATTTAATGTTTAGTATGTTTGATTGATTTTTTTCTCATTATATATTTTACATTTTATAATTTATTTAATTTTTAGTAAGTATTTATTTTGATTGGTTTTACTGTAAAAGCACTTATTTAAATTTTTATGACTTATTAATTTTTAATAAGTGTTTTATTTTGATTGCTTTTATTTTTGAATTATTTACGTTTTTAAAATTGAACAACCCTGATGCATTTTATTTTTCATGATTTTTTTGATGAATAGAAAGTTCAAAAGAGCTTTTGGTCAATTTAAAGCGTCCTTGATGAATAAAAGTACTGATTTCTTTGAAACTACTAAAGTATAACCAAATAAACTTAAATCATGTTCTCCAGGGTCCCAGAAGAAAGCCAGTGCTCCAGACAGTCAGTCGGCTCCAGCTCTGTGGTCCAGCTGTCCATGGGAACGTAAAGAGCGGCCGAAAGGGAAGTCTGAGCCCTTATGGCAGCCTGTGACTGAGGAAGATGAGAACAAGCCTTCCTCCTCTTCATCCTGTGCTGAAGAGTCAAGAGGAGCGCCTTCTCCTCGAACCCTACAGGCCATCCAGAGCGCCATGATGGATCCTGCAGAGGACCACAAACTAGGGTTGGGTATCGTTTGAATTTTATCAATTTCAATTCTGATTCCACTTATCGATTCCTACGGAATCACCATGTTTTGGTCAGATCGGACAACACAACAGCGGTGGCATACTTAAATCGCCAAGGGGGAACACGTTCTCCCCAGCTTCACAGTCTAGCACAAAAACTCATGGTGTGTGGCATGAAACATTTTCATTCATTACGAGCGACTCATGTCCCAGGAATAATGAATACGGGGACAGATCTCCTGTCCAGGGGGAGTCCTCTGTACGGAGAATGGACTCTCCACCCTCAGGTAGTGAACCAGTTGTGGGAGAGGTTCAGCCGAGCTGCCGTAGATCTCTTCGCCTCGCACGAAAATACCCATTGCCCTCTATTCTTTTCTCTGGCGAGAGACGGTGCACCGATGGGTGTGGATGCTTTGGCTCAC
Source organism: Spinibarbus caldwelli (assembly GCA_039654775.1). NCBI lineage: Eukaryota > Metazoa > Chordata > Actinopteri > Cypriniformes > Cyprinidae > Spinibarbus > Spinibarbus caldwelli. The sequence continues at coordinate 1,224,481 of CM077225.1, read as the reverse complement.
CCGTGGCCAAACATACTGCTTTAAGCATTTCCTCCTCTGAGTCTGATCGTACCAACTCTAAAAAGAGTAAGCGAGTGCGGTCACTCAGTAATACTGATCGCTCCGAACTGGCCAGGGAAGTTGTGGCTGACGGAGATAATCCAGCTCCTGCGCGATCGGCCCTGGCCTCTCCCGTTGCGCAGAGACCTCCTCTCACAAGCGCACGGAGAGATTTTTCACCTGGCACCGGACAAAGTGGCTCTTTGGGGCTGGCCCATGAGAGGTTGAATTTAAGTGTTACCAGTTTGCCTCAGAGGGTGATTGAAACAATTCAAAATGCAAGAGCAGCTTCGACGTGCTCTGCATATGATAGGAAATGGAATGTATTTGAGTTATGATGCGCGCAAAGGCAAATTCCTTTTCAATGTTCAATGGCAGAGGTGTTGTGTTTTCTGCAAGAACTTTTAGATAAGAGCAGAGCTTTCTCTACCGTTAAGGTTTATCTTGCTGCAATTTCTGCATGCCATGTGGGGATTGACAGAACTACTATAGGTCAACAGCCGCTTGTGTGCAGGTTTATGAGGGGTGCACGGCATCTGAACAGGGTTTCAAAGCCGCTGATTCTGCCGTGGGATCTGTCCGTGGTCCTTAACGTACTCTCTCAGCCTCCTTTTGAGCCGATAGATAATATCGATTTAAAGCTCCTTTCGCTAAAGGTTGCTTTGTTATTGGCTCTTTCAACCGCAAATTGAGTTAGTGAACTTCATGCTTTGTTGGTTCATAACTCCTGTATGTTGTTTACTGCAGATTTCTCGCGAGTATCTCTCAAGACTACTCCAGCATTTGTGTCTAAGGTGAGCAAGTCAGCTTTCGCCTGGATTTGCTGGCTGTTCATCCCCCGCCTATTTCCTTGTCGGAAGAAGAGCGGCTTCATTGTTTGTGCCCTGTCCGTGCGTTGTGTCATTACGTGGACAGGACAAAGGGATTAAGACAGAGTAATCAGTTATTTGTTTCATGGGCTGATTCTCATAAGGGTAAACCTATTTCTCGTCAGCGCCTGTCCCACTGGGTGGTGGAAGCTATTATATTGAGTTATAATAGCATGGGTCTAAGTCCTCCAGAGGGGCTGAGGGCTCGTAGTGCCAGAGGGTTAGCCACCTCGTGGGCGTTGTTTAAGGGCGTCTCAATTCAGGACATTTGTGCAGCGGCAAGTTGGCCTTCGCCACACACTTTTGTCAGATTTTATAGTCTGGATGTTACAGAGCCTTCGTTGGCTCATTCCGTCCTAAGTGTGTAAAAAAAAAAAAAAAAAAAAAACACTCATACAGAGGTTGTTTTTATTTCACATGTCTCCATCCTATTCTGTGAATAGTACATGGAGGGCTTGCGTTATTGTTATCACACATCACTGAGTTGGTTGGCATGCCTGCTTCGGACAGCATATCTGCAATACGGGAGTTGTCTATATCCCATAGTGAGATACCGAACGAATGTTTGAAAGAGAACTTTAGGTTATTCACGTAACCCAGGTTCTCTGATAACAGAAGTGAGGTTTCTCACCACACTTCCCTCCTTGCAGCAGCACGGAGAAGAGATATGCTGAGAATGAGGTAGGGACCATTATGCAGTGGTATATATTGGGGAGGTGGGACTCCCTCATCACTGTTGTGATTGGTCTGTCAACCGACAGACGTGGTGTAATTGGTGCTTCCAGGATTGGTCACGCCCGAGGCGATTCCCAAAGTAAGATGCCTCACTCCTGTTATCAGAGAACCTGGGTTACGTGAGTAACCTAAAGATATCAAACATATTTGTGATGCGATCTAGGATAACCCACCACATGGTGAAATTTGACCTTTTTTAGGTTTTGATACCATATGAAAGCTGGATTCAAGCCCTTTCCAAAACTGTTTTATTTGTCCATAGCTTGAACATAAAGATATGGCTATCTGAAGTTGGCTGATAGCTACGATTTTGAGGAATGTAATTATAACATTGTTTAGGGCATTGACATCACCAAGATTGAGCAGACTGAGACAAGCAAGATCGTTTAAGTAAGCAGTTATTTCAGACTGCGTTGTTCTCTTGTGCTCCGCCATTTCACGATATTAAATAAATAAACTTTGCGTGCCGTAGTTTACACAAGACTGGCGGGAAATGTGCATTGATACACCTTTATTATATATGTTATGTGGTTTATTTTGATAGGTTAACTGTTTTTGTGGTGATAAGAGAAAGCAAGCAGTGGGGGTTCTTAACACAAGAGAAAGACAGTGTTTTCTGCTTGCTGCAATAAATCGCTATTTTTCTGCACTAAACAAGTGAATTTTGCCAAGATATTTTCAGAGATGATAGACAAGATGTTATAGAATAATAATTTAATGAAAACCTAATTTTGACAAAAATTTCCTGAAAACGTCCCAGCGTGACATCCGATGGGTTTTCCCAGATCGCATCACATTTATTCTGTGTCTCTTTTTGCAAAACATTTAATTGCTGCTGAATACCATGAACAAAAATCAGCCGGCTATATAAAAACTGGACTCGATTAAGAGCTATTTGTGTGCAAAATAGAGCTGCACCATTCTGGATAAACTGAGACTTTGTTTTTTAATGGAGGTTGTAGTTCTCTCACAATTCTGAAGAAAAAATATTAGACAACTAAACAAAATCTGATGGAATTTTGAATGAATCTCTTGAACGAATGATTCAAAGACAAAACACATTTTTAACAGCCCCTTTTCGCCACCTAAAAAAAAAGATGCGCACACAGGAGTTGATTGGTGGAACTGAAATTTTAATTTTACAACAAGTATCCGATTCCTGACCTTAAGTATCCAATTCTGGAATTGGAATTGATCTTCGTTTCCCAACCCTGATAATTTATCAAAACTTTGGATTTGTTCATGATAGTTGTTAGTCTCTAATGATAAGATTTTTTGAGAGTTCATTATCATCATTTTTTATGTTTTTAAAATATATCAAGGTGGCCCCTATGTCTGTTGTTTGTTTTTTCTTTTCTCTGCTCATCTCTGCTTGTTTATTTCAAATAATCATTTATAGGGTTGGGTATCGTTTGAATTATATCAATTCCGATTCTTATCGATTCCCAGTTTCAATTCCAATGTGGTTAAAAAAAATGAGGTCAAACATTTAGATATCAAACATATTATTCTGTGTCTCTTTTTGCAAAACATTTAACTGGTGCTGAATACCATGAACAAAAATCAGCCGGCTACATAAAAACTGGACTCGATTAAGAGCTGTTTGTGTGCAAAATAGAGCTGCACCATTCTGAGTCTGAGATGAGTCTGATGAGTCTGAGAGACTTTGTTTTTTTGTTTTGTTTTTATTGGAGGTTGTAGTTCTCACAATTCTGAAGAAAAAAATATTACACAACTAAACAAAATCTGATGGAATTTATGAATGGAATGATTCAACGACTCACTCAAGATTTATTTGTTTCATTACTGGATGAATCAGTGTTTTTGAATGAATCTCTTGAATGAATGATTCAAAGACGAATGCATTTTTAACAGCCCCCTTTCACCACCTAAAAAAAAAAAAAAGATGTGCACAGGAATTGATAGGCGGAATTTAAATTTTCATTTTCATTTTCATTTTCATGCGTTTAGCAGACGCTTTTATCCAAAGCGACTTACATAGCATTCAAGTTACAGTTTTTTACATTTGATCAGCTCTTGCTTTCCCTGGGAATCGAACCCATGATCTTGGCTTTGCTAGCGCCATGCTCTACTATTTGAGCTACAGGAAAGCCTATAAAAAAAAGATGCGCACACAGGAGTTGATTGGTGGAACTGAAATTTTAATTTTACAACAAGTATCCGGTTCCTGACTATTGAAATTGAAACTGATTTCCGATTCTCAACCCTACAGCAAACGCAGGACATACGTCATCAGCAGCAGCTCAGAGGATGAAGATGAAGATGAAGCAGCAGTTCCTGAGAGACGTCTCGAGACTGAGATCACTTCAGAAGGAGGCGTTTCTCCTAGAACTCTTCTGGCCATTCAGGAAGCTCTGGGAGACGGAGCTGTGGAGCTGAGGAGCGGATCTGATGGAGAGGATCCTGGATTCAGCTTTTCAGAGTCGAAGCATCAGTCCAGAACGCCTCTGATTCTCAGTTCCGCTGTGTCTGAAAGCCAGGAGGAGATATGTGAGCCTCCAGATGCTGCGGTAAATCATCTTATAATGCAAAGACACCCAAGCGCTTCCTCTGATCACAAACCTGTTAATGCAGATCAAACAGATCAGACGGAGGAAAACAAAGTGAAGAGTGGAGATGAGGAGGAAAGCAGCGCTGAAGGTACAAATAAACACAGATGCTTTCTGTTTGTGCTTCTTGCACAGAGATTATATGGTTTAAAGTAGGGATTTCCAAACCTTTTGGGGTAAAATATTTTCTTGAAGCCCCTTTGAGATGTTAAGTTAATATTTCAATAACTTAACGACAGTTTTGCAGGTTCATGGTTCTCTAATGCCAGTTAATGGGCACATGACATGCAACTAAATTAATAAAATATTTATTTTTTTAAGTTATTATTTATTATTTACATTGACATTTTTTATTTATTTTTATTAGTAATTTTTGATTGTTTTTAATTCAGAATTATTTGTTTACATTTTTATGATTTAACAAATTTTTTAAAAGTGTTTTATTTTTATTTATTTTAAAATGGTGTATTAACATTTTATAATTTAAGTGATTTTTATTTAAATTTTTACAACTATTTTAATTTTACATTTTAATTAGCTTCTCATCAACTCAAAGTCCCTGGCTTCATGGATGTTTCGAAGTTTTTACCGGAAAGCAAAAACCTGTGATCATCTGATTCATTTGAGTGTTTCGCACCTGCAGAGAGTTTTATTGAGGTGTCTGATGCAGAGGAACCATCTGAAACAGAGGAATCTGACATCAAAGCAGAAGAAACAGCAGATAAAAGCACCTCAGAAGAGAAAGAAGAGGAGAAAACAGAGGAAGAGGAGAGCGGAGAGGAAGAGTCCAGCGTCCAGAGCCCAGATAAGAGAGAAGACGTCAGAGAGTCCCTGAATGAAGCTCCTGCTGCGAGCGAGTGGGATCACATCGATGCGGTACTTCTCTCACTGAATCTCCATCAATCACATATGCGTTATATCTGCAATATGTGACCCTGGGGCACAAAAGCAGTCTTAAGTAGCACAGGTATATTTGTAGCAATAGCCAAAAATACATTGTATGGGTCAAAAGTATTGATTTTTCTTTTATGCCAAAAATCATTAGGATATTAAGTAAAGATCATGTTCCTAGATCATGTTCCTAGTAAATTTCCTACTGTAAATATATCAAAACTTCATTTTTGATTAGTAATATGCATTGCTAAGAACTTCATTTGGACAACTTTAAAGGTGATTTTCTCAATATTTAGATTTTTTTGCACCCTCAGATTCCAGATTTTCAAATAGTTGTATCTCAGCCAAATATTGTTCTATCCTAACAAACCATACATCAATGGAAAGATTATTTATTCAGCTTTCAGATGATGTATAAATCGCAATTTCAAAAAATTGACCCTTATGACTGTTTTTGTGGTCCAGGGTCACATGTGTGTGTAATAATGCATCTGTGTTTTGCAGGAGGAGCTGCTGCAGATGGACAGAGCTCTGCAGGACGAGCAGATGAGTCTGAGAGAGCAGCAGCAGCAGCAGCAGCGCAGCAGCAGCACAGTCACTGGACAGATGTGTCAGGAGAGCCAGGTCAGCATCCTCATTCTGGACAACACAGGGTTAATAGTTAACCCAAAGAGAAGGAGATCACAGTCCATAAAAGTAGGGTTGGGAATCGAAATCAGTTCCATTTCCAGAATCAGATACTTAAGCTCAGGAATCAGATACTTATCGTAAAATTTCAATTTCAATTCCACCTATCAATTCCTGTGTGTGCATCTTTTCAAGGGGCTGTTAAAAATGTATTTGAATCATTCATTCAAGTGATTCATTCAAAAACACTGATTCATCCAGTAATGAAACAAGTCAATCTTGAGTGAGTCATTGAATCATTCATTCAAGTGATTCATTCCAAAACACTGATTCATCCAGTAATGAAACAAGTCAATCTAGAGTGAGTCTTTGAATCATTCATTCAAGTGATTAATTCAAAAACACTGATTCATCCAGTAATGAAACAAGTCAATCTAGAGTGAGTCTTTGAATCATTCATTCAAGTGATTAATTCAAAAACACTGATTCATCCAGTAATGAAACAAGTAAATCTTGAATGAGTCATTGAATCATTCACTCAAGAGATTCATTCAAAAACACAGATTCATCCAGTAATGAAACAAGTCAATCTAGAGTGAGTCTTTGAATCATTCATTCAAGTGATTCATTCAAAAACACTGATTCATCCAGTAATGAAACAAGTAAATTCATTGAATCATTCCATTCATAAATTCCATCAGATCTTGTTTAGTTGTCTAATATTTTTTTCTTCAGAATTGTGAGAGAACTACAACCTCCATTAAAAAACAAAGTCTCAGTTTATTCAGAATGGTGCAGCTCTATTTTGCACACAAACAGCTCTTAATCGAGTCCAGATTTTATGTAGCCAGCTGATTTTTGTTCATGGTATTCAGCAGAAATTAAATGTTTTGCAAAAAGAGACAGAATAAATGTGTTTGATATCTAAATGTTTGACTTCATTTTTTTAACCACATTGAATCAAAACTGGGAATTGATAAGAATCGGAATTGATAAGCAGAATCGATAAGGAGACAGTTCTGCTGATGTGCTGACAATGAGCAAAACTGAAAAAAGTCGTAAACCGCAAACCAAGTATGTGTAATCCACTAACAACACAGGCACAAAATAGCTTTAGACATGCTTTTTTGGGCATTAAATAATGGTGCAAATACCAGTAAACTGAGTAACGCAAACATTGCATGATTCATTGAAATGCTCTCCTCACATAAACGTGTCTGAAAGGGAAACTTCTACAAATGCATATGCAATAAGATTAGATGCAAAAATGACTGCTGATGTTTCACTGTGTGTCTTTAGTAAATCCTGACAGGGCTTTTTTTTTTAACTTGCTGGCTCAGGCTGTTAGTAAATCTGGCCCTAAAACAAAAATTAAAAACATAAAACATTCAAAAAATCAAATGAGTTTTAGTTTGTAAATAAATAAATTTACAAAATTAATTTAAATTACTTGCCAAGGCACCATTTCTCATTTTAATTTGGTTTCCTGGACAGGGTTTAAATTAAACCAGGAGTCGGCCTAATCTAGAATAGTTAATCTTTGTTTAAAAAATGGCTTTCTGAAACACAGATTAAGTACAGATTACTAACTCCTGGACTATGGAGTCCTGAACTAAAATAAACTCCATTAATTTAAAACCAAATATTCTAATCTGAATTAGCAGGACAGAGGATTTGTCTGTGAATCCTGTATGACAGCTTTGTAGCTGCACTTATTAAAGTGCGTGCGTGCGTGCGTGCGTGCGTGCGTGCGTGCGTGCGTGCGTGCGTGTGTGTGTGTGTGATGGTGGCAGGTGCATCTGAAGTATCTGGTGTAAATCCGGCTGTGAAAATGATCTGTCATTGTTATCTATCAGTGTTATGAGTTCAGTGACATCATATTCCATATTCACACGGACGTGTTTGTTTAAGCTTTAGCGCAGGCTTTAGTGCGCACCAGATAAACACTCTTTGTCCTTTTTCCCCAGAAGGGTTGAGCTGGATTAGAGCTGATTTATCATCTCAAACCTGTCAGCTCAGTTTACTTTTACTTTTTAAAAAGACTGAGTCAACGTCCATCACACTGGTTGTGCTGGGCTGCAGGATTTTAGAAATATCTCATTGTGATTTTTATGATGAGAATATAACTGTTATATAACTTATAATATTATAAGAATAATAACTGTTTTTTAAAAAGCTGTGCTTATCTGTAGGGCTGCACAATTTGGCCAAAATATTGTGATTATATATTTTTCTGAATACATAATAATAATAATAATAAATAAAAAATAATAACAATAATCAAGTTTATTATGAGTTAAATTTTTATGAGCTCCAAGTTTGCTCTGATTATTTGTAGGGCTACACAATTTGGCCAAAATGTTATGATTATAAATGTTCCTGAATAAATAATAATAATTTCTAATTTCATTAAAATTAATAATAATAATTATCATTAATTTTATTATGAGTATAATTATTATGAGCTCCAAGTTTGCTGTGATTATTTGTAGGGCTGCACAGTTTGGAAAAATATTGTGTTTATATATCTTTATGAATAAATAATAATAATTATAATTTAATTTCAATTAATATAATAATTCTATAATAAATAAAGAATAATTATTTATAATAATTATTTCTAAATTAGTATAGTATAATTATTACTAAATATCAATATTAAACAAAATTTTAAAAATTCTATTCTAATATTTCAATGTAAATAATAAAAAAAAATTATAGAAAAATGAGAATAGAAAAATAATAGAAAATTGTGTTCCCTCTGGAAAACTCAGTGCATATATTTATTTAATTAAATTACAGCCTTTGCAGTTTGATAATCGTGCAAAGCCTTAACATGATTTGGTTTTATTGCTGCACTATGCATGCTTATTTTTTTAAATAATTTGTGAAACTGAATAATAAAATGAAAAAGTTGTTTATTACACAGTTATCATCTTTGTTGCATTTTTTAATTTTGTATAAAAATGTCAGAAAAGAAACATGAAAGGACATGTTAAGCTTATTGCATGGTGGAATACAGGATGCACTATATATATTTTGGCAAAAAATGCACTCTGTGAGATTCTGTATCCCATAATGCATCGTGCAACAAGTCATTGACAGTGCACATACTAGCATACATCACCTCTAATGCACAGACGCTCATGTTTGCATCACACTGAAGTGTTTTCTTCCTCTGATGTGTTCAGGAGCTGCTTCGTTTGTTTGGTGTGCCGTTCATCGTGGCGCCGATGGAGGCCGAAGCCCAGTGTGCAGTGCTGGACCGACTGGATCAAACGCATGGCACCATCACAGACGACAGTGATATCTGGCTCTTCGGCGGACGTCACGTCTACAAGAACTTCTTCAACCAGAACAAATATGTGGAGCATTACCAGTCTGTGGACATGCAGAACCAGCTGGGTGAGCTGCAGCTCTGAGATCAGTTAGTGTGCATGAGACAGACGTGTATGGAGTCAAATCAATGCCACATATACTTGCAAAATAAGTGTTGCAAACGAAAATGAAAGTATTGAGACAACATAAATGTGCTTTTTGCAAACAAAAATAAAGAATTGTAAAAGAAAACTAAGTATTGCAAGAAAAACAAGACGTTTTGCCAACAAAAATAAAGAATTGCAAAAAGAAAACAAAGTATTGCAGGAAAAACAAGTTTTGCAAAGAAAAATAAAGAATTGCAAAACGAAAATGAAATATTGCAAGAAAAACAAGAAGTTTTGCAAACAGAAATAAAGAATTGTGAAAGAAAATGAAGTATTGCAAGAAAATCAAGTTTTGCCAACAAAAATAAAGAATTGCAAAATAAAATGAAGTATAGCGAGAAAATCAAATTTTGCAAACAAAAATAAAGAATTGCAAAATATAAATGAAGCAGAGCAAAAGCAATGATTTTGCAACATATTTTCCATGGCCATAGCTACTAATTTATTTGCAAAGCTACTTTTATTTTGCGTTTCAGTCAAGTGTGAGCTTGTGATAATGTTAATTTCCACCCCCATGTCAAAACAATGCCAGAAAGTGAAACGTGCAGAAACGTGAAGCACAAAGGGAAAAATTCTTTATTCTGGTTTGCAAAACTTCTTTTTCTTTTGCAATTCTTTATTTTTGTTTGCAAAAAGCATTTTATTTTTTATTTTTTTTAATTATTTTTTCTCAATACTTTCATTTTCCTTTGCAAAACTTCATTTTCTTTAGGAACACTTTAATTCTTTTGCAAGTATATGTGGCATTGATTTGACTCCATAGACATGAGCTTGTGTGTGTCTGCAGGGCTGGACAGGAGCAAACTGATCAATCTGGCGTATCTACTGGGCAGCGATTACACCGAGGGCGTTCCAGGAGTGGGATACGTCACTGGGATGGAGATCCTCAACGAGTTTCCCGGAGCCGGGTTAGAGCCGCTCATTCAGCTCAGGTCAGAAACGCTAAAGAAAATATCATTTTAACAGTTAAAGACCATAAAAATGCTCTGGTAAAAACCTGTTAAATGATTAACGGCAAGTTCCCATATTCTATATTGTGAAGAACTGGAAAATGAGTAATTTTATGTCATTTTACTGTTAAAAAAAGTTCTTTAAAATGCAGTTAGTATAAATTGTCATTGTGTAATTATAAAATATAAACTGACATTTACACAATTCCCTGAAAACTGAAAGTATAAAAATATTTCCTTAAAATTGAAAATGTTTTATTTTTTTCATTTAATTTTATTTGATGTTAATAAAAATAAAAGCTAATTAAAAAAATAAAAATACTATAGTAATGTATGAATAATACTAAAATAACACTGATGGATTTATTTAGTCCTGTCATCTGATTAATCAGTCTCATGTTTTATTGAACAAATTATTAGAATTGAGTCAAACATTTAGAATAATTATGATTTTTAAAATATTTTTAAATAAATATCTTCTGTTCACCAAGGCTGCATTTATTTGATCAAAAATACAGTAAAAGTGGTGAAATATTATTATAATTTAAAATAGCTGTTTTCTATTTTAGTAAAATGTAATTTATTGCTATTTATTTGAAATATAAATCTTTTGTAACATTATATGTCTTTACCGCCACGTCTGATAAACTTTGTTTAATTAATACATAATTTTAAGTATTAATTAAAAGTGTTAATGTTATTTCTTTTTTTTTCCTGTGTGAGAAGCATTTGATTGTGTTTTAAGTAATTATGCTTTTTGTTAGTCTGTTTTATTAATTCATTTGTTATTAGTTATTAAAATACATATAAAATATTAAAATATATCAATATATTAGTTTTTACTTCAACTTGTGGAAAAGCTACTAGTAATGAACTCTAATTCATCATGTGTCTGTTTTACACCTGTATTATTACAGTTATATCAGTATATGATACACGTGCAAAATAGACTTTATTACTATAGATGGAATATTAACTGTCAGTTTTTTTTACCGTAAATTTAAGTTCAGTCCTGTAAAACCTAAAATGTTTCTTCCATGTGTTTTCAGGGAAGTGCTGTCAATCACAGCAGCTGTTTTTACTGTAAGTTTCTAAGCATAGCTCATCTTGTGTGTTTTGATGCAGTGAGTGGTGGACTGAAGCGCAGGAGAATAAGAAACTAGCTGCCAATCCCAAAGACACAAAGGTGAAGAAGAAAGTGAGGAACCTCCAGCTTCATCCTGGTTTCCCGAACCCAGCTGTGGCTCAGGCTTACCTGCAGCCCACCGTCGACCAATCAGACACCTGCTTCAGCTGGGGCCGCCCACACCTGGAGCTCATCAAAGAATATCCTTCACCTCATTTACACTGTAATAGCTGGCTTTCAACACATTATGAATGTCTAAAATGAGCAGAAGATTTTCTTAACGCGTCGGACGTTCTGTCAGAGCCGCTTCGGATGGAGCAGCAGAAAGACTGAAGAAACGCTGCAGCCGGTGCTCAAACAGCTCCAGACGCAACAGGTGAACGACTAAAAATATAAACTAAAACTGTTCGACTTCATTTACATTAAAATAAGGTGAAATAAAATATGAGTATTGGATGAAAAACTTTTAGAAATGTTGCCTTGAGAACTAAATGAAATAAATTTAAGCATGATCCGCATTCACAAAATCAGTCTTCTTTTTACATTTAATCGTACATTTATCACATATGGGAAAAAGACACAAGTTTAAGTAGTAAATAAAACTCAAACTAAAGCTGTAATAAAAATAAATTAAAACTACATAGAAATAATAATAAAAAATATGAATAAAAATGACAAAAGCGTTTTAAACAATTACTAAAATTAAAATGAAATTAAAGTTAAAATAAAAACTGATGATATTATAATAAATAATTCTGTACACTACAAATCAAACGTTTGGATTTTTAATGTTTCTGAATTAGGTCTCTCTTCTGCTCACCAAGGCTGCATTTATTTGATCAAAAATACAGTAAAAATTGTGAAATATTATTACAGTGTAAAAGCTGTTTTCTGTGTGAATATATGTTAAAATATAATTTATTGCTGTGATCAAAGCTGAATTTTCAGCATCATTACTCCAGTCTTCAGTGTCATATGATCCCTCAGAAATCATTCTAATATGCTGAAAAATACATTACAATTGTGAAATATTATTACCATTTAAAATATCTGTTTTCTATATGAATATGTTAAACTGTAATTTATTTCTGAGATCAAAGTTGAATTTTCAGCATCATTACTCCAGTCTGTAATGATATATTTTATATATTTAACAGTATTTTT
>CM077225.1:1062022-1207022 GCA_039654775.1 Spinibarbus caldwelli | reverse complement strand
TTACTGTATTTACATTTATGAATATGAAATTTAATATTTAATAGTTTTAAAATTAAAATGTAATGTTTAATCGAAAATGTAAATTATTTAAAAATTATTTTTTAATTATTTAGAATTTCTTAAATATTTAAATTCAGCATAAATGCATAAATACGAAATTTAGTAAAAATGTAAAATATTTCATTTAAATAAATAATATTTCAACTATTTAAGAATTATTTTGAAATATTTTAAATATTTATTAAATTTGTTAAATTATTTAAATTTTGTGAAAATTTATGAACATGAAATTGAGCTAAAAGTAAACATATTTAAAATTATTTAAGAATTATTTTAACAATATTTTTAATATTTTTGTTTGTTTTTTTAATTACTGAAATTTTGCAAACATTTATGAATATGAAATTGATTATTAAATTTTTGTAAATTAAATTAAATATTTTAATTAAATTAAAATATTTATTAACTTAAAATAGGTAAAATTATTATATTATAAAAATATATTATTTTTAATTATTAGGTTTAGTGAGAATTTAATAATGTGAAATTTTTAATTATTTAAGAATATTTTAACATTTTTAATATTTTTGATTATTTTTTAATACTTTTGATTATTTAAAATATTTAAATTTTGTAAAACTGTATTAACATGAAATTTAGCAAAAAATAAGATTATTTAAAAAATTACTAACATTTATAAAACATTATTTTTTTAATTATTTAAATTTAGTGAAAATTTAATATGAAATTTAGTGAAAATTAAAAAAAAAAGTAATTATTTTAACATATTTGTAATAATTTTTTAGGATTATTTAAATTTAGTAAAAATGAAAATTATTTAAAAAATGCTAAAATTTATTTTTAAATTATTATTATTTTTAAATTATATAAATGTACTGCAAATTAAATAAAGAATATAACATTCTATAGTTTTATCTGAGGATATATTACTAAAACCATACCACCTTGTTGTTCTCGACCCGCAGGTGCAAAGGTAACATCCACAGACCTGCCGGATGTCCTGGGTAACCTGAGGCACAATGTGAGCCGTAACACCAGAGGGCGCTGCAGGCACGAGCCGCAGGTGACTGAGCTCACCTGGGGCAAACAGCTGGAGGAGAGATTCCCGCACTCCAGCTGCCGCTTCGACTACATCATGGCCGCAGATGTGGTGTACTCGCATCCGTTTCTGCAGGAGCTGATGGAGACCTTCATGCACCTGAGCTCAGAGCAAACCATCATCCTGTGGGTCATGAGGTTCCGTCTGGAGCCAGAAAACAGATTCGTGGACTCGTTTGAGCAGCACTTTCACCTGGAGGAACTCTACGATCTGCCCAGTCTGAGGATAAAGCTGTATCGCGCGCAAAAACGAAAGAGAGACACTCAAACTGTTTGACTTGAAGGGCCCCTAATAACAGAGCTATACCCAGGTGAAAAAAAAGTGCATTTCCATAATATACTTAAAGTGCTCTATTTTCACACACTAATTTTGTACATGCTGACATGAAACACTTCTTTTAATTCTTTCAAATAAATAATTGATAACTACATACATTATTCTGCTCACACTTTAGATTAGAGTCCAATTCTCACTATTAACTAACTATTAACTATGGCTTTTGCCTCAGTATACTACTAATTACTGCTTATTAATACTTAGTAAAGTAGTTGTTAAGTTTAAGAATTGGGTAGGATTAAGGATTTAGAATAAAGTCTTGCAGAATAAACATTAATATGTGCTTTTTAAGTAATAATAAACAGCCAGTAATATTCATGCTAGTAACCAACTAGTTAATAGTGAGAACTGGACACTAAAGTGTTACCAATATTCTTATTAACTCACCAAAGTATTTAAAGTGAGAAGGGTACATAAAAATCATGCATTTATGGTTAGACTTTAAATTTTGATGTTAAATCCACTATTGTATTGTATATAAATGTTCTATACACAGTATTAAGTTCAATTACAGAAGAAGTAACTGTAACTAAATTACAGAAAAAATAAAAGTAATCCCTTACTTTACTTTTTCAAGAGAAATTACAATAACTAATTACTTAGTAACTAGTTACACCTAACACCGCTAGAATATATTACAGAAACAGAAACTGGGAGGGTTGAGATAAGTAAACTAATTAACTGCAATTCATTTTGTTATTCCAGAAGTTTCAAGAACTGCTACAGTATAAAATAAAAACAACAGTTACTGAGGGGAAGAATTAATATGCTTTCAGCCCACATCACTGCATCAGTGTCTCAGCAATGGATGCTCTGCAGTGAATGGGTGCCGTCAGAATGAGAGTCCAAACAGCTGATAAAAACATCACAATAATCCACAAGTAATTCACACCACTCCAGTCCATCAGTTAACATCTGGAGAAGACAAAAGCTGAAACAAATCCAGCATTAAGACATTTTTAATGTCTAAAATCTGAGTCCATAATCCATAATAATGCTTCCTCCAGTGAAAAAGTGCATCTCCTATTGGACTTTTGGACCATTCTGTTGTCTCTCACATCAAAATCCAGCCACATATTTGTTTAGAGCTGTTTGTAAACGCTGCTTGATCTGTGCAGATTTCTCTCCTGATTCAGACCAAAACACTTTTTCACTGGAGGAAGAGTTATTATGGATTATGGACTCGGATTTTAGACATTAAAAACGTCTTAATGCTGGATTTGTTTCAGCTTTTGTCTTCTCCAGATGTTAACTGATGGACTGGAGTGGTGTGGATTACTTGTGGATTATTGTGATGTTTTTATCAGCTGTTTGGACTCTCATTCTGACGGCACCCATTCACTGCAGAGCATCCATTGCTGAGACACTGATGCAGAGACACATTTCTCCAAATCTGATGAAGAAACAAACTCATCCTAATCTCAGATGATCTGAGGATGAGCACATTTTCAGCACATTTTCATTTTTGGGTGAACTATTCCTTTAAGATTACATTAATAGCATGTGATAAAGAAGCATCACCGTTGTGATCCGTGGAGAAGCTCTGAATGGTGAATTTGATCTTTGGATCCCCCACAATCCACTGCAAACTCACAAACAAATAGTTAAACCATCACATCAATTCACCAGCAGAAATTAAAATCCTGACCTACAACTTCATACAACACTCAGAAGTCAAATTTCATGTTTACTTGAAGAACTTTACATTTCTGCAATCCATGTAAATGTAAATATGACCTTTGTATGTCAATCAGTTGTGAGCAGTGATGTTATTTTCATGCAATCTTGTTTTTCATTGCATTCACTCTACTGAGTTTTTGATCATTTTGAAATTTTACTTTTACAATTTGAACATGAGCATTTTCATTACTTGGAAATAAATATGAAACATTCTAATAAAATACTGTGTCAGGTTTCCTTCTCTAAACTTCTGCTTCTGAAACACTGTTTACAATGTTTTCAGGCTTTTCTTATGTGGCGCTTCTAGATGAAAGCAGAACTGATTTCATGCATAGTTTCTAAGTTAAGAAGAACCAGATGTGTTCATGAACAGCACGTAGCAGTAATGGATTACAAGCATGTTTTGGTTCTTCTGAGGGCAGCAGCTCATTTGGATCAAGTAAACTGCCTGATGATGATATATGGAGATATTTGATCCTGGCATCATATGCTTGAGTCTGGCAGTGTACTCACATGACGCAAACACACATACAATCCATATGCATCCACTCCTGCAGAAACATCTTCACCATTTTAACATTATAATGAGACGATCTCTTCATGCATGTATCTGCCAAATGCTGTAAATATGGCTCCCCAATATCCTCCCCTACATGGTGAAGGTGTTCAGTCGCCCACTGATTCCAGAGGATTTTGACAATCATACAAGAAACTGGAGAACATATGGAGAGGATTTAGAGCGTTGAACTCGTGTCCTCTAGAGATATAATGAGTGTTATATTGGGTTTCCCTTCTGTGGAATCCATTTAGCGCATACCAGCTGCCTAGACTCATAGAAACCAACAGGGACAGAATTATTGAGCAATAAATAAAAGGGTGAATGCCACGTTTAGATTACATTGGACCACACACCAATAAAAATTATATACAATTTTTATTAAAAAAGCCTATTTTTTTATATAGTCTGTGCATTTTGTTTACACTGCAATAAATAACATATGATGCATAAATTATTACATTTAAATACATTTTAATTTATCAATATTTTTATTGTATTATACTAATGGGAGAGGACCGATTTTCTTAAAGAAAACAATGAATTATTTTTGCATTGTGTGCATTTGGTTTACCCTTAAAAGCAGTGCAATAATGCCATATGATACACAAATTCCTACGTTTAAATACATTTTAATTTATCAATATTTTTTTGCATTGCACAAATTGGGAGACGACTGATTTTCTTAAAGAAAACAATTAATTATTGTTGCATTGTGTGCATTTGGTTTACCCTTAAAAGCCGTGCAATAAACAGCATATGATGCACAAATTCCTACATTTAAATGCATTTTAGTTTATCAATGTTTGTTTGCATTGCTTTAACTGGGAGAGGACCATCTTTCTTAAAGAAAATGATCAATTATTTCTGCATTGTGTGCATTTTATTTACTCTGAAAAGCAGTGCCATAAATATCATAGGATGTAAAATTATTACATTTAAATACATTTTAATTTATCAATTGAATTTAATTGTTTTGTTGTTGTTTTTTTTTTGTTTTTTGTTTTTTTTTAACCTTTTTTTACCATTTATCATTGCACTAATTGGCAGAGGACCAAATTTATTTTTAAAAAAAGTAATTTGTTTACATTTTTGCATTACATGCATTTTATTTACCTTACAAATTCTCATTTTCCATTGTTTTTAAATTTGATTTAAGTCAGTGCAATAAATAGTACAATGATGTATTAATTATTACATTCAAATGTATCTATATTTTATTGCATTATACTAATTGGGAAAGAGCCAGTTCCTTAAAGAAAACAATGAATTATTTTTCTTTCTTTTGGTTTTGGGGTGAAATATGATCTAAACGTTCTTGACGGTTTTTTTAAGATTCACCCCAAAACACTTGTACAATTCAATATGCAGCGAATGTTTTACTTTAAGAACAAAAAGAAACATATGTCATATGGGGTCATATCAAGTGTAATTCCTTGTGTAGTTTCCTTAAGTCAAACTAATACTATATCAGCTTACTAAACAACCAGATAACAGACACTGGCATTCTGATCAGCTCTATTATCTCAAGGCTTCAGTGTTTATCTCAGACGCTCGTTCCCCATCTCCTACATCATGCTCTATTTCTCAGTGTTTGTGTGAATGTGCCTCTGCTTGGTGAATCTCCAGCTAAATATAGTCGAGGCAGTGTGACACTGGAGGGTTGCAGGATGCCCGTCTATAACCTCACTGAGCGACGGCTGAGGATGCAGTTGCAGACCTACTAACCAGATTAACTGTGAACAGGACAGGATCAACAAGATAAAGCTGACCTCTGCAGACACAGGGACTCCTCTGGAGATCAAATCAGCTGATGTGAGTGGAATGCAGTGAATTCTTCTGAAGCTACAAAATGCATTTGAGGAAATACAGTAAGAATAAGCTTAGAGTAAACTTGGACTTTGTAGTTTATCTGATTGCACCCATGCATTTTTTTCACTTGCATATATGCAAACTTTCACAAGTACCTTGTTTTTGACGTTTCTCAAAATGAAAAATCCTAAAAGTCCTATTTTAAAAAGGACATGCTGCATAGCATCACATCATGCACTTTGTGTTTTTGCTGCATTATTGAAATTGTTCATTTATATACTTGCATACATCATGAACTAATCTGACAAACAATGTTTGAGAAACTGGCAAAAACCGATTTTAACAGATTAACATAAAAAAAGGCATGATAGTAAAACAAAATGATCTGAATTTGTGTTTTAAATCAGTCTGTCCTGTCAGCAAGTAAATATCATCATGGATTGTGCTCAGTCTGGAAATGCAGATGCCACAGTGGAGACTGAGAACACTGCGAAAGATAATACAGATGAAGACAAAGAAAAGCATGATGGTGAGGAACTTAAAATGATCTAAAGATTACCTTCTCTTAAAGGAATATTTCTCCAAAAAAACAAAATTTGTTGAAAATACTCAACCTCAGGCCATCAAAGATTAGGATGAGTTTGATTCTTCATCAGATTTGGAGAAATGTAGCATTGCATCACTGTCTCAGCAGTGGATGCTCTGCAGTGAATGGGTGCCGTCAGAATGAGTCCAAACAGCTGATAAAAACATCACAATAATTTAGTAATCCACAGGAAGCATTATTATGGATTATGGATATTTTAGCCAGATAAAAATGGTTTGAAGTTAAAAACATCTTTATGGATTTTCACTGGAGTGGCGTGGATTATTGTGATGTTTTTATCAGCTGTTTGGACTCTCATTCTGACGGCACCCATTCACTGCAGAGCATCCATTGCTGAGACAGTGATGCAATGACACATTTCTCCAAATCTGATGAAGAAACAAACTCATCCTAATCTTGGGACAGCCTGAGGGTGAGGATATTTTCAACAAATTTAAGTGAATTACTCTTTTATTCTCTGATTGTAAACACTATATCTATGAAGATTTGAATGAGGAATGCATGTGTTTTTCATTGGTTATATTGGGCAGAAGTCATCTCTGTGCATAAGTCATCTTGGAAGCCCAGTGTGCTTTCCACCATTGGAAAGGAAATCCATTATTTTGCCGGTCATGAGATCAGCATCTGGGAGTCTCTCGATTCATTTGGTTCTGTCATCTGGCCAGCAGTGAGACAATTAGTTTATTGCATATTTGAAATATATAAGCTGAAGTGTGCCATTAGTTTGGATGTTTAAATTCTTCCTGGTGTGTCAATTTGATTTTTAGAGTCTTTAAGAGTCTTTTTACAGACTTTAAATCAATCAGTGTTAGTTTGACTTTCTGAAGAGTGAAACACCGTAACACTTTAACAACAATTTGTTTGAGTTGCCCGAAATGCCAACTTCTGACTCAACCAATCACATGAATTTGGGCCGAGGCTATCCAACTGACTGACCAATGGCAAATGGGGATGGACACATGGTAGGAATGTTTGAAAAAACTTATTCTAGAGGAGTAAATAATGGCACACTTCAACTGTAACCATTTGGTTGCTGATTGATATTCATAATCATGATTCATTGTTCTGAATAATTATTTAGGCTCTGGCTCTGTGTCACTATCTTGAGTCCAATCAAGCAACGGTTGACCTTGTTAATAAGGCAGTGCTAGAGATTGGAGCCGGCACAGGTCTTGTGTCCATTGTGGCCAGTCTATTGGGTAGGTACTAAGCAGGGATGTCCAAACCTGTCATGCAGAGTTTAGCTCTAACCCTAAATAAACACACCAGTATGGAGTCAAATCAATGCCACATATACTTGCAAAATAACTGAAGTATTGCAAAATAAAATTAAGTTTTGCAAAGGAAAATGAAAGTATTGAGAAAAAAATAAATGTGCTTTTTGCAAACAAAAATAAAGAACTGCAAAAGAAAATGAAGTGTTGCGAGAAAAGAAAAGTTTTGTAAACAAAGATAAAGAATTGCACAAGAAAAAGAAGTTTCGCAAACCAAAATAGAGGTTTGCAAAAGAAAAAGTAGTTTTGCAAACCAAAATAAAGAATACCGTTTTTTCCCTTTGTGCTTCACATTCTGCATGTTTTACTTTCTGGCATTGACATGGGGGTGGAAAAAAAACGTTATCACAAGCTCACACTTGACAAACGTAAAATAAAATCAGCGTTGCAAATAAATTAGTAGCTATGGCCATGGAAAATATGTGCTGCAAAATCATTACTTTTGCTCTGCTTCATTTATATTTTGATTTATTTTTGTTTGCAAAACTTCTTGTTTTTCTTGCAATAATTCATTTTCTTTCACAATTCTTTATTTTTGTTTGCAAAACTTGTTTTTCTTGCAATACTTCATTTTCTTTCGCAATTCTTTATTTTTGTTTGCAAAACATCTTTTTTTCTTGCAATATGGTCCGTGTATTTTTGCGTCCATTCATTTTTTCGTTTTTTAACCCAGAAATGAAATACGGAAAATGCAGTTTCTTCTTTAATGGTTCAAACACTGATGAATAGAATAAGCAGGCACAAATTATTTATCATTATTCAAAATTCGTATTTCATTAAAAATAGTAAAAATTATATAAAGCTTGTTTTTAATATATATAAATGCTAAATTTAATTTCTTCCCTTTTTTAGCGTCTCAGACGCCAGTGCCCTCTCGCACTACTGACGGGGCTACCATAACTGCTTTAAGAAAACCTTTAGCTTTGATACTTTTATGAACAATTTTTCACGCCTAAAAAACATGTATGAAATACTCATTAGACATTTCTTTACAAATAACTGTATCCTGGGTAATTTCTACAGGAGTGCTAGAGGGAATTAAACGAAAGCAAGAGAAGGTCAGTTAAAGCAAAGACAAGGGACTTTGGTTAAAGCTAGAAATGGGATACTGGCGAAATATATTTTCCAAATATATGCTTGCTCTGCTTGCTCAGAATTTGAATAAGTTTTATTTTTCAGCATACACGCTGCAAAGTTTCAGGAGTGACATCCGCATATAAATGCGGCATTTAGGCTATGCGGATGGATGTCACTATCAATTAACAAAATATTTCATTTTAAGGCTAGAGCACCCTCACTGATTTCAGAAGCCCCTTAAGTGATTTGATTCAGGAACCGGGCCTTACTGTATATGGAGATTATAACTTTATGTATTTCTATATTCTATTTAGGCGTATAAATTTACCCCATATATTAAAGCCTCGTGTGCAGCGCTCTAACACAATGTACTGTATGTGCTTTGAGCGACCATGCATGGTCCTCTCCGATACTGTGACCCAGATAGCACACAAAATTATGACAAAATGATATCCCAATATATAATTTCATGACGATAAAGTTCCCAGGATTCTGCAATGTCTATTTTAAAAATCATATTTGTATAAAGTCTGCACTGTTCCAGAGAAGATGCACTGTGCGGGAGAAGCATTACTACTAAATTTGGCCAAAGAAAACTTGTTAAAGTCAACATTTTTTCTATATTAATTTGTGCATTTTTCAAATGTTTATTAAAAGTGCAAAAATTCATAAACAAAAATCTGAAAAGAAGTCAATATTTTGCTTTTTCGGGCAGCTTTTTGTGTTTACAGTTCTAATTTTAATTTTGGTTTTCAGCATAGCATTTAAAAATACAACCACCGTTCTTTTTTATTTTTTTTCGTCATTGTTAAAAAACGAAAAAAGAATGGACACAAATGTACACGGACCCAATACTTCATTTTCTTTTACAATTTTTTATTTTTGTTTGCAAAAAAAGCACATTTATTTTTTCTCAATACTTTCATTTTTGTTTGCAATACTTCAATTATTTTGCAAGTATTTGTGGCATTGATTTGACTCCATACACCTGAACCAACCAATCAAGGTCAAGTGTTTTGGAGCCAAATTCTCCAGGACATTGGCCTCCAGGAGTGGGATTAGACAACATATTACAAGCCTATGGCTGTGTTGTGTTTTCATACCTGTATAATCATCTCCAGGTGCTTGGGCGACAGCAACTGACCTGCCTGAAGTCCTGGGGAATCTGAGATGCAACCTGTCCAGAAACACAAGGGGTCGCTGCAGATACATGCCGCAGGTGGCAGAGCTTTCTTGGGGTTATGAGCTGGATAAAACCTTCCCTCATTCAGTCTATAGATACGACTACATATTAGCAGCTGATGTGGTCTATCATCATGATTTCCTAGCAGAATTACTGGTCACCATGCAGCATTTCTGCCAGCCAGGCACAACTCTCATTTGGGCCAACAAAACCCGCTTTGATTCTGATCTGGTGTTTGTAGAGAACTTCAAAAATACGTTTAACACAACCCTGCTGGCAGACAATGGAGAAGTCAAGATTTACTCCGCAACCATGAGAGAAGAAAGTGGACTAGGGACATCAAAAGAGACTAAAGGAGTGGATGAGGATGAGAAGGTCAACCAAAAGATGAATGAAGGACAGATCAAACAACAGTTTGGAGAACAGGAATATGAAAAGAAAGATGTACAATTTAAAGAAGAGCAAGCTATAGGGTATTTTGATGTGGAAAACCAGGAGGAGATGTTAAAGATGGAGGATCTGAACAATATTGAAGAAGATGAGGACAACACAAAACTTGAAACTGAACCTGAGGATAATGGAGATGAAGACAATGATGGCTGCTGTGAGATGGATTCAACATTCATAGAGCAGAAATCTGGTCAGTGATTTATTCTGAAACACAGTTGCTTATCTAAGGAATGAATTCGAGTCTGATTAGTCTTTTCTTTTAGAAGAAAGCACAGAGAATGATAAACAACAGAAGTACATGAGATCCTGGGCTCCGACTGTTTACTATAGACCTGGAAAAGAAGTTTACAACTTTTTGGGCCAGGAAATAACAATTCAGGAGTCCATTGATTCTTATGGTGCTACCATATGGCCAGCGGTGAGACACTTTCAGCTGCAGAACCAATCGATCAATCATGAGAGACAAATACAATGTCAATGTGCTTATACATACACTACCAGTCAAAAGTTTTTGAACAGTAAGATTTTTAATGTTTTTTTTTTTTTTTTTTTTAAAGAAGTCTCTTCTGCTCACCAAGCCTGCATTTATTTGATCCAAAGTACAGCAAAAAAAGTGAAATTTTTAAATATTTTTACTTTTTAAAATAACTTTTGAATATATTTTAAAATGTAATTTATTTCTATGATCAAAGCTGTATTTTCAGCATCATTACTCCAGTCTTCAGTGTCACATGATCCTTCAGAAATCATTCTAATATGCTGATTTGCTGCTCAAGAAACATTTTTTATTATTATCATTATCAATATTTAAAACAATTGATCATTTTTTTCAGGATTCTTTGATGAATAGAAATATCCAAAAGTCAGCATTTATCTGAAATAAAAAGCTGTTGTAACATTATACACTATACCATTCAAAAGCTTGGAGTCAGTATCATTTTTTTTAATAAATTATAGAAATCAATACTTTTATTTAGCAAGGATGCTTTAAATTGATCAAAAGTGATGATAAAGACATTTATAATGTTACAAAAAATTTCTGTTTCAGATAAATGCTGTTGTTCTGAACTTTCTATTCATCAAAGAAACCTGAAAAAAATTCTTCTACTAATAATAATAAATGTTTTTGAGCAGCAAATTAGAATATAAGAATGATTTCTGAAGGATCATGTGACACTGAAGACTGGAGTAATGATGCTAAAATTCAGCTTTGAAATCACAGGAATAAATTACATTTTAAAATATAATCAAATAGAAAACAGTTATTTTAAATAGTAAAAACATTTCAAAATTTCCCTGTTTTTCCTGTACTTTGGATGAAATAAATACAGGCTTGGTGTGCAGAAGAGATTTCTTAAAAAAAAAAAAAAAACATTAAAAATCTTACTGTTCAAAAACTTTTGACTGGTAGTGTACAGTATGTGAACAGAGACTGTATCTACAACAACATCAGTACCGCTGTGTGACGCTGCATTCAAAAAAACAGGTGCCAGTATAAAGTCCAAGCAAAACAAATATGGTTTACTTTTAAAATGTGATTTGCATTTCTTCTATATAGGCACTCGCACTTTGCCGATTCTTGGAAACACCACAGGGTCGTCAACACATTGATTTACTCGACAAATCAGTCCTTGAACTTGGAGCTGGAACCGGCTTACTTTCGGTTGTCATCACATTATTGGGTAAGTGTTGGAATAAGACCTGGGAACACTCTTAAAAATAAAGGTGCTTTATGATGCCATAGAAGAAGCTTTTTTGTCTAATGGTTCCATAAAGAACCTTCAACATCTGAAGAACCTCTCTGTTTGCCAAAAACCATTAGGATATTAAGTAAAGATCATGTTCCATGAAGATATTTTGTGAATTTCCTACCATAATTATATCAAAAATTAATTTTTGATGAGTAATATGCATTGCTAAGAACTTCATTTGGACAACTTTAAAGGTGATTTTCTCAATATTTAGATTTTTTTGCACCCTCAGATTCCAGATTTTCAAATATAGTCCTATCCTTACAAATCATACATCAATGGAAAGCTTATTTTCTTCACAATGATGCCATAGAAGAACCATTTTTGGCTCCACAAAGAACCATTCAGTCAAAGAACCATGTCTTACTTATTTTTTCATAATCTGAATAACCTTTCGCCACAAAGAACCTTTTGTGAAACAGAAAGGTTCTTCAGATGTTAAAGGTTCTTTATGGAACCATTTAGATGAAAAAGGTTCTTCTATGGCATCATAAAGCACCTTTATTTTTAAGAGTGTAAGACTCAAGTACTAATCTAACTGGTCTTGTATGTTGCAAGATAATCACTGAAATTTCTCTATAGGTGCCAACCTAACAGCAACGGATTTACCCGAGATTCTAAGTAATCTGAGATACAACCTCAACAGGAACACAAGAGGCCGATGGAGACATGAGCCCCAGGTTAAAGAGCTCTACTGGGGTCACAAACTGGATGAAACCTTCCCCAGATCCACACATCAGTATGATTATGTGTTTGCGACTGATGTGGTTTACCATCACGACTTTCTGGCAGAATTACTGATCACCATGTGTCACTTCTGCCAGACGGGAACTACTCTAGTCTGGGCAAATAAGGTCCGCTATGCCTCAGATCTGGGCTTCACTGACAACTTTCTTATGTATTTTGATATCACGCTGCTTGAAGAGTTGGATGATGTGAGGATTTATGTTGCAACCTGCAAGACAAAGGAGCTGGAAGGTGAGCAGGTTCAAGAGATGAACGAGGAAGAGGAGGACAGTGATGATGCTGTGGAACCAAACTCGATAAATGAGACAAGAAACAATGAAGAGGAAGCAGAAAATGAAATGGAGGAGGCACAAGTAGATGAAGAACTTCAGGACTTGGGAGGATCTGCAGAGGAAGAAGGTTAGGCTTGCATATTGTAAGATCCAATGCCAATGTGTTTATACATACACTAGCAGTCAAAAGTTTTTGAACAGTAAGATTTTTAATGTTTTTAAAGAAGTCTCTTCTGCTCAGCAGGTCTGCATTTATTTGATCCAAAGTACAGCAAAACAGTAAAATTTTTAAATGTTTTTACTATATAAAATAACTGTTTTCTATTTGAATATATTTTAAAATGTAATTTATTTCTGTGATTTCAAAGCTGGATTTTTAGCATCACATGCTCCTTCAGAAATCATTTTAATATGCTGATTTGCTGCTCAAGAAATATTTTTTAACAGTTGAGTACATTATTTCAGGATTCTTTGATGAATAGAAAGATCCAAAGATCAGCATTTATCTGAAATAAAAAGCTTTTGTAACATTATACACTATACCATTCAAAAACCTGGAGTCAGTATCATTTTTTTAATAAATTATAGAAATTAATACTTTTATTTAGCAAGGCTTAAATAAATGCTTTAAATTGATCAAAAGTGATGATAAAGACATTTATAATGTTACAAAAGATTTCTATTTCAGATAAATGCTGTTCTTCTGAACTTTCTATTCATCAAAGAAACCTGAAAAAATTCTACTCAGCTGTTTTCAGCATAATAATAATAATAATAATAATAATAATAATAATAATAATTGTTTTTGAGCAGCAAATCAAAATATTAGAATGATTTCTGAAGGATCATGTGACACTGAAGCTTAATTCAGCTTTGAAATCACAGGAATAAATTACTTTTTAAAATATATTCAAATAGAAAACAGTTATTTTAAATAGTAAAAATATTTCAAAATTGTACCGTTTTTGCTGTACTTTGGATAAAATAAATGCAGGCTTGGCGAGAATTCTTTAAAAAACATAAAAAAATCTTACTGTTCAAAAACTTTTGACTGGTAGTGTATACTTATCTGATGGGATACTCTTCTTCTGTCTTTCTCTCAGCTGTATCTGTCAACACAGAACCACCAGAGTGCAGATCCTGGGCTCCTGCCTTCTACTGCAGTCTTACCAAGGAGATCTACTACTTTCTGGGTCATGAAATCAAAATTCAGGAAGCCATAGACCATTATGGTGGTGTGGTATGGCCAGCGGTGAGTATTAAACGTTCAACAGCAGTATATCAACCTGTCAGATCAGGAAGAAACTGCCAGTCAAAGGTTTTTGAACAGTAAGATTTTTAATGTTTTTTAAAGAAGTCTCTTCTGCTCATCAAGCCTGCATTTATTTGATCCAAAGGACAGCAAAAACAGTACAATTTTGAAATATTTTTACTATTTAAAATAACTGTTTTCTATTTGAATATTTTTTAAAATGTAATTTATTTCTGTGATTTCAAAGCTGAATTTTCAGCATCATTACTCCAGTCACATGATCCTTCAGAAATCATTCTAATATGCTGCTCAATAAACATTTATTATTATAGTTATGTTGAAAACAGATGAGTAGAATTTTTTTCATGTTTCTTTGATTATTAGAAAGTTCAGAAGAACAACATTTATCTGAAAAAGAAATATTTTGTAACATTATAAATGTCTTTTTTATTTTAATATCAATGTCTTTAATTTATTATAATATCACTTTTGATCAATTTAAAGCATCCTTGCTAAATAAAAGTATTAATTTCTATAATTTCTCCCCCCCCCCCAAAAAAAAAAAAAATATATATATATATATATACACACTGACTCCAAGCTTTTGAATGGTATGGTGTATAATGTTACAAAAGCTTTTTATTTCAGATAAATGCTGATATTTGCATCTGAAAAAAATGTACTAAACTGTTTTAAATATTGATAATAATAATAATAATAATAATAATAATAATAATAATAATAATAATAATAAATGTTTCTTGAGCAGCATTTGATTTCTGAAGGATCATGTGACTGGAGTAAAGATGCTGAAAATTCAGCTTTGAAATCACAGGAATAAATTACATTTTAAAACATATTCAAATAGAAAACAGTTATTTTAAATAGTAAAAATATTTCAAAATGTTACTGTTTTTGCTGTACTTTGGATCAAATAAATGCAGGCTTGATGAGCAGAAGATACTTCTTTAAAAAGCATTAAAAATCTTACTGTTCAAAAACTTTTGTGTATATGTGTACTTTGTGAGAAGGTAAAATACATGCAGTCTAATGGAGACTCCTGGTTTTGAATGTCATAGGCACTGGCCCTTTGCCGATTCCTGGAGACTCCAGCGGGCCGACAGCAGATTAATCTACTTGACAAATCAGCGCTGGAGCTGGGAGCAGGAACGGGCCTCGTCTCGATAGTTGCCACACTTCTGGGTACGTCTCAATATTTGATTAAATTAGTCCAGGGGTAGGCAAGATCGGTCCTAGAGAGCCACTGCTGATGTCCCCACAATAACAAACCGCTGTGTAAAACTTGAACATATTTTAAAGATTCTATGCCGCAAACTCTAAATATTTCACATACTTTTGAAAATCCAGAGATTTGATCCTGATAAGCACTCATTGTCACAATTGTAAACACGATGGCTTTCTTCTTCCATGAGGGGTTTGGCATCACAGCATCTTTGTTTCCAGGCGAAACGTTAAAGGGGTAGTTCTATGGAGTCAAATCAATGCCACATATACTTGCAAAATAATTGAAGTATTGATTATTTTAATTCTAATAAAATTAAGTTTTGCAAAGGAAAATGAAAGTATTGAGAAAAAATAAATGTGCTTTTTGCAAACCAAAATAATTTCAATCTAAAAAGTTTTACAAACCAAAATAAAGAATAAGTTTTTTTCCCTTTGCACTTCACATTTCTGCGCATTTCACTTCCTGGCATTGTTTTATTTTGTTTCTGCAAATAAATTAGTAGCTATGGCCATGGAAAACTTCTTTTTTTTCATGCAATACTTCATTTTCTTTATTTTTGTTTGCAAAAAGCACATTTATTTTTTCCTCACTTTCATTTTCGTTTGCAAAACTATATTGTCTTTTGCAAAACTTAACTTATTTTGCAAGTATATCTGTCATTGATTTGACTCCATAGAACTATCCCTTTAACGTTCCGCTTGGAAACAAAGATGCCGTGAACTATCCCTTTAAAGAACGCAACACACACATCTCCCGGAAATCCTGTATAATTGAACCAATCCGATGACGACTTCGAAACTCCTGAAGTGTTTCTAATTTTGTGTGCCGCATGCATTCAATGACCAAAACTAAATGAAGTCACTGATTTGCAGGTGCTAAACTGACAGCCACAGATCTGCCAGAAATCCTCGGTAATCTGAGATGCAACTTGAACCGGAATACCAGATGGCATTGGAGACACGAGTCTCAGGTTACAGCATTGCAGTGGGGCTACAAACTGGAAGAGATGTTTCCCCGTTCCTCCCATCATTACGATTATGTTCTGGCAGCGGATGTGGTCTATCACCACGACTGCCTCACTGAGCTTCTTGAAACCATGCTTCACTTCTGTCAAACAGGGACAACTATAATCTTTGCAAACAAAGTCCGGTATCAGTCAGATCTGGTATTTATTGAGAACTTTCAGAAAGCTTTTAACAGCACATTACTGACAGAGCTGGATGAGGTGAGGATTTACTCAGCTACCATGAGGATCTGATGAGGTGAACTTTAATGCACTGTTTCAAGAAGGCTTTCCAAACTACACTGCTGGCACAGGTAGAGGAGATGAAGATACGCATGGCTATGCAAGGAACCAACTGCAGACAATTCCCATTGGTTTTTGAAATCAATCTTAAAGGATCACTTCACTTCCAGAATAAAAATTTCCTGATAATTTACTCATCCCTTTGTCATCCAAAATGTTCATGTCTTTCTTTCTTCAGTCAAAAAGAAATTAAGGTTTTGAGGAAAATATTCCAGGATTTTTCTCCATATAGTGGACTTCTCAGAGGCGGACAGTAGTTAAGTATTTTTACTCTACTCAAGTAAATTTGAAAAGTATCTGTAGTTTATCAGAGTGTTTTTCTTTGGAAAACTTTAACTTCACTACATTCCAGAGCATAATGTCATACTTTTTACTGCACTACATTTCATAAATAAAAGTTGTTGTTTTTACCTTTAATATTTAAGATAATTAAAAATCTATTTCTTTCTTGTACTCAAGTAAATCTTTGAATTATTTTACTTGAGTAAGAAAGGACTACATTTCTAATGTAATGAAGTATTAAATTATATTTAATATGAAACGTAGTGCAGTAAAAAGTACAATATTATGCTTTGGGATGTTGCAAAGTAAAGGTTTCTAAAGAAAAACACTCTGATAAAGTACAGACACTTGAAAAGTACTTTTAAGGCAGAGTAAAAATACTTCACTACTGTTCGCGAAGGTCTAAATTGCAGTTTCAATGCAGCTTCAAAGGGCTCTACAAAATCTCAGCCAAGGAATAAGGGTCTTATCTAACGAAATGATCAGTCATTTTATTAAAAAAAAAAAAAAAAATTATATACTTTTTAACCACAAATGCTCACTAATGCCCAGTGTTTACAAAGTGAATGTGCAAAAAAAGTTAAACGCTCTTTACAAAAAAAGGTAAAACAACGATGTCATACGATTTGTGAAGTTGGAGTAAAAAACCCTACTTTTTTTAAATCGAAGTACACAGACGAAGAACTAACCGTATGTCATTACGTAATGCATCAAGTCATGCATGCACATCACAGAGCTAGAGCAAGACGAGCATTTGTGGTTAAAAAGTATATAATTTTTTTTTTTTTAGGAAATGACCAATCATTTCGCTAGATAAGACCCTTACTCCTCGACTGGGATCATTTAGAGCCCTTTGAAGCTGCATTGAAACTGCAATTTTGACCTTCAACTCATTGATCCCCATTTAAGTCCACTATATGGAAAAAAATCGTGGAATTTCCTCAAAAACCTTAATTTCTTTTTAACTGAAGAAAGAAAGACATGAACAGCCCATGCTTCAGGCAATGCAGTGAATTTCCAGATATGTTCATTTGGCATCCAGACATGGACCAAAACCTACAACAATAGGTTGGCAGTGTATTTGGATCAGCCCAAATCTTTTTTGCCAACTTACCAAGTCTTCATATACCAACTTTCTGGAACTCCAAATCAGATTTCAAACTAAATAGGATTTCTTTTATATGCGTCCACCTCAAATCCAATTATTTACAATTATTTATTAAATTTATTTCACCTTTTTGCTGTTCAGACTATATATTTATATGTGGTTTCAATGTGATATTAATGAGATCCATTCCAGAATGAACAGTCTGATCAGAATTCCTGAAGATTTGAAAAACAAATCTGAATTGTCTGCACTGAAAATAAAGCCATGCTGATTATAGATGTAGACGGTTTTGAAAATGAATCAGATTGGAATTTGATTTTGTTTATTGAATCTAGACTACAACAGAATCGAGTATTTATGAAGAGTTTGTAACTAAACCTTTGCACAAATATACAATAAATACTGTAATGAAATTTTCATGAAACAAAAAATCCAACAAAATATGGGCATAATTACTGAACCATTAAAAAAAAATAAAAAATTACATCCGGAGGATAAAATGGTGAGTCTTGGAAGGACGGCGAACTCTGTAGTGGTTGTTGCAACTTAAGTATTACATCTGAAATGTTTATTGTATATTTGTGCTATTTACTTAATATGTTAGCACACAATTATTAAACAGTAGACAAGAGTTTACATTATATAAAAACAACATAAAATACTGAGAAAACAGTTCTTACTGTGCTGTAATGGGAGAACGCTGCGCTTAAGAAATCAAAAGTTAATTTCAGATGAAATACATTTCTTAATGAAAATTGTGCTAATTATTGTGCTATGCACATAACCATACAAGACCATGACCTTACAAATATTGTTTACTACATCAGAAAAAGTTATCTAATGTGAATCTACAAAGTAAACTTTAATACAATTTTTTTTAAAACATTTGTACTAAAATGTGATTCTGTTGTTGTCAATAACACATTCAGCATGTCACAAAAACAAGCAAAATGTCATCAGTTCCAGATAATTTTATTCAGAATCTTCATCAAATACACTGTTCAGCACATTTACTGTTAACAAAATAACCGGCTGTTACTTCTGAAACGTCTCGACGAGGAGTAATGGATATAAAATAACACCTATCTACTCTCTATGCATGAATTAAAATGACTTTAAAATATTGGCATTACCTAGTATTCATTTATACTTTATAAATACAAGACATCCATAAATATATCTGAAGATACTCAAGGGTTTTCGATACAGAATTGTGTGATATTTCCTGAAGAAACGCAGAGGTGAACGGGGTTTGATGAATATTTAAGGCCATTTTTGAAGAAGCTGAAATGTCTGAGCTCTGAACACCAACGAACACACATGATAGAAAACTGAAGAAACTGGATGAAGATCACACCACCAATGTGTTTCCAAGCCAATACAAAAGCCCTCTGAGGAACAGTGAAAGCAGAATGTGACGTAATGTCTGGAGGTATTAGTGAAAACACGTAGCATGAATTGCTGGCTTCGTTTCGTACTTTCAAATGTCTCCCTTCATGAAGGGAAATGGAGAGATTATCTGTTTTCAATGTCTAAACCCTGAATGTTTGAGACACAAAAGATGAGCGCACACATTTAAACGCTAAAAGAAGTGACGATCTCCATTTCACTTACACACCAAAACAACAAATTCAGAAAGAAATAAGTCCAGGCTCAGAATGAGAGAAATCTTGGACTTTCAATCACACACGAATGCTCAGACTTTTTTCTAAAGCCATGAAAATGACCCTTGTGTCTTTATAAAACATGCATACATTTGACACATATAAGGGTCAATCACATAAACAAACAAAAAATACATTTAAAAAATAAAATCCAGAAATAAAGTTAGTTCTTCTTGATTTTAGGGTGAAACATGAGCTGGATGTTTCACCCACTGAACTCTGAACACTGTTGGATGTCCATCATATTGCCTTGATGTTTTCTGTATTCAGCAGTTCATCTGACGCTGTTGTTGAGGGAAATATGTCCACTGTGCAAATGCCCAGTAACAACATAATGCTAGTCATTATACAAGTTCCCCTTAAAAAGAGACAAACGGCATGTGAGTATGATGAAAAATCCCATGAAAAACACTGATATGATTCAATCTGTAGGATGAGAACTGTGGGTTCAGTGCTGTGATCCGCACAGAAAGGCATTATATGATATGTGATATGAGGTGTTTGGTTCCTGATGGTTTCCAGAAGGCATTAAAAGTCTCCTCAGTTAAAAATGAACAGCAGGATTATTAGAAGGGCGTGTATTCAGACGGGTACATGATGGGCAGCCAGTTCTCAGTGTACGAAACACAGTGCATCCAGCCCAGAGAGTGCATCAGCTGCAGAAACACACAACACAACAACAATAAATCATCTTATTTTACAGGAGCACAGAACTTTATTCACATTGCTGCACTGATTGTGTGGGAAAATCAGAGGAATTCTGCAGAAAATGCTTAACTCTTTCCCCGCCAGCATTTTTGAGGATTTTCACTAAAATTTGATGGCCCCCAGAATATTTTGTTGTATGAATATCTGAACATGCAATACATCAAAATAAAGAATGGATCTACTTTTAAACAAACTTGAATATAGGTAGGTTTCATAAAAAAAAAAAAAAAAAAAAAAAAAACCCGAACAAAATTGCATTTTTATCAAATACTACATCTGGATCATATTCAGTACTGTTACAGGGTTTTTCCTGCATAGAGAATTATGAGGCGGCCGCTTCTGCCAAATTTGATGCCGCCTCTGGTTGCTGACAAAACTCAGGCAGGCAGTCACGTGCATGTGTCTCTGAACAGCGTCCATTACAGCTTATAGTTCATATTTGGAAAAATACTGATATTTTTATACAAGTTTACTTGATTTTCTTTACACAGAATCATCATTTGTATTCATTTTCCACTGATTTATGCGATCTGATGAGCATTAACTCAAATTACGCGATCATCTCTGCATGAAAATGAATGAATGAATGAATGAATGAATGAATGAATGAATGAAACGTGCGGTTTCGTTTACTACACACATAGTGAAGCACACGTGACGCTCGCAGTGATTTCAGAGTCTGTCGTCTCACTAATGAGGACATAAATACATGAACAACATCTCCAGAACTGCTCTGAGAGTCATTCATGAGTATTTTACCGTTTCATTTGAGTAAAACTAGCGTCGCACTGAACTGAAAAGGTGTTCACGGCAACCAGTCAAAATAAAAGTTCGGTTTACCTTGCAGTACTGCTACTACTAGCCTACTACTAAAATTATTAAAACTTTATTTTGTTTAAGTGATGATCAAACAACATTTCTTCCATGTTTTTAATTTTAATAGCAAATCCCCTTTGTTTGCCAAAATAAATAAATAAACAAATAAAGTTTGATTTTCAATCATTTAAAGATAAATGAATGAATGTTTTATGCCTTGATTTGATAACTAGACAACACAGAATTTCTGAGGAAAAAGAAAACATTTCATAAGGCTATTTTAAGAATAAATTTGAATAAATTAAGCTGTTTTTATGTTTATATTTAATCATTTTATGTTCAAATAATTAGACATGCTACAACACAGAATAAACTAATGTGAAGATGTATAAGTTTCATGATTTTAATTAATTAGACATGCTTTTTAATTAATAAAATGTAATTTAACCATTAAAAAGGATTCCAGAAAAATCCGAAAGGAAAAAAAATGGAATTTGAGAAAAAATAAATCAGATTTCATAGGGCCCTATATTTAACACACAATTATGATAGTAAGAAGTATTCACGTAAGATTGTAAGAAAATGTTTTGTTTTCTAAAAAAGACACTTTACGTGGATAAATGTATATTGGATCAAAGCGATGTGGACCAGGAGACTATAAGGAGTGGATAAAGATTTTCAATTTCACAAAGTGTTTAACAACCTAATGTTTGTTTATGTTCACCTATACTACAAAAGGGCTTTAGTATATTTGTTGTATTTGTTGTTGTATTTAATTTAATTAGTTTTTTGTAAAATGTAACTTTATAATTGTTATTTTTTTCAATCATATAATTATTGTAACACCTAAAATACGTCGTGGGTAAAAAGTGTTTCAGCCAGTTAAAGTGTGGGTACATTGTGTGCACATGATCAGGATGGTACCACCTCCGCCTCATTTTGAGGCAGGAAAAACCCTGATATTATCAAACCAAAGATGCAGTAGATCACTTCTATTAGCACTCCTCAAGCTTCACAGTGCTTCAACATTTCACTTCTAACATTAGGCAGTTTTCATGTATATGCGGCTTAGTGTTGATGATTGCATTATTTTTCATATGCATATGCTTACATATGAGATCGCTCGTTTCTGCGTCTTCCTCATTTGTGTTTTTGATCGGCACATTCTAGACTCATTCAGGGGATGTGTAATAGCGCCCCCGAATGTATGACAGAGTGAACGCGGAAACCTGGAACATTTTGTTTGGCGGGGAAAGAGTTAATTACGGTGAAAAGTGTTGATGGAGATCTGAGCACTGTGACACAGCATCATCAGATCAGCCAAAATATTAAATAAAAAAAAAAACATGAGGGATGTGAAGAATGTTACAAATGACAGAGAATCAGAGTATGTGGAAATCTGAGGAGCTTTATGTAAATTCAGTTTGGGGTCAGTAAGATTTTTTGTTTGTTTTGAAAGAAATTAATACTTTTATTTATCAAGGACGCATTAAATTGATCAAAAATTACAGCAATAAATGTATAATGTTACAAAAGACCATTTCAAATGGATACTTTTTTTTTGTCTTTCTAGCATCAAAGTCTCATAATTTCAACTTTTCATCTCAATTTTCTTATCTTACTTTTTCAATTTTCAAAATCTTATAATTTTGACTTTTTCTTGTAATTATGACAGTATCTCAATTTTAGCTCGTCATAACTGACTTATCTCGATTTTGACTCAGTATTTTATAATTCCAACTTTTCTCTCATAACTTTGACTTTTTCTTGTAATTATGACATAGTACCTCATAATTTTGACTTGTCATAACTCAATTTTAATCTTAATTTTAAGTATTCCACAATTACAACTTTTTCTCATAATTTTTACTTTCTTACAATTATGACGTTTTCATAATTTTGTCTTAGTATCTCAACTTCTCATATCTCATGACTTCGTATCCTAATTTTGCCTTTCTGTCACATAATTATAACTTAGTATCTCATAATTCCATTTTTTGTCATGATTAAAAATGATTTCTGAAGGATCATGTGACTCTGAAGACTGGAGTAATGATGCTGAAAATTCAGCTTTGATCACAGAAATAAATTACATTTTAACAGATATTCACATAGAAAACAGCTGTTCTAAATTGTAATATTATTTCACAATTTTACTGTTTTTACTGTATTTTTGATCAAATAAATGCAGCTTTGCAGACGTCTTTTGGTAACTCTTACCTGTATGCAGTTCTTCCAGTTCTCTTTGCTGGGTTTGTCCTCAACGATCTTAGTCGCGAACTTCAAGGCTCTCGCGTACATTTTGTTTGCTAACGCGTGTTTGTAGGAAAATGCTAGAACCTGCAGAAGAAATCATCATGTCAAACAACTGCTGTTACAGTGAAGGCCAAAATCATTAGAACACTAGTATGTTCAGCAGCTAAAACTGGTTTTAAGTCAGTTATTTTAAGGACCCGCAGCCACCCTGTGTAATAATCCAGTGAGATTTTAGTTTGCTCCACACAGAGATCTGATCTGATCATCATCAGTCTGTCTGGAATGACATGAAGAAACAGAACAAACTGAGACAGACTAAATCCAGAAGAACTGTGGAGAACAACGTCTCCAAGACGCTTCAAGAAACAAAGCTCCTGAGAAACTCTGCTCAAGTGCACCGAGAGCAAAAGCTGCTTTAAACACAAAGGATGCTCACACCACATGTTGATTTCATTTAGTTCATAGAAGTTAATTGAGAAAGAAAATCTATTTATGACATTATTTTTGACAGCATCCTCATTTTACAGCATTTTTACAAAAACTTTAACAGTACTGTAGCTTTGCAGGTAGGTTTCTTGAAGCATCAGTTCTTCTGGATTTAGTCTCAGTTTGTTCTGTTTCTTCATGTCATTCCAGACAGACTGATGATGATCTGATCAGATCTCAAAAATCTGACTGGATTATTACAATTAATGGCTAAATCAATGTTTGGAAATGTAAACTGATATTTCCTACTGACACACTACAGCAAAAGATAGAAATAACTGACTTAAAACCATTTTTTAGCTGCTGAAAATACTAGTGCTCTAATGATTTTGGCCTCCACTGTATATAGTAACCTGTAAACACCTGTCCTCCATACCTTAGAGTCGGTGAGCTCCGCCCACTTCTGCAGCTCCCAGAAGGTGTCAGTCAAAGCTTTGGCCACGCCCTCATCCTCAGAGCTGCACACTTCACCTGCGCTAGCGCCCTCCTGCGCAGCCGTCTGCGTCAGCTGATCTGCCAGAGCGCAGCCCTTTCTGCAGAGCGCATCCAGCAGAGACGACTTCTGCTTCTCCATATCACTGCAACAACACATCACTGACTTTAACCGTAGAGCAGACACATCGATAATAACCATGAAACTTGTGTTTCCATCATCATTAG
Organism: Spinibarbus caldwelli; assembly: GCA_039654775.1. Taxonomy (NCBI): domain Eukaryota; kingdom Metazoa; phylum Chordata; class Actinopteri; order Cypriniformes; family Cyprinidae; genus Spinibarbus; species Spinibarbus caldwelli. The sequence goes on along the minus strand of CM077225.1, from coordinate 1,182,373 downwards.
ATGAGATTAGATTCAACTTTATTGTCATTGCACGTTACAGTACAAGGCAACAAAATACAGTTAGCATCTAACCAGAAGTGCATTGGAAGCGGTGTATTTACAATATGTGACCCTGGAGCACAAAAGCAGTCATAAGTAGCACAGGTATTTTTGTAGCAATAGCCAACAATACATTGTTTGTGTCAAAATTATCCATTTTTCTTTTATGCCAAAAATCATTAGGATATTAAGATCATGTTCCATGAAGATATTTTGTAAATTTCCTACCGTAAATATATCAAAACTTAATTTTTGATTAGTAATATGCATTGCTAAGAACTTAAGTTGAACAACTTTAAAGGTGATTTTCTCAGTGTTTTGATTTTTTTGCACCCTCAGATTCCAGATTTTCAAATATTGTTCTATCCTAACAAACCATACATCAATAGAAAGGTTATTTATTCAGCTTTCAGATGATGTAGAAATCTCAATTTCAAAAAATTGACCCTTATGACTGGTTTTGTGATCCAGGGTCACATATATACAGTTGATAATAAATATGAGTGGGTAATAAATATGAATAATCTGAATGGCAGAAACAGTGCACAGAAAGGGGGGGGGGGGATACAGTGAGTGCAGTGGTTAGGGATAATGCAATGGAGAAGATTTACAATGAAGGGGTCTATTAGATACAATATGTACATGGTCATAGTAGTGCAATCCTGAGGTTTTTTCCCCCATCATCATCATCATGATGAGGATTTTGGTCTGCTCTCAGCCCTGTGTTTAACTCCACTGTGATGTGATTTAATTCAGTATGTGTGGATGGACATTTACAGCATTTCTCCAGGTTTGTAATGAATAGCATTTATAAACCTGTTGTCAGCTAAACAGGAACTTTAATGTCTCCCTGCCATTTTCAAATAAAAGCTTGATGGTTTAATGTTTTCAAAGGAAGAATTTAAGACAAATATAAGTAGTGAAATTTTACTATTGCCCTGTAATATAAAACTTAAATTATTATTGTAATTATCAAACATATATTTTACTTAACACAAAACATTTTTACTTAACACTACATCATAATAATTTTACTCAAAAGTACAAAGGTAATATATTGATACATTCTTGATATATTATTGATACAATATTACCATTTACTGGTTATATAAGATTGTTTAAATATATATATTTTTTACTTAACAGTACAATGGCAATGCATTGAGGTTTTTATTTGTAAAACATTGTTTAATACAATTTAATTATTAAAAAAAAAAAAATTAGTTAACAGTACAACAGTAATATATTGCTATGTTATTTTTTGAAATGGTTTAAATTATTTTTTTATTTTATTTATTTTTACTTACCAGCACAATGGAAATCAATGGCTTATAAATTGTCTTAATTTTAAAAAACATTGTTTAAATTAGTATAACCTTACTACTACTACTACTACTACTACTACTACTACTAATAATAATAATAATTTATTATTATTAAGAATATTTTTAAATTACCATTACAATGGTAATCTATTGCTTATAAACTGTCTTAATTTTTTGAAACACTGATTACATTTTTATAACATTAATAATATTAAAAGATAAATAAATAAATAAATAAATAAATTCTTTTTTCAAATTGCAATCACAATATATGACAAAATAACTGCAATTAGACAAAATTGTGCAGCCCAAATTAGCATGTATTTTGTTGAATGTTGCAAATCTTATAGAAAAGTTATTTTTCTAACTGTGAAAGGCTCCATCAGAGACTGATGATGCTCAGTACCTCTTAATGGAGGCAGCGTCCGGCCGCGGGTCAGTCTTCATGGTGAAGTAAACGGCCAGTGCGGTCTGGTCGATGTGAGACAGCACTGCATCAGCTGCAGCTGTGATCTCTGGCAGACGCTTCAGACGCTCCTGAGGAGACAAAAGAGCCTTCGTCAAAATGACTGAAAAACTAAATTCAAATTCTGTACTTAAATATTATCAATATTCAAATTATATTCAAATTTAAAATGCATAATTTCAATGAGGGTGAAAAAGCTTTTGGCTTCTCTCCTGAGGCCACAAGAGGGCGCATCAAGCAAAATATCACTAATGCACGTTTATTAAAGCAATAAAATAACATGACTATCTGTGACAAAGTTCATAATGTTACAAATAATGTGCATAAACCAAATATAATAACTTGCTTAAACAATTAGAAACAAAACAGCATCATATATGCATAGTTAAAACAAAGCGACAAAAGCTAATCTTTTTTCATTTAAAAACATGAGATGCAGTGAGATGGGGAGAAACCCGCCATAAAGTCTTGAGACATGTTTTTAAGAAGATGAACTTGCATTAATTTTACATGGCATTCTAAACATCCGCTCTCTTGTGCGAGACACGAGTGCAACGGTGATAGATGTCCCTCTAGAAAATGCAATACATATGTGACCCTGGAGCACAAAACCAGTCATAAGTGTCAATTCTTTGAAATTGAGATTTATACATCATTTGAAAGCTGAATTTCAGTTCCACTGATGTATGGTTTGTTAGGATAGGACAATATTTGGCTGAGATACAACTATTTGAAAATCTGGAATCTGAGGGTGCAAAAAAAAAAAAAATCAAAATATTGAGAAAATCACCTTTAAAGTTGTCCAAATGAAGTTCTTAGCAATGCATATTACTTATTTAAGGTAGGAAATTTACAAAATATCTTCATGGAGCATGATCTTTACTTAATATCCTAATGATTTTTGGCATAGAAGAAAAATTTATCATTTTGACCCATACAATGTATTGTTGGCTATTGCTACAAATATACCTGTGCTACTTAAGACTGCTTTTGTGCTCCAGGGACACAAATGCATTCTGTGTTTCAGTTTTGACATAAACAAGATCTTTTCCGCATTGATGTTCTCTTTTCCACAATATTTTGAATTGCTGATAGACTAGTGTGTTCAGCTGGATAGACTAACAAAAACATTAAAAAGCAACAACGCTTACATCGTCATCGCATTATTGATGCACACCCAAAATTTCAACGCAACGTTTTTACATTCGAATGTGGATTTTAATTATAAATTTGACAAATATTCAAAATTAAAACATTTTTTGACAGCCCTTGTGTGAGCGGTACCTTCTCTGAGTCCAGCTGATGGAGTCTCTGAACATGCAGCGGCAGATGTGTGGGAAAAGCCTCCTTCAGCTCCTCATACAGCGAACTGTTCTCCAACCTGAGGACGCAGCAATTACAGAGTCATGCACAGATCAAAACACAGTTAATTCATGCAAACTAGGGCTGTGAAAAATAAATAAATAAAAATCCACATTCGAAAGCAAAAACGTTGCATTGGAATTTTAGGTGTGCATCAGACAGCCTTATCAGTGGTGCATGAAATGCAATGACGATGTAAGTGTTGTTGCTTTTTAATGTTTTTGTTAGCCTTTGTTACATTTTTACGTCAAAACTGAAACCAAGCTGTTCACAGAACAGATATTTTGCGCATTTTCTAGAGGGACATATTTCACCGTTGCACTCACATCTCGCACAAAAAGAGTGCATGTTTAGAAAGCCATGTAAAATTAATGCAAGTTCAACTTCTTAAAAACATGTGTCAAGACTTTTTTGGTGTTTTTTTTTTTGTCCATCCCACTGCATCTAATGTTTTTAAATGAAAAAAGTACTCTGTGTGACGACTGGCTTTCGTCTCTTTTTTTTTAAATTATGCATACATGATGCGGTTTTGTTTTGTCTTAATTGTATTTTGTTTATAAACATTATGCACTTTTTCACAGATAGTCATGTTATTTTATTGGTTTAATAAACGTGCATTGGTCATATTTTGCTCGATGCGCCCTCTTGTGGCTTCAGGAGAGAAGCCAAAAGCTTTTTTCACCCTCACTGAAATTATGCCTTTTAAATTCAAAAATAATTCGAATAATGATCATATTTAAGTGCAAAATTCAAATTTCGTTTTTCAGCCATTTTGACAGCCCTAATGCAAACCAATGAGTGTGACTGACTTGGTCATCCACTGGATCTTCAGGTCTCGCAGCGCTTCGGTGAACTCGTCCTTCACATCTTTCTCCTTCTCCGCATCTTTCTCCTTCTCTTTCCCATTCTTGGTTTTGTTGGGAGCAGGAACCAGATGGTAAATGATTGGCACAATATCCTGCATGAGAGAGACACCAGAGATGAGACTGCTGAATCACATTACCCACAATCCCTCAAATCCATCTGCACTGTCTGTTCATGTGGATTAAAGCACTAACACTGACATCATCAGGAATAAGCAGCCAGACTCATTTCCTATCATCATTTCTGAATTTATGTCAAACAGACGCCAACAAACATGACTGGCATGAGAAATAATGGCTCTGTGTGTGTGTGTGGTATGATGATATGCATTAATTTACTTGTTGGTTAGTGGACAGGACTAGTTTGTTATTAACATCAGTGGTTCTGATTAACCTTTTCAACTCGAAGACCCCGACTGTCTAACAACAATATTCAATGGGCCTCCCCTCACAAATATATTATATATAATACTTATTGAAGTAAAATATTTAAATTAAAATCATTAGTTAATTAGTTATCATTAATCGAATTAATATTACAATTTCAAATTTATTGAATATTATTATTATTATTATTATTATTATCATCAATTATTAATTTTTTAATATTAAATCAAAATAGTGACATGATTAATTATTATTATTATAATTATTATTATTATTATTATTATTATAATATTACAATTCTGGAAGTTTGAAATTGTAAAAAGAAGAAGGAGGATGATGATAATAATAATAATAATAATAATAATAATAATAATAATTTTAAATTTTTACATTAAATATTTTTACATTAAAATTTTTACATAATTTAAATTAAATTAAAATAAAATTCAAATAAATTTTTACATTTAAATTTTTACATTAAAATTTTTACATAATTTAAATTAAAATAAAATTCAAATAAAAAAATTTAAATAATATGCAAAATAATTATAATTACTATTCGTTTTAATTTAATTTATTAATTTCTAATTAAATTAATCTAATTTTATTTTTAATATAAAAATATATTTTTTAATATAATATAATTATTAATATTTTATATTCTGGAATTTTGTGATTCTGTATATGCTTCAATAAAAACAATAGTTATTAAGGGGAGAAAACATGATTTTATGGGTTTTTTTAGCATTTTCATTTACAGTTAAATTATTTTAATATATTATTTTAAATACTTTTAAATCATCCTGGAGACCCTTTGAAAATTTACTAAGGCCTTCTTGTTGAAAAGCACTGATTTTACATTATTGAGAGCGATGACGAATCAAACGAGTCACTAATGTGAACCTAAATGTTATGAATCCTGTGTTTTTATTCGGAAATTGATGGAATCAAAACAAAAGATAAATAATTGAATTTGCTGGATTACAACTAGATTATCAAAAACAGACAACAACAAATATATAAACCATCTTTTGGTTGGATTTCCAGCAAAAACAATACACTGGTCATGCTGCCCAGCACTAGAGTGTGAATTTAGGCTTTGTATTATTCACATAATATTGTTATTAAATGGCTCATTTAATCGGGCCCCTGCAATATAAATGCATTAAAAAGCAGAAGTTCTGTTCTTTCTCTATCCGTCCAGTACCTTTTTAAATTTTCCTTGTCGTTTGGCTGAAGCTTGTCCCTGCTGGTCAGAATAACACACATCAGAGAGAGAATCTCACACACACACACACACACACACACACACTCACTCTGTCCTCTCTATCCTCTGCTCTCTACTCCTTCACATCATCATCAAGATTCACTGTAAGGTGCAGCAGTACAGGATGATCATATACAGGATAGTGAGAGTAAAAACCCCATTAAACGAGCCCTGAAACTCAGAGACACACAGACGGAAAGCCCTTCATCACTGAAACAGTGCTGGACGCTCTATGAATTGAGAAACTCTCTCTAGATAAAAGCGTCTGCCATATGCATGAACGCAAATGTTGTAACTAGTCAGATTAGTCAGATTGTTCACCAGCACCATGACAGTGGAAAGGAATCAAGCTGATAGACATGCTTTAATATTGCATTGCTGTTTCTTGTTACTGGACTTGTAACAAGCTTTAGACGGCGTCTCAAATCATCTGGAGTCATTGTGAAGCACAGAACACAATGATCAGAGTCTCTGGATGATTGAAACACAACCGACACCAGCTGATCAGACAGAGAACAGAACCAAATCAATACTGAACACATGTGCAGGGGTGTGCAAATTGTACTGTCTATGATAATATAGTAATAGCTGTATTAATGATGTGGAAGCTGACATTGTCGAGTCTCTCCAATCACTTTGCGAAAACCAAAAACAGGTCTTGATATTGCTCACTATCACTGTGTGATATGGACTAGCAGATTGCAAGAGTGCTGCTGATGTCATATTGAATCTATATAACCATTCAATAAACAAGAAGATACTATTATTGTGAGTTACAATAAATTAGTGTTTTGGACAAATCAATGATCCATTCATAAAGACAGTCACCTGCTTAGCTCATGAAGGAATCAACCATTTGGAAGAATTGGCTGGGTGAATAATTCAATGGCTCACTCATTAAGAGAGTTATTTACTTCATTCATGAATGAAGTAGCCATTTGTATAAATCAGCTAAGTGAATGATTCAATGACTCACTCATTAAGATGGCCACTTGATTCATTCATGAAGTAATCAACCATTTGTACTAACTGGTTGAGTAAATGATTCAACGACTCACTCATTAAGACAGCCACTTGCTTCGTTCATGAATGAATCAGCCGTTTGTATAAATCAGCTAAGTGAATGATTCAATGACTCACTTTAAGACAGTGACTTGTTGCCTACTTCATATTTAAAGTATCATTTCATTTAAAAGTAACACTGTTTCAATATTCAAAATCCTATTTTTATAACATTAATCTCACAGTATTATTTATGGAATTGTAATTGCAGTGTAAATTATTCCTAAACACTGCTTCAGATGCAGCTTCTGCAGTGCAAAAATGGATTTTCTTGATTCTGTTTTTATTGGATTGGTAACAGCCTATACCATCTTATTTTTCTAACTGAATTTATTGCTTAAATGTAAAAAATTAACATACACATCTAATTAAAGGTTAAAAATGCCCTTATGAAGGTAAAAATGCCACTGGAAATCAATTTAAGGTGGCAAATGTCACCCCTTAATGAAAACACAGCTAAATACTGTCTAATTATCATTATAGACAAAATCCTAGAAAATACAGAGCAATTTTTTGTCAATGTCGCACTTCCCTACATGTGAGAGAGACTGAGCTATAGAAACACAAGAAACAGCAGCAGCTGCATCAGAATGCAGCGAAGCAGCATGCAGATCTACAGATGAGCTGAATCAACACTGTGTTTGAAGAGACTGGCGACTCACTGCTTTTTTGCCGAACTCACTCTTGGGCAGAACCAGAGAGCCCGTGATATAGCCGCCCGGACCGGCCCCTTTAGGGATCCTGAAACACAAAGACAAACATCTGCATCCTCTGACGGACGGCTGTAGGGTTGAAATTTATGGTTGCATCGCGATGTGGACGTGGACAATTATAAGGAAATAAGCTTTCCATTGATGTATGGATTGTTAGGATAGGACAATATTTGGCTGAGATACAACTATTTGAAAATCTGGAATCTGAGGGTGCAAAAAAATCTAAATATTGAGAAAATCACCTTTAAAGTTGACCAAATGAAGTTCTTAGCAATGCATATTACTAATCAAAAATGAAGTTTTGATATATTTACGGTAGGAAATTGACAAAATATCTTCATGGAACATGATCTTTACTTAATATCCTAATGATTTTTGGCATAAAAGAAAAATGGATAATTTTGACCCATACAATGTATTGTTGGCTATTGCTACAAATATACCTGTGCTACTTATGACTGCTTTTGTGCTCCAGGGACACATTTTTATTTGGTTAAATTCTTAACAATTGCTTTGTTTCATTATTAATTTGTAATTATTTTAAAAAGTAGCCTGCTTATATAATTCAATAAAAACGCACAAAATAAATTTGATATAATCGTGATGTATCGTGATATCGAATCGAATCGTTGACATGATGATCGTAATGGAGGGACACTCACTTGTCGTCGGGCAGGGCTGTGATGTAGAAGGGCTGAGATGCTCCAGGGCTCAGCGTGAGGGAGTTGGCCTTCTTCTTGGCCAGCATTGCAGCGCGGTGAGTCTCACAGACGTCCAGCGAGAGCGTGTTAGAGAGACGGTGAGACACGACGAACGGCAGGTCCTTCAGACGCTCCAGCTCGCTCTGCTGCTCGTGACGCACCTGCAGACGCACTGTGTAGTCACCCTTCTCCAGCTTCAGAGAGTACTAAAAAAAAAAAAAAAAAATCCAGAAAAATGAAAACGGGAAACAAACGAAATCCAGAAAAATTAAAATGGAAAAAAGGGAATTCGGAAAAAAATAAAACTGAATTTGGAAAAAAATTAAAATAAAAACAGTTTTCATGGGGCCTTAGGTTATAAAATGTTATTCAATTATATTATATTATATAATTTTATATTATATTATATTATGCATTTTATTTATTTATTATTAAATATCCTTTTTTACTTCTCAGTATAATGGTAATATTCTGCTGTTTTAATTTGTAATAAATTGGTTTGAATTGTATGGAAGCCCATTTCCGCCACCTAATTAAAAAAATAAAAAAGGTAATTGTGACTTTTTATCTCACAATTCTGACTTTTATTCTCACAATTGTGAATTTACCTCTAGCAATTCTGACTTTTTTCTAAGAATTGCCTGATACATAATTGCCTGACTTTTTTTTTTTCTCAGAATTGTGAGATATATAAACAAAGTCAGCATTGCAAGATATGAACTGGCAATTCTGACTTTTTTCTCAGAATTGCGTGATATAAACTCGCAATTCTCAGAACAGAGTCTTTTTTTCCTCAGAACAGGACTTTATAACTTCCAATTGCAAGTTTATATGACAATTCTGAGAAAAAAAGTCAGAACTGTGAGATAAAAAGTCACAATTACCTTTTGTATTTTTTATTCAGTGGTGGAAACGGGCTTCAATAGAACTGCAATTATAATACATGACAAAATACAGCTAGACTTTATGGTGATATTGTGCATTCCAAATTAACATATATTTTGTTGTATGTGGAAAATCTTAAAAGAAAGGTTATTTTTCAAACTTGAAAAGGCTCCATCACAGAAGGACTTAATTTTATAAATTATGTTTAATTATAATTTTTAATCTGAAATCCGATCATAAAGCCCTGAGGTTTAGGAATCTTGGGTTTTCATTTATAATTATTAAAAAATATATAATTATTATTATTACTACTATTATTATTGTTGTTGTTGTTAAATGTAAATTTTTGACTTACCAGTACAATGTTTATATTTTGCTGTCTTAAATAATAATGATAATACTAATACTAATACTACTACTAATAATAAATTAGTTTGAATTGCAATTACAATACATGACAAAATACTTGCAATTAGAATTTAGAGTGAAACTGTGCAGCCAAAATTAGCAAAATTTTTGTTGAATGTTGGAAATCTTTAAAAAAAAAAAAAAATTTTAAACTGGAAAAGGCTCTATCACAGAATAGTTTTAATTTTATAAATTATATTTAATTACAATGTGGCATTATTTTTTCTATCACAATCTGAAAATACATCATAAATCCCTGCAGTTCAGCAGGTTTGCATCATCATGTGAAGGTTGTGCAGCAGGTCACCTGGTGTGGATAAGCGTCTCCAGAGCCCATGAGCCTCTTGTTCTGGTCAAACAGGAGCCAGAGCTGACTGTCAAACTCGGACTCATATAATAACTCACACAGAAGCGGACAGCTGGGCGTCACCTCACCACTCTTGGGCTGGAAAACAACACCAATAATTCAATGAGAATCAATAAATCAACCATGCAAACACAGAAACCCTGTGGAAACAACATAATCCACCTGATGGAAATTATACGTGAGGATGATCTCATAGAGCTGTCTGTTGTTGGGTAACACATCTCTGGCACCGAGGGGTTTTATTTTAGCACTTACAGGCCTGTTGAAGAAAAACACACAGTTAATCGTGCATATTTCATGAACACTTATAAAGTATTTAAACACATTTGTCTTGAAGGTTTCTGAAGCATTCCTCAGGGAGCTCTTCGTCTTCTGAAGGTGCTTTATGATCAAAGAACCATAAAACACTTCATATCCTACAACCCAGTCCCCACTTAAACTGTATTTATGGGCTTCACTGAACATCATTCTGAGAGTATACGTTAGTATGTACAGTAGATCAGGACACTATGATGCTTAAAAAGGTTTTAGGATGCTTAGGAAATCTTTGGGCATTTTTTGCAATGCATTTAATGAGCAGATGTTTCTGCAAGTGTGTTTACCTGAGAGGCTGAACCCAGTTCTTCAGTGTGATTGTTGGGGAAACATCTTCATATCTCAGCGGAGAACAAACCTCAAAACTAGAAATCCCTTCAGATGCGTGCTACATACAGAAACACACGAAAATAAAAACAATGAAACTAGAAGTTTGCAAAGAGGTTTAAATGTATACTGATTAAAGGTTTGGGGTTGGTAAGACTTTTTTAAAAAGTTTTTGATAGAAGTCTCTTCTGCTCACCAAGGCTGCATTTATTTGATTAAAAATACAGTAAAAATTGTGAAATATTTTTACAGTTTAAAGTAGCTGTTTTCTATGTGAATATCTGTTAAAATGTAATTTATTTCTGTGATCAAAGCTGAATTTTCAGCATCATTACTCCAGTCTTCAGTGTCACATGATCTTCAGAAATCATTCTAATATGCTGATTTGCTGCTCAAGAAACATTTCTGATTATTATCAATGTTGAAAACAGTTGTGCTGCTCAATATTTTTTATTTTATTTTTCGGATTCACAGATGAATAGAAAGTTCAAAAGAACAGCATTCATTTGAAATGGAAATCTTTTGGAACATTATAAATGTCTTTACTCTCACTTTTGATGAGTTTAATGCATTCTAGATTAATAAAAGTATTAATTTCTTTCTGCTTCTGCTATTAAATCCTAAAGATACTCACGATATGAATAGGAGAAGGTGATGTCACCAGCCCATGAAAGGAAATGACATAATCGATTGTGACATCACCGAGACTCGCCCACCAGCGAGCAACACAGAGCTCCAGAGTCCGTCCTGGCTGAGAAAGACACACAGATGAACATTTGACCCAACAGACACAGAAATACTACAATTAAACCACATATGTGACCCTGGAGCACAAAAACAAAATTATCAATTTTTCTTTTATGCCAAAAATCATTAGGATATTAAGTAAAGATCATGCTCCATGAAGATATTTTGTCAATTTCCTAGCGTAAATATATCAAAACTTAATTTTTGATTAGTAATATGCATTGCTAAGAATTTCATTTGGACAACTTTAAAGGTGATTTTCTCAATTTTTTTTTGCACCCTCAGATTCCAGATTTTCAAATAGTTGTATCTCAGCCAAATATTGTACTATCCTAACAAACCATACATCAATGGAAAGATTATTTATTCAGCTTTCAGATGATGTATAAATCTCAATTTCAAAAAATTGACCCTTATGACTGGTTTTGTGGTCCAGGGTCACATATGTTATAGTTTGCGTTTTGTGTACCAGCACAGGGAAAGCCTCCGTGAGCGAGCCCTTCTCCAGCAGAGACGAGAACTTATAAAACTCATTCGCTCGATACGCTCGCTGCTTCACCAGATGAACCGCATGCAGGACGAACTTCGACGACACGTCTCCAGAATGAGACGTTAATGAGATCTCTGAAAGAAACAGAATAATTAGATCGCAGGTCTATGTTTGAGTGAATCTTGCAGTGATGCATCATTTTTTTGCACTTAGGGTTGGGTATCGTTTGAATCATATCAATTCCAATTCTGATTCTGCTTATGTATTCAGATTCTTATCGATTCCCAGATTCGATTCCAATGTGGTTAAAAAAAAATCAAGTCAAACATTTAGATATCAAACATATTTATTCTCTCTTTTTGCAAAATATTTAATTGGTGCTGAATACCATGAGCAAAAATCAGCCGGCTATATAAAAACTAGACTCCATTAAGAGCTGTTTGTGTGCAAAATAGAGCTGCACCATTCTGGATAAATTCAGGTTTTTTTAAAAAAAAAAATTTATTTATTTTTTTTTTTTAAATGAAGGTTCACAATTCTGAAGAAAAAAAATATTAGACAACTAAACACAATTTGATGGAATTTATGAATGGAATGATTCAATGACTCACTCAGGATTGACGATTCATTACTGGATGAATCAGTATTTTTGAATGAATCTCTTGAATGAATGATTCAAAGACAAATACATTTTTAACAGCCCTTTTCAACACATTAAAAAAAAAAAAAAAGATGCGCACACAGGAATTGACAGGTGGAATTGAAATTTTAATTTTACAAGAAGTATCTGATTCCTGACCTTAAGTATCTGATTCTGGAATTGGAATTGATTTTTGATTCCCAACCCTATTCCAGGGTTTCTACAGATATGAACAAGTTAAATTTAAGACTTTTTAGGACCTTTTTAATACCACCTTATATGAAATTTAAGACCTAAACCTGTAATAGAAATAAACATTATATTACATACATATACATGTAATATTTAATGTGTGTAATGTAAAAAAAAAAACAAACAAACAAAAAAATATCACTGTCATAAATTATATTTATTTCTACGATATACAGTGAACTTTTCATATCAGCAGACAATATTCCATAAAAAAATATCCCCACAAAAATAAGAAATATGTTCTATAAGCTTTTACATACTTAAATCTGCATTTATTTATTTTTTTTTACCTTTACAAAGGGATTTTTTTTTAACCTTTTAAAATGTGTGCATCATCTTTCATGTCAAATTATTACAATTTATCAATATACACTATAGGGCTGTCACCAGTCAGATTAAATAATTTACACTGCAAAATTACAACTGCAATAAATAATGTTATGAGATTAATATTTTAATGTACACATGTACACTTTTCATCATACTAAACTACCAGTAGGTGGCGGTAAGTATGAGTCATTCATTCAATCAATTCGTTCAAAACGCTGAATCATTCCATAACAATACACCGCCATGTGTTCCTTGGAGAACGTGCAATACTTCTGATGTGATCTTTGTTTGGAACTATTTTCGTTGGTGAAATAGAACAGTAAATATTGCGTCTAAAATGTAAGTGACTATCCACTAACTTAATAACTGTCCAATGATTGTAAACAGTCATTAGGTCCATCAGACTGAAGATATTTTAGCAGTAATGAGACCAAAAATATTTAAGACCTGTTGAGTCTGAATTTAAGACATTAAGACTATTCGCGCTCAGATTACCTGCCCATGATGCTCCAAGAGGGACGTTAATGAAATGCCGTCGGATCTGTCCTGGTCTGAAGTGGACGTCTGTGAAGGTGATCTCCTGACTGCGACTGTCAGCTACTCTATAAGACACAAACACACGTCACAGGCGAGCAGAAACACAGATGTGAGAGGAAAAGAGCGGTGAGACGTACTTCGCAGGGATTATAACCGTTATAGGCACTCTGAAGAGAGGACCGGCGCTGAGAGCCGATGTGTCATATCCACACACCTGGAAAACACACACGTTCATCATCATCATCATCATCATTCAGGACAGGGCGGTCAAATAGTGTGAGTGTTAGGGATGCTCATTTCGGTTAATTTTCCTGACCGACAACTGATGCTCGTTAACCTAACATTAACCGTTAATTGATCAAATTAGAATAATAAATTAGTATTAAATAAAAATAGAATGGACAAGTATCTGTGATGATGCATAAAAAAAATATTTATTTAACGTGCAAACAGCAGCATACAGAGCAACAACAAAAACTGGATTCACACATCTTCAAATTATCACGCACCAGCAGCGCTTCTGAGAACAGAGAAAATCAGAATAAAATAATATAAATAAAAAAAGAATTAAATAAACAGGCCTACACTAAATATATAGCCTATAAATTAAATAATTATCTAGACTGACGTGGCAAAAACACCATCACAAAAATCCCGTCAATTTGCGGTTCGGGACTTTCATATTTCTATTCACAGCGCGTTTTTGCAGCGTTGAGCAATATAGCCAATCACAGACATATCTGCTGATTTCACTAACGCAGTGGCCAATCAGAGGCGGTTAAGTTATAATCCTTTCACCATCCAAAATGTTCAGTTCTGCTGAGTTACACGTTCGTGAACTCTCTCATTAAAACAAAGAAAGTGTAAACATGATGTAAATAAGAGATTAACTGCGCAGTGTAAAGGTTCTTTTATTACTTTTTATTAACTTTGTGAGATCACGATGAACTACAGTAAGATGAGTGACAGCTTTCCAGTGATTATAAGGGGAGTGCCCATTGCGCACTTTCTAGGCTATAATAATCCATTCAGAATATGAATACATTCACTCAAGGATTCACTCTTTGATAACCATTTATCCAATATTGCCACTTGCCATTGTGTTGCGTATACTACATCAGTTAACTAAGTGAAGGTGAAGCAGGTGCTTGCTCAGCGAAATATATCTGTATAGCCTCGGCACACGCCGTAAACATAAAAAAATAAAATAAAATAAAAAAATTGTACAAAAATTCCTTTTAAACCGTTTAACTGATAGTATTAATCGGTTAAAATTCTTACTGTCGGTTAACAGTTAAACGATCAATATGAGCATCCCTAGTGAGTGTGGATGGATCTGCAGACATGCCTCAGTGTAATGCAGCCCCTCTCGCAGGCCCTGCGGGTCGATGCGGATGTTCACGTGCCGGCACTGATTCATGAGCTCCAGGTGCGATGGACACTGAACCCATGCAGCGTTGCAGACGAGAGCCAGATGCAGCTGCAGAGAGATGCGGGCCGAGTTCTCTGGAGAGAAAACACCCCACAGTCCATCACACATGGGTAAAAACTGCTTGTTTTGAAAGAAATGTGTATTTTTATTCTTCAAGGATACATTAAATTGATCGGTAAAGATATTTATAATGTTACAAAAGATTTCTGTTTCAAATAAATGCTGTTCTTTTGAACTTTGTTCATCTGTGAATCCTGAAAAATAAAATGCATCACAATTTCCACAAAAATATTGTGCAGCACAACTGTTTTCAACATTGATAATAATCAGAAAGTTTCTTGAGCAGCAAATCAGCATATTAGAATGATTTCTGAAAGATCATGTGACACTGAAGGCTGAGTAATGATGCTGAAAATTCAGTTTTGAAATCATAGGAATAAATTACAGTTTAAAAGATAGTCACACAAAAAACAGCTATTTTAAATTATAATAATATTTCACAATTTTACAGTATTTCTTGCATTTTTTTAAGCAAAAAAAGAAAAAAAAAGTCTTACCACCACAAACTTTAGAATATATAAATTATATGAACAGTTATTTTAAATTGTAATAATATTTCACAATTTTTACTGTATTTTGATATTTTGGTAAATGCAGCCTTGCTGAGCAGAAAAAAATTCATTCAGAAACATTAAAAAAATCTTACAGAGCCCAAACTTTTAAACCAAAGAGTTCAATCATCAAAAAATGACTATAGTACTTAATACTGCTGTATAGTGCACATTTTTATGATTATGAGAGTATCACATCATAAGTTTTGCAATGATAACATCAAACTCTATCAAAATAAATTGAGTCAAGTCTCTCATATTCATCATTGCTATTTTAGTAACAGGTACACTATTATAGTTTTTGTTAATATTTTGATTTTATTTTTATATTTTCTGTTTTAATTTTAATTTTATTTAAATTTTTAGTAATTTTGTTGCATGTTTTTGCCATTTTATATGTCTACATATTTTTTATGAAGTTTTACTTTTAGTTTATTTAGATATTTCCGTACTTCATCTTAAACTAAACACCCTGGCAGCTAGCTAAAATAAAAGTTTTTCATATTTTATCACAGTTAATGTTTAATTTATTTCAGTTGACGTTTATTTTTATTTTATGTTTTTTTTTTTTAAGTTAATAGTTAATCATAACCCTGGTATCAGAGCTGATTGTTCAAAATCAGACCAGGTTAAAAAGGCCAAATAATGAACTGTGACTAACTTCACCCTTGCTCTGGCATTAACCAGATTACCCTCAAACTCTGAAAGATCTGTAAGCATACTCTCCACTGCATTCAGCTCCACCGTGAAACGTAGCACATACCTGTGTTCTCTGGAAACACAGGCTCGATGCCGACCCCATGATCGGACGGGCCGCTGATCTGGGTCGGGTCCCTGAGGTAGATGCCTCTCTGCGCTCCTGCGGTCACTGTGAAGCCCAGGCTGCTGGTGGGCAGCGATGCATGCTGCATGAGGTAGTCAAACGCCCGCTCCACCTGTGCATCACAGAAAGCAGTCATGAACACTAGGGGTGTGAGATATATATCGTCTGCGATAATATCGTAATTGTTTTGACGATGTGCGATTTGACATTATCGAGTATAAATCGCAAAAACCAAACAAAACGCACCTACAGAGACTAGTGCATGTGCGCATTTACATGATTCAGTCTGTTAAAATGCATTTAGAATAATCACAAAATTCAAGATATGGGAGCAGAAAATGTATATATTTAAATCATTTAATGTAGTTAATCAATATCACACAAAGAGTGCAGTTTTTTTTCTTCAAACATTAGCATGATTACAAACAGCGATACTGATTTTCAATAAACAGGTCAATAAACAAGAAATTAATTAAGAGACTTACGTTTTAGACACCATATTGCCTGAACACGACGGCGTTTCTTTCCTGAATTAATCAATCGTTTAAATGATTTGTTTCAATCACAATGACTCACTTGTTAACAGTCACTTGCTGCCACCTACTGGCGGTTTTAATTTCACATTTATAGTTCATTTTGGTTTTTTTAATAATTTACAATATCATTATTCAACCTTTTATCAAAAAAATTATTCATGCATTTGTAACTGTAGGTTAAATGCACTCATGTCCTGCATTAAACAGTGTGTAAATAGATCTAAATGCCACTTCAGATGCAGCTTCTGTGTTTCCTCTGCACTGCAAAGAAGAATTTCGTCGATGCTAATGTAATTTGCTTGGTAACAGCCCAAATATCTTATTATATTAATTCACTGATTAAACGTAAGAATTTGACTCAAAAAATGATGCACACTTTTAGAAAAAAAAAAAAAAAAAAAAAAAAATGGCTTTATAAAGGTAAAACTGCCCATAAAAGGTAAAAAATCATTTTAAACTTATTTGAAAAGATTAATTTCTCATAAAATATGAAGAATATCAAAAACTTTAGGAGTCGGCTGTCTACGGCAGTCCTTAAGATACCAGCAAAATAACATTCAGCAAAATACCATCTAATTATTGTTATCGATAAAATCCCAGAAAATATTGAGATATTTTTTTGTCAATATCACACATCCCTAATGAACACTCAGATGAATGCATGCATGGAATTTTAACGATTTTAACAAGATTCCATTATGTCAGCAAGCTGAAAAAAATAAAACCAAAGACTCATCTCCTGAGCCACGGCACAAATGAACAAAATATATCCAACACAATATTTGTAGCAATAGCCAACAATATATTGTATGGGTCAAAATTATAGATTTTTCTTTTACGGCAAAAATCATTAGGATATTAAGATCATGTTCCATGAAGATATTTTGTAAATTTCCTGCCATAAATATATCAAAACTTAATTTTTGATTAGTGATATGCATTGCTAAGAACATCATTTGGACAACTTTAAAGGTGATTTTCTCAATATTTTGATTTTTTTTGCACCCTCAGATTCCAGATTTTCAAATAGTTGTATCTCAGCCAAATATTGTCCGATCCTAACAAACCATACATCAATGGAAAGCTTATTTATTCAGTTTAATCTCAGCTAAATCTCAATTTCAAAAAATTGACCCTTATGACTGGTTGACCCTTATGACTGGTTGGTCACACCTAGTGCTGCAGGCTTATTGGCTCACTGACATTGACAAGATTAACCCCTTAGGTATCGAAGTTTGGTACTGAACGACAAGACTTTTTCGATACAATTCAGCAATTCGGTCGGTGCCTAAAAAGTATTGGACTCGATACCCAGTCCTAATGCTGCTCAGTACCTGAATGATGCCATGACCCTGTGCAAACACCTCTATATCGTCCACTTTCAGAGCAGTGTTCTCCAGAGCCCTGCGCACCGCTGGCACTGTGGGCCGCAC
Source organism: Spinibarbus caldwelli (assembly GCA_039654775.1). Lineage (NCBI taxonomy): Eukaryota > Metazoa > Chordata > Actinopteri > Cypriniformes > Cyprinidae > Spinibarbus > Spinibarbus caldwelli. The sequence goes on along the minus strand of CM077225.1, from coordinate 1,164,055 downwards.
GCCGTTCTGCTTCAGACCTGACAAACACACATGCAACTCAGTCATTAGAGCACAAATGTACAACTAGGATAATAGAGTAATGTCTCTCAGTTTGCAAAAATGCCCTTTCACTGCACAATGCAGCCTTTTTAATGCAGTTAGAACGACCCCAGAATTCAAGATATACAGGACCATTTTTCACCATTAGTTTTCTCTTATATTTACACTACCAGTCAAAAGTTTTTGAACAGTAAGATTTTTAATGTTTTTTAAAGAAGTCTCTTCTGCTCACCAAGCCTGCATTTATTTGATCCAAAGTACAGCAAAAACAGTCAAATTTTGAAATATTTTTACTATTTAAAATAACTGTTTTCTATTTGAATGTATTTTAAAATGTAATTTATTCCTGTGATTTCAAAGCTGAATTTTAAATTTTTTGCTTTATTTTGTAAATGAAAATTTCCATATGAATTAATTGCAGAACCGTTTTGTGTCTCTGAACGACAAACTGAATGAATCCGTGTTTTAAATAAATCAGTTTAATGAATGATTCGGTGGCTGAATGAATCAACCATTTGAATGAATCAGTTGAGTGAATAATTCAATGACTCACTCATTAAAACACTAACTTGCCATCACCTACTAGTGTTTTTAAGTTTAAAACTAATTTTATTTTTCTAACATCATTTCATAATTAAATATTACTTGAAAAAAATCTTATTATTTTTGAAATTGTAAATTCAGTGCAAACAGTCTGTGTGAATACACCTTAACGCCACTTTGATCCCATTTCTGTGCCGCTTCTGCAGTGCAAAGATGGATTTTGTTGATACTGATTTGATTGATAAGAGTGTTTAATTACTCTAATTACATTCAATGATTAAAATGTAAGGATTTGATGCATATGGAAATTTTCATTGGTAAAAAGCAAAAACAGACAATATTGACAATATTTTTGAATAATGTAACTCAAAATGCTAAATGAATAGTGATGCATAATGTAATAAGGTTGGAAAAAATTGCCATTATAAAGATAAAAATACCCTGGAAGTCCATTTAAGTTGGCAAATATCGCCTCATAGTGGAAAAGTATGTTGTGAACTGATCACTACACAGAATATGAAGAAAATGAACATTTTTGAGAGACATCTGTCCACAACAGGTCTAAATCAGCACAAAAACACTCAAACATCATCTTAGGGCTGTGAAATTAATTGAAATAGTTTCAATTTCGATTTCTGCCTCCAGCGATTATGAAAATATAATAAATCGAGAGGGATCCAGCGGTGCGCTTTCGCTCCTCCATAAAAGCCCAATTTCACGTGCAAATCGGTAGAATCACATAAAGTGACTTTCAAAATGGGACGTGCTTGATTTATTAACGTTGATTAGATTTATTCATGTTTTTAAATTCGCAAAAGAGAACTTGCGCTGTTCCTCAGGAGGATTTCAGTGCATGCGCCACATGTAAAGTCATCTTTTAGCTCAAGGTGTGCGCCTAAATGGCCAAATAAACACAAAAATATGTGGCATATTGTGATTATTCACGTAAACCCTTGTCGGTTATGTAATAAACGAACGTAAACAGTTGAGAATGAAAATACGCTTGTAACGGTAAATTGGATCCATGCGGCTCTTAAAGTGACAGCGGGCTATATTCCTGCTGCCGACTATGTGCTTAATATTAATCAAACAATAAATGATAAAGACAGAATCACTTACTGCTCTTGACTGAAGGACAGTTTAATTATTCTCAATAATTTGGTTTGTTTGTTTTTTACGAATGAATTAGTTATTCTGCTGTGGTATTGAGAATTGTGAAATTTCGCTGGTCTCTAAATTATCTTTAAATAAGTCACTCATATAGGCCCGGTTTCACAGACGGGGCTTAGACTAAGCCAGAATTAGATCATAGTGCAATTAGAACATTTAAGTAATTTTTATAAACGTGCTTAGAAAAAAAACATCACTGGTGTGGAGGCGTCCCATACACACACAAAAAAATAAAAAATATGTACAACATTACAAAATTACAATATTACAAAATTACACGGTAGAGTTTTTATGGCTACTGGCCTAAACTTATCCCTCTGATTATCTAATTATTATCACCAAAAATATCGCACAGCTTTAGTATGAGCTGGGTAATTCTGGCTGAAACGGGCTGAAGTGCATCTGTACCTGAGAGCACCAGAGCGATTCCTCCGCAGGCGTTGGGAGAGGACATGGAGGTGCCGTTCATCAGCTGTGTGCCGCGGAGCGTCCAGTTGGGCACGGAGGCGATGGCTCCTCCAGGAGCGCTGATGCTGACCCCCAGGGCCCCGTCTGTACTGGGGCCGCGAGAGGACCAGGTGTACTGGTTCGGAGGAAGCTTCTCTCTCAGAGAGTATTCGGCCACCATCATGTCCGGCGTGACATAAGCACCCACGCCTGCACATCAGGAACCATCAAAACAGAGCTTTCTGAATGCATGATGTGGCTCAACAAGAGGGAATTCACTCAGAAACCAACTGCTGCCTTCAATATAATACATGTGATCCTGGACCACAAAACCAGTCATAAGGGTCAATTTTTTGAAATTGAGATTTATACATCATCTGAAAGCTGAATAAATAATCTTTCCATTGATGTATGGTTTGTTAGAGGACAATATTTGGCCGAGATACAACTATTTGAAAATCTGAGAATTTTCTATTGAGAAAATCACCTTTAAAGTTGTCCAAATGAAGTTCTTAGCAATGCGTATTACTAATCAAAAATTACGTTTTGATATATCTATGGTAGGAAATTTACAAAATATCTTCATGGAACATGATCTTTACTTAATATCCAAATGATTTTTGGCATAAAAGAAAAATGGATAAATGTATTTTTGGCTATTGCTACAAATATACCTGTGCTACTTATGACTGCTTTTGTGCTTCAGGGTCACATATATCCCAAGCATATTTGTTATTCTTCTTCATAATGTCTTGATAAATGTCTATTTTATACATGCATATGTTCCCTTGTTTTGGCAAATCGTAGCTATGTCATACTAATTTGTTCGCTTGTTTTAGTAAATCATGGCCATGCTGTACTAATTTATTCCTGTGTTTTGATAAATATTGGCCAAACTATAGTAGTCAACATTTGAAGTGGATCAAAACCTTTCATCAAAGTTAAATGAACTGAACAATACCCGTTCTTGTCTCAGGATAACTTAGATTCACTTTTTTGATCCACTTCAAATGTTGACTACTGTACATTAATTTGTCCCCTTTTTTTTTGGAAATTCTTGCCACATTGTACACAGTGGCCACTTTGTACTAATTTGTTCCCTTATTTCCTTGTTTTAGTAAATTGTGGCCAAATTGTACTAATTTGCTCCCTTGTTTTTGTAAAGCGTGCCCACACTGTACTAATTTGTTTCATCATTTTGGTAAATTGTGGCCAAACTGTATTAACTTGTTTCCTCGTTTTACTAAATTCTGGCCACATTGTACTAATTCATTCCCTTATTTTAATAAATTGTGGCCAAGTTTTACTAATTTGTTCCTTTGTATTGTTAAATCGTGGCTATATAATACAAATTTGTTCCCTCGTTTTATTAAATTGTGGTCACGTTGTACTACTTTACTTTTCATATCTCATTTTAGTAAATAAAGGCCACAAATTAAGAATTTGTTCCATCATGGCCACGTCGTATTAATTTGTATTAAATTGTGGCCACTTTGTACAAATATGTTTCCTTGTTTTAGTAAACTGTGGCCAAGTTGTACTAACTCATTTCCTCATTTTGGTAAATCTGGTCCATGTTGTACTAATTTGTTCCCTTATTTTGGTAAATCGTTGCCACAATGTACTAATTTGTTCATTTGTTTTAGTAAATCATAGAACAATGTGGGCACAATTTACTAAAATGACGATCAAAATTCTTCATTTGTTGCCATGATTTAACTAAAATAATGGAACAAATTAATTAAATTCATTTTTGTCTGCAAATCATGAGCAGGTCAGTTTTTTATTGTTTGTTATTGTTATATTTCTTATGTTTTGTGTATGCTCTATGCACAATCACACCAATGAACTGAACAGAAGAAGTGAGTCGTTACCGATCACACTGCTGGTGGTTCCTCCGGGGCAGCCCACAGTGGACAAACACGGGCCGTTATTCCCAGCGCTCGACACAAATAACACATTATACTTCTGTACAGCCTCCGTGATGATCTCACAGATTCTCCTGAAGAACACAGACCAGGATCATAATGCATAAAAGGCTCCATCTAGCTGTTTTTCAACACAAGATTGTGGATAAGATCAGAGCTTTCTTAATGCCAACTAGTAAACTAGTTATTCAAACAATCCAACAGCTAGTCAACTTTGCAGTGACACTATCGGATGAGAATAAAATTTGATCTAATTGATCTGAATAATGACTCTGTCTTCTGTAGAGCTGCTTTACATCTGAAATTGAATTTGTTTCATAATTTGCAACATTAACACTGTTATTTGCCCAATTATTACAATCAGTGTTGAGTGTAACTAGTTAGTAATTAGTTACTGTAATTTAATTACTTTTCCCTTGAAAAAGTAAAGTAAGGGATTACTCTTATTTTTTTCAGTAATTTAATTACAGTTACTTCTTCTGTAATTGAACTTAATACTGTGTATAGAACATTTACATACAATACAATAGTGGATTTAACATCAAAATTTAAAGTCTAACCTTAAAATGCATGATTTTATGCACCCTTCTCACTTTAAATACTTTGGTGAGTTAATAAGAATATTGGTAACACTTTAGTGTCCAGTTCTCACTATTAACTAGCTGGTTACTAGCATGAATATTACTGGCTGTTTATTATTACTTAAAAAGCACATATTAATGTTTATTCTGCAAGACCTTATTCTAAATCCTTAATCCTACCCAATTCTTAAACTTAACAACTACTTTAAGTATTAATAAGCAGTAATTAGGAGTATATTGAGGCAAAAGCCATAGTTAATAGTGAGAACTGCACACTTTAGATTAGAGTCACCAGAATTATGTAGTTATTAATTATTTATTTGAAAGAATTAAAAGAAGCGTTTCATGTCTATCCTTGAATCATTAACTTGTCGAGGTTGATATAGGATTTAGAAAGGAATTAGTAATAAGTAATTAAATACTTTTTGGAGAGATTAATTTGTACAGTAATCTAATTACACTGTTAAAGATGTAATTAGTAACTAGTAATTAATTACTTTTTTAGAGTAACTTACTCAACACTGATTACAATCTGCACAATCTGTATGGTATAAAGCGCTACAGAAATACATGCAACTTAACTTAAGTGTGTATTTTGCAGGTCAGCTTTCGTCAGAAGCGCAGTGAGAGACTCACCCTGAGTTCGGCCAGTGCGTCGCCTCTCCGTAACTGTAGTTCACAAGATCACACTTATAGTTTATGACTTCAATCATCTGCAAACAGAGATCACAAATAACACAATCACTAAAGCAACCATGATGCAGGAGTGCATTTCATTGAAATATGTGTGAATGTGATTCATCAGATCAAGTGTCTTTTCTCTTCATTATCGTCAGACAGTGATTTTTAGTGGATATATGAAGTTAGGTGTTGTTCATCTTATTAACTATTAAGGCTAGGCGGTATATAACCAGTGTAAGATATATCATTACATTGATTTTGCACCTGCATCTGAAAAATAACACAGAAAATGGTGCATTCAAGCAGCAGGCTGCGTCTTACTGAGGCTGCATGTCAAACAAACAGAGTGCAATAGAATTGACCGCAATAATTATGACTAAAAATAATCATTTTGCTAAATTAGTTCTTGTTGGATGTTAAATTCTGCATGTAACACAAGTGATTTTACTTTTATGAGTGCAGAATAGCAAAAAGACTATTGCAACAGGGTTTTGTAAAACTAAACATTTATCCCACTTTGTAGAAAATACAGATTTATATATCATGCATCACAAGTATTCAGCAAAATATTGATCCATAACATCCAGCCTGATTAACTATCAACAGCAACTGAAAGTGCATTTGTGCATCTCTCTTTTTTTTAAATGAATAAGTAAATAAATTAATAATGCATTTATTTATAGGCACCTTTCAAAATGCTCAGCACTGAACGATAAATAAATGATAACATACAATAAAAAATAACACCTGGTTTGATATTCTGTATCTAGCGAATGATATTAGGGCATTTTTGATGTGATTTAAGTGTTACTATTGTAAACTAAAACTATTAACAATTGTTAACTGAAATAAGACTGAAATAAAATAAAACACAAATATTAAATAAAAAACGAATGAAAATAATAAATATTGCTTTGGCAACTAACTGAAAATAATTTCAAGTCTTTTTATTTCTATACTAAAGATAATTTTTAAATACAAAAAAAACTATTAGCATCATCCACTAACTAAAAGTGTTTGTGCATCTCTTTTTTAAAATAAATAAATAAATAGATAAATAAAGCATTTATATATAGGCACCTTTCAAAACACTCAGTACCGAACAATATAAAATAAATCATAACATATACTAAAAAAATAACACTTGGTTTGATATTTTATATCTAGTGAATGGCATTTCAGGCATTTTTGGTGTGATTTAAGTGTTATTATTGTAAACTGCATTTACATTTAGTCATTTAGCAGACGCTTTTATCCAAAGCGACTTACAAATGAGGACAATAGAAGCAATCAAAATCAACAAAAGAGCAATGATATGTAAGTGCTATAACAAATCTCAGTTAGCCTAACGCAGTGCACATAGCAAGGTTTTTTTTTGTTAATTATATAATAAATAAAGAAAACAAATAGACAAAATAGAATTAGAATAGAGAGCGCTAGAGTTAGAGGGTCAAATAAAGATGAAAGATGTGTTTTTAGCCGTTTCTTGAAGATGGCTAAAAAAACAAACTATTAAGAATTGCTTTGTTAATTGAAATAAAATAAAACACAAATATTGGTTGAAAAATTAATGAAAATTTGAAATGTTGCTTTGGCAACTGAAAATACTTGTTTTTTTTTATACATTTTTTTTTTCAAAAAAATTAAATATAAAAAATTTGATGAAAAAACACATATAATTACTAAAACTAAATTGAAAACTGAAATGTAATGTAAATGTGATCTCTTACCGCTCTTATGAGGCCGGTTCCCGTCTCCATTGTGCTGAGGCGCGTGTCTCCGATCTTCACAGCCAGGATCTGAGCTCCTGGAGCGACTCCGTTCCGCTCGGGTTCATCGGGGAAGTGACCCGCTGCGATGCTGGCCACATGCGTCCCATGAGCTCCTGCAAACACATGCTGATCAGTGCAAAACCTCTCCATGATATACATTTACAATATGCATTTAAATATTATCATCATCAGTCTCACCTCCGCTGGTGACGATACACAGAGTGTTTCCCTCATCATAGATGTTTATGGAGTAATTGAGCATCTCTGCGTATCCCAGTGTGGCATATTCCTGTCTCTCTCGATAAGAGCTCAGGATGGTGCAAGACGACAGGTCTCCGTTTTCAGAGGTGTCCACCACAGCCCTAACACACACACACACAAAATATAAATATATTATATTTATATTTATATTTATATTTATATTTACACACACACACACAATCATCTTACTAATACTAGATTAGGATGAGTTTGTTTCTTCATCAGATTTGGAGAAATGTGTCACTGCATCAGTGTCTCAGCAATGGATGCTCTGCAGTGAATGGGTGCCGTCAGAATGAGAGTCCAAACAGCTGATAAAAACATCACAATAATCCACACCACTCCAGTCCATCAGTTAACATCTGGAGAAGACAAAAGCTGAAACAAATCCATTATTAAGACGTTTTTAATGTCTAAAATCTTGAGTCCATAATCCATAATAACACTTCCTGCAGTGAAAAAGTGTTCTGGTCTGAATCAGGAGAGAAATCTGCACAGATCAAACAGCATTTACAAGCCCAAACAGCTCTAAACAAATATGTGGCTGGATTTTGATGTGAGAGACAACAGGAGATGGACTTTTTCACTGGAGGAAGCGTTATTATGGACTCGTGTTTTAGTTAAAAACGTCTTGATTTGTTTCAGCTTTTGTCTTCTCCAGATGTTAACTGATGGACTGGAGTGGTGTGGATTACTTGTGGATTATTGTGATGTTTTTATCAGCTGTTGGACTCTCATTCTGACGGCACCCATTCACTGCAGAGCATCCATTGCTGAGACACTGATGCAGTGACACATTTCTACAAACCTGATGAAGAAACAAACTCATCCTAATCTCAGATGGCCTGAGGGTGAGCACATTTTAATTTTTAGTTGATCTATTCCTTTAAAGCTGGTTGGAAATGCTCTGACCTCCATGTGACGCCGTCATGCCAAGATATACAGTCATAAACCGGCCCTGGATCACTGTACTTTTTCTCCATGGTTCCTAACAGCTCCACATGACACTGTAGCTCCTCCTTCTGCAGCTTCTCCATCTGACAACACAAACACATGTTTATTTTAAGCCATATTCAACATGCAAAACAATCAGCAAGCATCATACAAAAATACCTTATTTTCTCATGTTTTATTTTTATTCAAGCATGCAAATCCCAGCAGCGCTCTGACCTGTGATGGGTTTGGGTGAGTCTGGTCAAACTCTTCTATCCTGCGACTGGCCTCAGCGAGAGCCGCTCTGTGTGCCGGATCCCACAGCTTCTCCTTACGCTCTTTCTGAACCGCCAGACATGGAGTTATTACACACATAAACAAGCCAAAACATGCATTTGTTTGAAGACAACATGAGCATATAAAATCAGCGCTGCCAAATAATCATATAATACCTGTATTCTCTCTTTGAGAGCTTTAGGGAAAAAATCATAACCGTTCTTTATTCCAATGTGATACTTCCCAGACGGATTCACCCAAGCATCAGGAATCTGAAGAGAAATGGGAAACCTTTAGTGTCACTGAAAAGCTACGGTCTGGTTATTAAAATAATATATGACACCCCTCTCAACGACCAAGATGGCGGCGCGGTCAGACGCTACGGCCTCTCCAGGTCCCAAAGACGGTGCTTTTATGTCTTTTAATGTCGTCTGTTCGTCTCCAAATAGTGTCGATTTACCGTTAATTCATCGGGAGATCACTCCGAGATACATATACGATCGCCAAAGTCTTTTGGATATCGACAAGACATACAAACTCAAACTCTCGCCGGCGGCTACTGAGAAGCTACGAGGCCTTTGTTTACTGCTGGAGCCGGACCTCGAGACCACGGCCTCGCCTACTGACGCTACCCGCACAAGGCGGCGTCGCAAGCGGTGTGAGAGAGGACGGAAGCGCGGTAAGCGCGGAGGTATACGAGCTAGGCTGAGGGCTAACCCCACAAGACCGGCTCTTCCAACACTCATGCTCTCAAACGTTCGCTCTCTGGAAAACAAACTGGACTTAATTCAACTCAGTCGATCTACACAGCATGAGGAAAGGGATTGTTGTGTGTTTGTTTTCACTGAAACATGGCTAAACGACAACATCCCGGACTCCGCCATTCAGCTGCACGGACTAACTTGCTACCGAGCGGACAGAAATTCATCACTGTCTGGTAAGACTCGCGGCGGTGGCTTGTGTGTGTATATCAACAAAGAATGGTGTAACAATGCTGCGTTAGTGACAAAACACTGTTCATCACTGGTGGAGTTTATGGTTGTGAAATGTCGACCGTTCTATCTGCCACGGGAGTTCACGGCCATTGTTATTGTCGCGGTTTACATTCCTCCGTGTGCAAACGCTAAGGACGCGCTTCGCGAGCTGTACAGCGCCATCAGCGAACAACAAACAAATAACCCTGACGGCTTTTTCATCATAGCCGGTGACTTCAACCACGCAAACTTAAAGACAGTTTTGCCAAAGTTCTACCAACATGTGAACTTTGCAACAAGGGGAAACAACACACTGGACTTTGTTTACACAACAGTTAAGAACGCATACAAAGCCGAACCCCGCCCCCACCTCGGGTACTCGGACCACATCTCTGTTATGCTAATCCCAGCATATAGCCCACTTCTCAAACTCACCAAACCGGTTCAAAAGCAGATCACAGTATGGCCAGACAATGCCACCTCAGCACTGCAGGACTGCTTCCAGGACACAGACTGGAACATGTTTAAAGAGGCGGCCACCTACAACAACCACACAGACCTGCAGGAGTACACCGAAACTGTGACTGCTTACATCAAAAAGTGCATAGATGATGTGACAGTCACCAAAACCATCACCACACGTGCCAACCAGAAGCCATGGATGACAGCAGAGGTTCGTGGGCTGCTAAAGACCAGAGATGAAGCATTCAGATCAGGAGATAAAGCAGCCCTCAAAACAGCTAGAGCCAATCTGTCTCATGGCATCAAGAAGGCAAAACATCAGTATGCTAAAAAAATCAACAATCACTTCACAGACAGCAGAGACACTCGGACCCTATGGCAAGCCATTCAGACCATCACTGACTACAAGCCCCTGCCACAGGCCAGTGATGATGACACATCTTTACCAGAGGCACTCAACCACTTCTACTCACGATTTGAGATACAGAACGACACACCTGCACAGAAACTACTCACATCTCCAAACGACCAGGTACTCTGTCTCTCTCCAGTCGACGTAAGGAAGACCCTATCCAGGATTAACCCACGAAAGGCTGCGGGCCCTGACAACATACCTGGACGTGTACTGAAAGACTGTGCTGCACAGCTGACGGATGTCCTAACAGACATCTTCAACATCTCGCTGAGCCAGGCAGTCGTCCCCACGTGTCTCAAATCCACCTCCATAATTCCAGTACCAAAGAAGTCACCTGTGTCCTGTCTGAATGACTATCGTCCCATAGCACTGACCCCAATCATGATGAAGTGCTTTGAGAGGTTAGTCATGCAGCACATCAAGTCCAGTCTCCCAAACACGCTGGACCCACTCCAGTTTGCATACCGTCCAAACCGTTCCACGGACGATGCAATATCCACCACTCTCCACCTAGCTCTTACCCATCTGGAACAGAAAGACTCTTATGTAAGAATGCTGTTCATTGACTTCAGTTCAGCATTCAACACAATAATCCCACAACAGCTCATCCACAAACTAAACCTGCTGGGCCTTAACACCTCCCTCTGTAATTGGATCCTGGACTTTTTAACTGCAAGACCTCAGTCAGTCCGTGTCGGCCGCAACACCTCCAGCACTACCACACTGAGCACAGGTGCCCCACAAGGCTGTGTGCTCAGCCCGCTGCTCTTCACGCTGCTGACCCACGACTGCACTGCCAAGTCCAGCTCCAACCACATCATCAAGTTTGCTGATGACACAACTGTGGTAGGCCTCATCAGCAACAACGATGAAACGCACTACAGAGAGGAAGTGGCACAGCTGGCTGAATGGTGTGGTGCTAACAACCTGTCCCTCAATGTGGGTAAGACGAAAGAGGTTGTGATGGACTTCAGGAGAAACTCTGTTGACCACCCCCCGCTGACCATCGACGGCTCAACCGTGGAGAGAGTCGGCAGCACTAAATTCCTGGGAGTGCACATCACGGAGGATCTCACCTGGACCACCAACGTCACGTCACTCAACAAGAAGGGACAACAGCGCCTCCACTTTCTCCGCCGGCTGAAAAGGGCAAGTCTCCCTCCACCCATCCTCACCACTTTCTACAGGGGCACCATTGAGAGTGTGCTGACTACCTGCATCACTGTCTGGTATGGGAACTGCAGTGCTGCTGACCGCAAGACCCTACAACGGACAGTGAACACTGCCGCAAAGATCATCGGTGCCCCTCTCCCCTCCATCCTGGACATTTTCCTTTCACGATGCTCCAACAAGGCCACCAGCATCGTGAAGGACCCCACCCTCCCCTCTCACAACCTCTTCCAGCTCCTGCCATCAGGTAGAAGGTACCGGAGCATCAGAGCTCGCTCTGTCAGATTGCTCAACAGCTTTTTTCCCCAGGCTGTGAGAGCTCTTAACTCCAATCCCCCTGTCCCCCTCTGAAACTATGAACACCTCAGCCCTCCCACCCCCCCAACTCATTAAAAACTGTTGACAATTTTACTAAGTGCAATTCTGAATGTGCTACACACAGGTGAGTGGGCTATACAAACCACCTGTAGTAACGCACTCATCCCACTATATGCACACTAGACACTTTCTACAAACACTCCCTGCCACAAAGACTCTTAAGAAAATATATGTCTACTTGAACATTGCACTACAAAATAATACGTTTACTTGAGCATTGCACTACAAAATCTTTTTGCACTATGCACTGTCTCCCACAAAATCTCTCTTCTGCACAATAATGTACAAAATATATATTTTTTCTGCACAATTTCATGTACATATATCTCTTTCGCACAATTTCATGTACAGTATTTATGTAAAGTTTTTTGTACAGTCTCAGTTTGTGTATGTGTGGACAACTAGGTATAGCAGTTATAGTATTTTTAGTATATGTATAGTCAGATAGTTAACTGTTGTATAGCTCTATTGTTTTTCCTATACTTGCATTGTTGTATGTTTATCTTATGTTTAACTAGTATGTAGCACCGTGGTCCTGCGAGACACGACATTTCGTTCCACTATATGTCCACACATGTAGCAGAATGACAATAAAGCTCGACTTGACTTGACTTGATATGGCGCTTTTCTACTGCGTGTTACGCCACGGCACGGATCAGAACGGCATGGCACGGCTCAGTACCGCTTTAGAGTGGGCAGGATTATTCACGTGTCCTTATAGTTGCGCCGCCTCTGCTGCTGTGACTCCTGAAAAACTTTTTCTGGATTTCGCTGGATCCGCTCCTCAGCTATCAACGAGAGGACAGTCTGTACTTCCTCAACAGACAACAAAACAGCCATTTTTTGGTTGTTAAAAGAAAGGTGCGCTCATTCAAATCAGTTGCGTTCGATCCTTTGCTGGCTGTGCTGATTTAAATCTAGCGCGTCTGTTGTGTCTCGTGCCGCAAGTTCAATGACGATTTTCTCCGGCCAATCAGTGATCAGCAGAGTTTACACGTCACGTTTTGGTAACGGTACGGTTTGCTTGGAACCTTGGCCGAGGTGGTACTAAAAAAAGTACCAGGTACCAGGTACTGTACCCAGTGGAAAACCCTCCAAAAGTGAGCCGTACTGAACCGTACCGTGCTGTAGCATGCAATGGAAAAGCGCCAATAGAGGAGTGAATCTCACAAAGCTTGATAAGAACATCTCTGACTCATATTTCACCCCAATATAAAGAAATATTTACATAAAATTATAATTTTTTTTATTGAACAATTAATATTTTGCTTGGAAAAACTAATATATATATAATTAGAGGCAAAGTACATGTTTTTAACAAACAGATAAAGTGTTAAATTTTAAATACAGACATAACTGTTAATCTCTTTTCTTGATATTTTGTCATTTATATAATTTTCTTGTTAATTTATTACTATGAGATTACCATATTTATTAAATGATTACACACGACACATACATACATACATATATATATATATATATATAGCACACGTTTCAATTATTTTTTGTATTTGTTGACTTTTTTGTTTATGTTGAGGTGGGAAGATAATGGTTCTCTATTTGTATTGTTCTGTTGGATTCATTTGACAATTAAATTGATTCATTTATTTATTTATTTTGCATGATGCAACATTATATACATTTGACATTATTTTCATGACACGCTCTCAAATAGCAAAAAACTCTACATTTCTATTTATTTTTTAATGGCAAAAAAAACATTATTTACATAATTTTGTATACCATGCTAATATTTTTTGTGATCATAATTTTAAGCTGAATTAAAGTATTTATAATTACAGCTCTAAATATTGTACTAAGAAATGAGAATCACCATTGAGAATAATGAGAACCTCAGGAGAAAAAAATCCTAAAAAGCAAAACATTCTGTGAAATGTAAAGTAATGAGAGAATTATATTTTGGCTATTGGTTGGTTTGTTGGTGTTTTAAGACCATGCCAGGTTCCCTGAATATTTTCATGGTGAGTAACAAGCTGAAATGATACAAAAAGAGCAATTTAAAAGCCTATATGTATTTTTGCATTGAGAATTATAATAAAACTGTCACAATGTTCTGAAAGAGGCTGCATTTTCTAAATGAATAACATGATCTCTAATTTCTTCTATTTTGATTTTAGTGTGAAATATGAGACCCAAACATGTCATTGTGCTGTTCACACAGATATAGTTTTAGTAACCTGAGCATCTGAAAGCTTGCATGAACTGTGATGAATGACAGCAGCTCCTAAAATAAAGCTGCATCAATATGAGTGTTTCTCTTACTCTGAGCGAGCGTCCGGTCAGTCCGGTCAAGAGTCCATCCTTCACCTCTACCACACTGGACATGTTCACATCGCCGCTGCCCGTCGTGTCAATGATGTCCACAATCTTGGGTTTCCCATCTGTCGTGGTCTACAAGAAAGAAAATACTTCAGAATCAGTTTGGAGTCAGACAAACCATATCAGATTCACAGCGACTGTATATTTATGATAAATGATCTGTGTATAAGTGTACAAATCAGCTCACATGATCCAAAGCGTTGCCATAGGATCATTCTTCTTTTAAAAAATGATGATGGACAGACAGAAACAAGAGATGTACATCACACAAATCCCTCAGTAGTGTACAAGAACTGCTGACAGTTGAGTGAACGCTCAAAACAGCCGCTGGATCTGCTTATAGCTGAAGTTAACAACTTAACACTAACTATAACACACAAAACAGCACTAACTAGTTGTGCCTTGAGATTTAATGAGCGCCCTACATAGACAGCATTTTAGTAGTGATGTCTATGTAGGGACCTCCCTAGATTTTGAAACACAGCCTTTGTCATTTATAAAGGTTCTTTGATGTCTAACATGATAAATCGTTACTATATTAATTTGCCATAGTCTTTTGTTATATAATATTGCTTGAAAATACCATGGTAGTCCAAAGAAACTGTGGTATTACTATAGTACTCCTTTGTATTGATGAGGATGACACAGCTTGTCCTTTCAAACACGTAATTTATGTTTTTAACAGCTTTATTCAGCTTGATTGGTTTCGCATATGTTAGTTCTTCGTTGTTTAATTATGATAACGGAGTTCCGGTAATGTTTAGTATATGTGTTCCCTCAAACGGGAGGAAAACCGACTGCGGCCTAGTGATGAACCGCAGCCGCGGGCTCGATTTACCTGCATGCCCGGGGCCCCTGGGTCCACCCCGGTGTCGAGGATCGCGATGAGCACCCCTCTGCCATCGTACTCCGGGAATTTAGTGAGGAAGGAAGCAGCGCCGGTCTCTTTTTTCGGAAGCAGCCCGTGAAACGGGAACGGTTCTTCGGCGGAATGAGCAGACATGACCGTTAAGAGCGAGAATGAAAACACAAATCGACAGCTGAGCGGCGAACCGGCATCTAACGTTACACAATGTGCGCGAGAGCCCAGCGACTCTCTTAAAGGCGCAGTAACACTCAATCTCAGTCACCATAAACATACAACACTTCATCTCATTATCAGTGTGGTATAGGGCATAATTCTTGCACACATAATACAATGTTAAATGACTAAATGTAATATAAATGTAATATTTATATACTTAATAACGTATTTAATAACTTATAATCTTTGTATGATAATATAAAAAGCCGTTCTCTACTGTTTTGTAGGCATTACAGGTTTTCTGCTCTAGCATTACTTGAATGATTTTATCTTTCTGGTTGTATTAGTCTCATTTCTAAGTCCAAAAATGACTAAAAAAAAAAGAAAAAAAAGTCTGCGACTAAGCTAACAAAAGTATGTCCTAAAAAAAACATTTTGTTACCATTCCCATTAAGTTATAAAAATATAATTTCTGAATGTTCTCTGAATGTTCAACACATCCAGTTTTTTTATGTTTATATGTACTGTATATATATATATATATATATATATATATATATATATATGTGTGTGTGTGTGTGTGTGTGTGTGTGTGTGTATGTATGTATGTATATATATATATATATATATATATATACAGTATATATATTATAGTTTGCTTAAATTAACGTGTGTACTTCATTCATTACTACTGAATGACGTCAGAACACTGGGAATATAGCGCACAAGTCGTATGTACTATTGTTATAATGCTTTTAAGGCGTTTTTGGAGCTGAATAATGTTTTTAACAGCAGACGAATCTAGTTTGGCATGAGGGTGAGTAAACAAGACAAAATTTTCATTTTGGGGGTAATATATTCTTTTAGTATTGCCAGAATTGCTATAATTGACAGAACAATGTGCTAGTAATAGTGAAATATTCAACATTAGGAATATTCGACTGTACATACTCACAGTGAATATATGGTCATCTGGCAGCGTTTAGTTTCTGGTAATGTACAATAGTAACAGTAACTGCAGCGTGGCTTTTGAAAACTAAATAAATGTTTGAAAGCTTTTGAAGCCTATAGTTTCCTAAGTTTTCGTTTGAAAAACATGTGTGAATTGTGTGGATGCATGAGATCAACCACTAGATGGAGTTGTTATCCCATTGTGATTATTATTAGTGTCTTTTGAGAAGGCTGGTGTCAACATACTGCTTTCATCTGTGTGTCCAGTGCTGACCTGGCAGTGAGGAATGTCAGAAAGCGTGTGCTAAAGAGCTTGTTCTGCTTTGATTGTGTATGTGAAGTGTGTGTTAAACACAAGGTGCATTTACATTGTGTTTGTGATTTTAAGGTCAGTTGAATCATTCAAAAGCACACTTCTCTAAAAGACTGGTGGTTACGACTGAGTGACTTCAGAATGGACTGTTTTCCGAGAAATATTGTTATGAATGAATCAGAGAACATGTTTATGTATGAAACCTTAAATCCCAGGAGTCCTACTCACATTTGGACTCCTGGGATGATTTTATGAATGTATGATTAGCACTTAATGATGCTTTTCTCTTGAATCTTTTCAGATTGCAATGCTTTTTCATACTTTGGAAGTCAATGGCTACCAGCAACTGTCTTGTATACCCACATTCTTCAAAATATCTCCTTTTGTGTTCATCAGAAGAAAGAAATGCATACAAGTTGAGTAAATGATGACAGAATTCTCTTTTTTTGGGGGTGAACTATTCCTTTAAATCTCTGACATTTGACTGCAGACGGTTTGAGACATTGTTGAGATCTCTTCTGAATCTCTTGAGATTACCGCAAGAGTCTTTTTTCCAAGAGAAACTTATGAGAAGCTGGATAATTCAGTCTCAAATGTCTCTATTTGCTCTTTATTTAATTTCATAATGCTCTAAGAGAACAATGGACTTAAATGACAAATCCCATTTGTGATTTCTCCTTTTTTTACAGGAGAGACATGAAAAATAGACTCACAAAGTATTAAATCAGCACAATATTGTACAGAAACTAATTGCACAATTACCACAACAATGCACTTGTATTACAGAAATCTCTCAATGTAAGAAAGGGAAATAAAATAACTGCCCTGCATGTCATGACTTCTTGTTTTTTTGTTTTTTTTCTGTACTGTAGTATGAAAATCTGGGACAGAAACATATTAAAGCAGCACAACGGAGGCTTTATGAATATGGATTTTACTGCTGTGTTTTCTGCATTTCATTTGGATGTGTTGAATTAGGGACGAGAAACACTCCTTATTCTAGAGAGATCAGCTTTATTTCTCATGTTAATCTCCATATGGACATACTATCTCTGTGATTTCTCAGTGAGGCATTACCAGCCCTGTGACAAGACATGCCAGCTCTGTAATCTTCTGTGTGTGCGCTGATCTGAACAGCTATTTCCAGCTCATCTGCATTGTTTCTTTGTCTTGTGAGTGAAATTAAAGCACTGTTGAGCGTCTCTCAGTTTATAAAAAGAACATCTGTCTCTCACACCCTCACACATTCAGAGACAAATGACACTGCAAGGCTTCCTGCATGCATCTGACTTATACATAATTACTGATATTTTTTGTCAATGATATAAAAATAGAAGGGAAGCAAATATGAGTGCTTAGATTTAGGTCAGATGATCAGATATCAGATAACCACATTCGAAAGTGACACGAATTAGATGGGAAAAATGTGCTATTTATATGCATCCAACAAGATTTGCAGTGGAATAATCAGGTTGACAGTGTAATGTGGCCTATCAGACAGCAGATGAGTGCATGCTCATGTGCTAAATTAATAAATGCAAATGTTCCTTAATCACTTCACACAACAAAATAAATTCAAGACTTAGCCATTAAAGTAATACATGTACTGAGCAGATTTTCAATGCATTTTAACCCTGTAATGCCTGACATATGAAATAATAGTCAGAAAACCCCAAGACAAATTCCTTGTGTGTGTGTGTAAACACACTTGACAATAAAGCTCTTTCTGATTCTGATTCTGAAAAAATTTGTTTTAATGGAATATATTAAATAGTCTAATATAGTGAGAATATGGACCCAAACTGAGCAAAAATTGTAATTTTGTGCAAATGCTGATATTTATGCCAAAAAGTAAGATGAAATTCTGACGCTTGTAATGTAAATCAATGAGATCTTTATAACAGTATAGCAGATACATACAGTGATATAAATATCAGTGGTCACTCTGTATCTTCAATAATATGTCTTAGTAAGATGAGTTTTAAATGATCCAAACATATAATGAGATGCAATCCAATGATGATTGAGAGATGAACAAGCAAACATCCCTCAAAAGCCTGATGATCATATCTGATACTCACATTTAAACATGATTTTGACACTGTAAATGTGGCCTAACAGACACAAAGGAGTGCTTTAAATAGAAGTGCGTGCTAAATTAATAAATGCAAATGTTCCTTTATATTTCCATACAACAGACAAACAACATAGTACTGATCTAATAACATAACCAGTTTCCTGAGCAGATTTTCAATGTGTTTTAAGCATCAACCTCTGTTTTCTTAAAGCAGAACACACACACACACACACCCCTGGTGGTTTACCACAGGGTGTAGTCAGTGCTGTTTTGACTAAAATAAAAACATCAAATAGACAGTTGCATTGCCCCCGTTACACACTGCCCTGCGTGTGTCTGTAAACTCCCTTCACTGGGAAATTTGCATGAGGCTGGTGCTTGTGTGACAAAGTATTGTTTGTCTCAGCATGCTTTGTATATGCGTCAAAGCGTGTTCATGTTCAGAAGTCTATCAGTTGCATCCATGCAGACGTCACTCCCTTTCTCGAAGCGCCTCACAGTGACTGCTGCATGTTGACGTGAAACATTGGAGCAGTGCAATTAGCTCCGGTGCTATTTTAAAAGGGTCAGACACTAATACTTAGCAGTGTGGCAACAATAGTCCCTTCTCAGCGTGTTCCTCTTTGCTGCTGACAAAGAAGGACAAAGCATCCGGCGTGATTTAGGGAAACAGTTCAGTGAGCTTAAGTCCAACAATTAAGCCCACATGATAGAGGCCCAACAGGTCTAGTTCAGCTTCAGGGTCATTAAAACATCACCCATGATCTTTCAGTTAGAGGCTCACAGACAAATCTGCAGTTTGTAGCCTAAATGGATGTATGACATGAGATCTGTTTCACAGGTTTAAATTACACTCTCGTTCTCTCTTCACAAGCCAGATGAGATTTCAATGACTGGTAACACACTAGATGAGCTTTCAGTGGATTGCACATGACGTTATTATAGCTCCCATGTTGTTTTATTCAGTGTTTAAACTTATTTCCAGTGAGTCTTTAACATATGTGCTGTAAAATCTGATCAGGATCTAACACATGCATTCCCCACAAAAATAACAATAATTGTTTGCACTTAAATGCAAGAGTTATTGGTATTAAACTGGGAATGTGTTGTGGTGTTAATCAAAAAACAATGATTTTGTCACTGTGCAGATCCCACATTCATTTATTATGATTTTACAGTAACGTGAAAACATACTTTTAGTCAATTAATATGAGTTTTCATAATGCATTTGGCTGTTCCCCCACCCTCAATGCTGAATATTTGGTTACGCCTTGAGCAAGGGTTACTCTTGTCCCAAATCATGCTTGTGTTATTTATAGTAGCAGACGAGGACAGAACTCAAAATTGATGCAAAAGTCTCAGAAATATGCAAAACCAGACATTTTTACATTGAACTTCATTGGCATTATATAGAGTTCAGGTACAGTGAACATCTAAAAAGAAGAGAAGTGAAAACAGCATGATGGTATTTAAATAAAAAATGATGCAAGTTGGCTAATTTAGTACAGATTACATGACACAAATGTGACCCTGGAGCACAAAAGCAGTCATAAGTAGCACAGGTATATTTGTAGCAATAGCCAAAAATACATTGTATGGGTCAAAATTATCCATTTTTCTTTAATGGCAAAAATCATAAGGATATTAAGTAAAGATCATGTTCCATGAAGATATTTAGTAAATTTCCTACCATAAATATATCAAAACTTAATTTTTGATTAGTAATATGATTGCTAAGACAACTTTAAAAGCGATTTTCTCAATATTTAGATTTTTTTGCACCCTCAAATTCCAGATTTTCAAATAGTTGTATCTCGCCCTAATATTGTCCTATCCTAACAAACCATACATCAATGGAAAGATTATTCATTCAGCTTTCAGATGATAAAAATTGACCCTTATTTCTGACTGTGATTCAAAAATAACTGCAAAACAATAGTTGTTACTAAAGTGTGTATAATGTCATTCAATTGTGCCATTGTTGTGAATGCTGTTTGGATGACTAATTTGGGTAACATCTTGCAATCAACGCGACGCGACGAAACTAGAAAGCTGATTTTGACGCGACGCTTTCTCTGCAGACGAGGCGTAACGTGATAGTCCCCTCCCACTTCATGACGCGCCCGCTCTGTCATCCAATCAGAAAGCGAGATTCCATTTCTAAGCCCCGCCCACTCTAGAAACTGTCGCGTTTGAGCTGCGCGTTCGCGGCGCGCTGCTCAGTCCGTGAGTCACCGCTCGCGCTGGAATACCGAGAGAAAAAGGCGGATAACGAACGGAAACCGGGAAAAGAGCTGGAGCTGCGAGCATGGCGGTCGAAGAGGAAGGTCTTCGGGTTTTCCAGAGCGTCAAAATAAAGATCGGTGAGTTCTGCAGCGCTTTTCATATTCTGACTGAAATCAAACGGTCGCGTTCGGCGCGCTCGATGTCTATTGTGAGAATTTGTGGATATTTACACAAATACACAGAAATAAATGCCTAAGTTTGTCATTTAGCTATTAACACGCATATACATGAGGTAATTTGATGGTATCACATGGTAAATAATCTCATATTATGTGTTTGAATGGCGCCTCAGCTCAAATAGCTTCACATCATCCAGATGCGCGAAAACACTGAAATCTGTTTCTTCAGATCGTTATGTTCGTGTCTTAAAGGTGTTTTTACTCATTTAGACACAGATTAGTGTGTTTCACTCCAGCTGTGGGTGTTTAGAAGCATTTTTAGCTCTGGTCTCATAAACGATAACGTTACTGGCGTTTTTTCAGTGTGTTCTGCATCTGAAATCATTTATACAGGCATTGCAACAAGTACAACACGCTGATGAAATCATTCTTTCCGACTCAAACAGAAATGCATGTGATTTTCTTTTCTTCCTGGACAGACTGACTGACAAACAAGTGTTGTGTGTTTTCAGTTTGACTGCTGGCATGTGGTTTGACTGATGTAAACATGATAAACACTGGGAAGATGCTCTTTGTGTTTGTCACTTTCAATTTCTGTTTGAGTGTACTTGACATTTGAAATTGTGCATTTGTGCATAATGTTGTTCTTCTGTTCCTCAGGTGCACACAGGTCTCATGCATGAGGTGAGTGTGTGTTTGCTGCTGTCAATGAGTTGTTATTTGACTCAGATTAAAGCAGAGCACACACACAGTCCTGCAGGTCTAATCTAATCTCTGTAAGGCACAGTAAACACGCTCTGTGCGACACCCGGGCAAGTGTTTGGCTCTGAGCTTCTGGCTCTTCATTTTCATATGTACCAGCTGAACACATTTATATGGGGTCGTGTAACTGCTTTGCATTTAAATATCACTCAGTTTGGGTTGTAACTTTGAAAAAACTGGTGTAGAAACAATTTTCGGTTGCTCTCTCTGCTTGTACTCTGCACAACAGTAATAAAGTTTAATCTAATCTAGCCTTAATGCATCATAAAAGTATTTTAATGCATCAGTTATGCTCTTCGTTATGTAACCACACTTATAAAACATTATAATACTTACACCCTTTAGAAAGTCGTAATGCATTTACATGACCAACAACCAATTTCAGATGTAACAGGAATCTGTAAATATTATAATGCATTTTAACTTTGGTTACATATGTTTATGAAAAGATATAATGCGTTATAACATACATTATGAATACCTTTATAATGCATTATGAAAAAGGCTTCACGTAACATTACCCAATTTTCATTCAGAAATTGCTTGAATTAGTAACACCCTGAACGTGAAATACTGAAGCAGGAAAACTGAAATAGTATGTTCTTTTACAACTTTTACAATACTGTTAGACAAAGATCAGTTCATAAATAATGTGTAGAATCACTGACCCGTATCATCAGGGTTATTATAGTTAACTAAAAGTAGAACATAAAAAATCTTTTTGTTATGAAATAAAATAAACATTAACTGACATAAAATAAAAAACTTAAACTTATTTTATTTCAGCTAGTTGCCAAAGGAACATTTCTAATTTTCATTTAATTTAATGTACTAAAATAACTAAAACTAATATAAAAATTAATAAATCAACATATTTTAAAAGAAAAATTATAAAAACACACAAAAAAATCACCAAATGGAGAGATATATATATATATATATATATATATATATATATATATATATATATATATATATATATATATATATATATATAAAAACATTTAGCTTCTTAGTTACACTAAAATAGCACTGACCTGTGCAAAAGTTAACCAAGCACAGTTTCTGCCAAAATATAATGCAATTTTGTTGTGATAACGGGTAATTTGTTGCTAATGACTGCTGTTATTAATGTAAAAAAAAAAATGCAACAAAATAACAAAACAAAAGCCCATTTTCAATTATAAACCTTGCTTTCTTTCATACTATGTTAGTACTGTAGTATTCCTTGGCTTTTAAGTTTTTAAGTGCAGCAGTCAAGTTACTCTCCACTTTAGAAATAAACTTTAGAATAAAATGTTTTTTTTTTATTATTGTTTTTTTATTATTAACACTTTATAACACTGTTATTATTATGAACACACAAATATTGAACTCCACTGTGGCAATACCATGGTATAATAATGGCATTACATGGTACTTTGATGGGCAATTAAGTTATTCTCTACTTTAGATGAATAAAATGTGTTTGTTATTATACTTACATCAACATTTATAAACAATTTATAGATACATGGGAACAAATCCATTTGTGCTTGATTTGTGATTGCGAGTGTTGTTTCCTAACATCTTCACATCCCTGTGTGGCGGTTTGGTATTTTAAACCCTATTGCTTCACCAGTGTTTGACAGAATTGCGCATGTTTTGGAGAAGTAGCATCAGTCCCGCCTCGGTTTGGCGCTTCACGTCACGCACCTTCAAACAGCAGAGGAAACCAGCGAGATCTGTGAGTGAAATCTCATCTGTGGTAGATGTTATCGGCCGTCACACCCTGCTTTACAGAAAGCCTGCTGTCCAGTTGGTTGGGCAGATGTACAGTAACGTCTCTCTCTGCTAGTCAACTGTTTCATTATTAAGTTGTCCTTGACTGATGAATGCTTTTTGCTTTCTTTGAATGCTGTTGTAGTTTTATTAACTGGAGAATTGCAGGAGTATCTGATGTTTCGTCTTAGCATGTTAAATATATCTGGATGATAGTTGTTGGTTGATGATGAGTTTTGTATAGGCCGATACTACTGATATCTATCAGTGTTGCTAATGCATGACATAATTCTACAAAATTCTCAAAACGACTTAACATCGGTCAGTTCATCAGTTCAAAGATACAAGGCTATGAACGTAACAGCTTTAATGAGGGCAAATCCCACTATTTTGAAACTATTTCAAATGACATCCAATTAAAAACAATGGAGAAACTATTGATTTAAAGATGTTTCTCTCTCTCTTTCACACCCAGTGTTGCCAAGTTCACAGTTGTCCTGCGTAATTGAGCTACTTCTATACTGATTTTTTTCCCACGGTTTAAAGGTTTGGCATAAATTGTAATTGACTGAAATTGTGTGTATTGAAATATTTTGCATTGTACCAATGATAAAACTGTGTTAGGTTATGAGTTTTGTGAGGGAGGGCCATTGAGCTCGTTTATGAAAACAGACTGTTTATCATTACTATTAGTGATCTTAAAGTTGAAATTGTGTAAAACGCATAACAGTGAATGTGAAATATATATTTTAGGTATGAGACTGGCATGTTGAGTTTTGATATTTGGATAGGGTCATTTGGTTTGCTTAGGGCTTTTTTTAAATATGTTTTTGGGCTGGTTTTGTTACACAGACCTGGAAACCCTGCTTATATATATATATATATATATATATATATATATATATATATATATATATATATATATATATATATTAGTTTTTTTCATCAGAAATTCCACCGTTAGACACAATTATTTAAAACATAGGTTGAAATAATGTGGGCTGATGGCTTCAGCTGAAGCAAATACATCCTCATAACATTCTCGTAGCTCACAGTAGGTTTGCCTTTTTGAGTTATTAAAAATCATTTCCCCTATAGTGAAAATGAGTGGGATTTTTACATCTGTTGTGCTCTTTAACAGCTGTTTCCAAACATGTTTCCAAACACCCATCTGTCATTGGTCAGTCAGTCAGATAGCCCCGCCCCAAACTCACATGATTGGTTGAGTCTGAAGTTGAGAGTCATGTTGCTCAAACAAACAGATCAATAGCTATATTTCCATCCAAAGTAACAAATTAAACTAATGCGCAAAACTAGAATATTGCATAAAACATTTGCGAATGAATCACAGTTTCCATCCAGTGAGCTGAAGAGAACAAAATCGTCACTTCCTGATTAACTTGCGTTAAATATCACAATGAAAAATTAAATTTGCAGCAGTAGGAGAAGGCACTGTATATAATTATTTTTGTATACAATAAATTACGAGCTTCAGAGCACGCAGATGAAACACAGTCATGTTATCTTATTTTCAGAGCCTGCTGTTTGGGAACGCAGTTTTGGGAATTAATTATAACGAAGCACTTTGACAAGACTTTGCTCAAGCATTTCAGATGCTATGCAATGAGATCGGTCCCTTGGTTGCTCCAGTTTTATGCTGTCCCATCGCAAAGTCACATGTCTTTTTTGATGAGCATTTAGGAATTTATTCAGTAAAAGTGTTTCCATCGTAGTGTATGCGCATGTTTTCTTACCGGATAAGAAATTGAGCCCACTTAGTTGAGTGCAAAAGTTTTTTATGCGCATATTTAGAATTTATGCGCATCTTGGTGTTTCCATCCAGCGTTTTTTATGAGATATCCCAAAATGTGCACAGGGCTCTAGACTGCGACCAAAATTTTGCATTTGGGTGAAGAGAGGCACTTTCAGCGCGAGCACTTCAGGTGTAGAGCCTGGTTTATACTCGCAGCATCAGCACGAGCGCGAAGGTGCGCGCAGCGGATGGAGCGCAACGGAGGATTTGGTTTTCAAACTAAAGTAAAAGACCACTTCTTAAACCAGAGAAGGTGAACATGTTGGTATTCTTGTAGAAATAAACATGCAAGTCCTCTCAGCGACAGCCAGTTTAGTTTTACTTTTCTTTTTGTTTTTGTTTTGAAAAGCTTGTTATCTTTGCTGTTTACCTCATGTTACGCTATGGAGGCTTTCCTTGATTTTTTTTTATAATATTATTTATTTGATTCCTCAGTGTTTACTAAACATTCTGTAATTTATTAGTCGTTATATAATACAGCATGTGATGTGTCCTATGCCATGGCTCGTCTTATTTGTTTTTGTTAATAAACATTATGTAAGAGAGTTTGTCATTGTAGCCTACTGTTTACTTGTAATTGTGCTTTTTAATTAAGAATAACAATGAATCCATCTTTTGTTTTAGTCTTAAAAAGTGAAAGGTGTATAGATATAAGCAAAACAGACAATTATCTTTTCCTGTAAAACGTAACACCAAGATCGCGAATTTGAAAGTGAAAGTCCTGTTCACAAAATTTAAATCACAAATAATACTGATGAAAAAGAACGGGTTTAATGTTGAACACTTTCGTTACCATATAACTATAAACTATGATAAAAGTTCATCAGCATGCACTGATTAATCAAATGTTGTAACAAAAACAAAACAAAAAAAATTGCGACCAAATTATGTGCTCATGCGACCAACTGAGAAAGTTATTCGCAAAAGTGCGACCAGTGGGAAGAATGAGTCTAGAGCCCTCGTGCATAAAAATAGGTGGATGGAATTATAGCTAGTGTTGTGAAAGCATCTCAACATCAGACAGCAGCTGTATTGCATTAATCCAAGTTAAAGTTATTTGTCACATGCACATCGTTCATAGACAGTAAAGAGATTTTTCTGCAGGTCAGATGGTGTTTAATTGCTCTTTGTTGGGGAATCCTGACGTCTGTCGTGCTTAGGGTTGGGTATCATTTGAATTTTATCGATTCCGATTCTTATTCGTTCCTAATTCCAATTACAATAAGATAAACAAATCCTTTAAAAAAAAATTATGTCAAACATTTAGATGTAAAACATATTTATTCTGTTTTTTGCCTATGGTTTTACCAAACAATATCACAGAAAAAACAACTAGACTAATATAAATTTCAAACATTAATAGGTTAAAGACAAGTAAACAGTAAGTAATAAAATAGGAACAAACAAATCAGTTAGCAATAGCATAAATAAATAAAACGGAACAAATTTCAGGTACAGAAATTGAAATCAAAAGTTTAAAAACACTGCATAGTTTTCTTTTCATAAAAAAAATTAGATTAATCCTCATTAAAGTTAAGATACTCAGTCAAGATCAGTTAATGATGTTCTTTTGTTCTTTGATTAACATTAATGACAGGCAGTGCGTTTATTAGTCGGCTGTCTCTTTAACACCGAACGCACGCGGATCTAAAAATACTGCATTTTCTTTCTCATCTGTTTACATTCACTTAAGGCAAAAAAGGCTGTGTTTATGATGATATACTGACATATTATGTGCATACTGGTCGATAAATGTGAAAGAGAAGTCAGTTCCCGGTTCTCAATACCTAACCCTAGTCGTGCACAGTGCATTATGGGTTTTTGTGGAGCCCTTCTGTGAATAATGGTGTCACATTAGCAGACTAAGATCAGGTTGATGTGTCAATGGAAGGAAGCGGAGGCTCCCCGCTCGCTCTTATACTTATATGGAGTTTCCCGTTGAAGCTCATGTCTAGAGGAAATGCTGTCGGGCTTTCAGGGGTCAGGAGCTTCTGGAAGAGGGAGCGACGAGGAAACAGGAAACTGCTCCAAATCACTTCCTGATTTGGCTGAATGAGCTGCAAAGCTGCTTGTTTTTCCATATTCCTGGGAAGCAGTGGGATAATGCAAACCAGATGGAAGATCACTTTGACGGTCACGTGAAGAATCGTGGATTTGTGTCGCTGTTTCCTTCTTTCACTCACATTTCAAATCATCTGTGACTCTATTTACTCTCTTAATTCATAGTCATGATCTTATTGTGAAGGATTAATGTTAGAGCTGCATGATTAATCTATGCATATGGAAACGCAACATGCATAAACCAGCTTCCCAAACTGATGATAATTGAAACTAAAACAGCCATAAATATTGGTGTTGTCATTTTAATAATAATAATAGTAATAATAATATATAAAAATTATTATTATTATTATTACTACTAATAATTTTATTACATTTTACATTTAGTCAATTAGCAGATGCTTTTATCCAAAGCGACTTACAAATGAGGACAACAGAAGCAATCAAAACCAACAAAAGAGCAACAACATGCAAGTGCTATGACAAGTCTTGGTTAGCCTAACAGTACACGTAGCAATTTTTTTTTTATTATTATATTTTCTTAAATACTTGTTTTATTTTACAATAAAATGACAATAGTAATATTTCTTATTTTGTAAATATTTCTATTTGCTGTTGTTATTACTATTATTATTATTATTATTATTATTATTTTACAGTGAAATATTACAATATTTTTATATATATTTAAATATTTTTTATTTGATATTATTGTTATCAATAATAATAATAATAATAATAATAATAATAATAATAATAATATTTTTTTCTTAAATACTTGATATTTTATTTCACAGTAAAATATTACAATAGTAATATTTCTTAATTTTTTAATATTTCATTTGGTATCATCACTATCATCAATAATAATAATAATAATAATATAATAATAATAATAATTGTATTATTATTTTTTTCTAAAATAGTTGTTTTTAAGATAATGTTTTATTTTACAGTGAAATATTACAATATTTATTTTTTATATTTTTATTTGATATTTTTGTTATCAGTAATTATAATGGTATTATTTTTTTTCTAAAATAATTAATGTTTTATTTTACAGTGAAGTACTGCAGTAGTAATGTCTTTTTTAAATATTTTTGATATTATCATTATCATCAATAATAGTAGCAATAATAATAACTATTGTTATATTTTTCTTACATACTCAATGTTTTATTTTATAGTGAGCTTTTATTTTTATAGTAGCTTTGAATTGCAATTTTTATTAGGAAAATCACAATTAAATTTTTCCCCCAAATCATGAAGCCATTACTGACTTTATTCAACAGAAAAAAAGCATCCTCATAATCTTTCATCAGAATGCAATAACTTGCTCTGAAGCAACTTTTCTCTTCAGCTTACACCATCTAGGCCATGTGTGCCATTAGTTAATGTTAACTAGTAGTCAATGGTCTGTTCAGTTGTTATATGTGACCCTGGAGCACAAAAGCAGTCATAAGTAGCACAGGTATATTTTTAGCAATAGCCAACAATACATTGTATGGGTCAAAATTATCCATTTTTCTTTTATGCCAAAAATCATTAGGATATTAAGTAAAGATCATGTTCCATGAAGATATATTTGTAAATTTCCTACTGTAAATATATCAAAACTTAAATTTTGTGTAGTAATATGAATCGCTAAGAACTTCATTTGGACAACTTTAAAGGTGATTTTCTCAATATTTTGATTTTTTTGCACCCTCAGATTCCAGATTTTCAAATAGTTGTGTCTCAGTCAAATATTGTCCTATCCTAACAAACCACACATCAATGGAAAGCTTATTTGTTCGGCTTTTCAAATTAAAATATTTGACCCTTATGACTGGTTTTGTGTTCCCTGGTCACCAAACAGTCCTCAGATGAAGAAACGGTCCCAGCGCTGCGTCTGAAGCAGGTCAGGGGTGCGTTTATGAGGAGTTAGGCCTGTCTCCAGCAGGGAGTGACCTGACCTCTGATTAGGGCTGCACAATTAATCGAATTTCTAATCACGATTATGATAATGGATGCCACGATTACATAATCGTTCAAAGCCGCGATTACAAAAATAAATAAACAATTAAAAATACCCACTTGCATTATTCTGTGTGCTTGAGGTGTTTGCAGTGCAGGGTTTAAAACTCAAACACACTGGATAAAAGACATTTTGTCTA
The DNA here is from genome assembly GCA_039654775.1 of Spinibarbus caldwelli. Lineage (NCBI taxonomy): Eukaryota > Metazoa > Chordata > Actinopteri > Cypriniformes > Cyprinidae > Spinibarbus > Spinibarbus caldwelli. The sequence continues at coordinate 1,134,359 of CM077225.1, read as the reverse complement.
ACTGATAGTTGTTGTTACTCTGTTGCGCATGATAGATATGTTAAACGGCAAACTTGTCAAAAGCGGAACAAAATAGCGGTACTCGTTTGAACTGCGCGCCACACGGACCTTTTATCCGCTCGCCTCAAAAGAAAACAGCGCAGCGTGAGCTTAGAGCGTGTGCGTTTATTACAGTGACCAGTCGCGATCACGCACTAAACAACGGTGTGAAATCCAGTAAGAAGCACTCGAGTTCAGCGCAGAGTTCTCCAGTACAAATCACATCTCTTTAATTTAAACTAGTTTAAAGCCAAATAAATCGGAGCTGTTATTCTCAACAACACTGATGCAGAAAGCAGCAGAAACAGTGCAACAATGATCCAGTTAGAAGACGTTTCAATCCACAAATCACCCACATTTACCATAGTTTTACTGTAGTAACACTAACGGTAACAATGGTACGGTGGCAGAAAAGTAGGATGTTCATATTGAGTATTATTAAATTATTAATACACTAAATATGTTAAAGGAGTAATGGAATATAATTACATTATTTTGTTAATTATTCTATAAGTTGATGTGGATTTGTAATTGACTGAATGTCTTTAGGCTACTGTTTTTCAATGCAAACACCATAGAAACCATATAGTTAGGCTACTTTTTTTTACCATGGTAATGAGGTGCTGTACTTTTATGTATAAAAGATGAGGCTGTTACAGTTTTCACAATGGTATTGTTAAATGTACATCTACATCCCAACTCAAGCTCCTGTTCTAATGTGCATTTCTAAGAGACAAAACTTGTAATATTACATGTTCAGTGCTACCAAATCAGGTGCTGGTGCCACTGCTTTCGCATGTTAGTCTGGAGCCCTGATAATATAAATTGTTCTGTAAAATGTTACTGTAATTTGAAATTTCGTCTGTTTAATTGTAAATTAAATACATAGCTTTAGTAAACCATTTTTTCTTTTCCTTTTTTCTTTTAGTTTTAGTATAACATTATTATACCATGCATAATTTTACCTTTTTTTGTTTAAAGAAACAACCAAACCAATGTATAGTTGACATTTGAGGCTCAATGTTATAGAAAAGCAATAAAAGTTCAGGAAGAGTGTTTTCAGCCTTTTTTTAAATATATATTTTATATAAAAATATGGCATGCAGCTTCAAACAATGGCATAAATCTGTTCAAAATAATCGTTATTAATAATCGCAATTACAATCTCAAGGGAATAATGGACAATTATGATTTTTGTCATGATTAGAGGTCGACCGATTGATCGGCTGGCCGATTAATCGGCCGATTTTTGGCATTTTTTAATTAATCGGCATCGGCCGATTGTCCTGCAAATTAGGCCGATTTATAGGCAGGCGCATCTGCGGGCAGCTAAGCATTGTTGCGGAACACTGAAGAATCTCTCCTCTGCAGCGGCATGAGACGGAGCAGCTCACACTCTGCAGCCGCGGCTTGTTCACACACAGCTTCAGCTAACAATGGCAGGGCAGAACACACCGTTTCGAAAGCGGAATTACGTTTTACCCTACTAGAATTGATGCCGGAAAGTTATCATATTCATAAATGCAACAAGTCATTTGCATGTGAAAGTAGAAACACATTAAATTCAGACGAAACTTCTGGGCTGATTATAACGTGCACATTAACTTTCCTCATGAAATGTGTGTGTGAGTCCGACAATAGCCTCCACAATGTCATCGCTCGTGGCCAGTGCACTCTTAAGCAGTTATGATCAGCAGGTTGTGTAATGAACTCTTTTATTTTTGTTATCACTATGGCCATTTGACTTATAGCAGTGTCCAGTGTTTCCCATACATTGAGTTATTTGTGGCGGCTCGTCACAATATCAAAACTGACCACCACAAATAGATTTTCCCAGAGCCGCTGAGAATCTCCGGATTTTCCAAAAGGCTTATACTTCCTTGAATAAACTGAGCACTGCACGTTTCAAAATTAAAATGCAGCGCAAGTGTTTTCATATGAATGTATCTTTGAAAAATAACCGACTGTCTTCAAAAAAGCTTCGATGTCATTTTCATTTCGTCTTTCCTGTAATGCCTGATAAAGTAGCGTTTGTGAGCGCAGCGTTTATTTGATTACAGCCGTTACCGGGGAAACCCGCTCCAACAGCGCCTCCTGCTGGCAGAGAATGAATGTGCAGTCTGTGGGAAACACTGGTGTCTGTCAGCAAACATGAACAAAAAGCATCCTTCAGAACTGTTTTGAGAAGGTGCTTAAGTTTTGAGCCATGTATTATTACTCTAAATTGGGCTACTACTACTATTACTATCTTGTACTCTGCAATAATCAAACTCACTTTTATGAGATGAATGGGGGAAAAAAAGAAAATCGGCCAAACATATCGCCCAAAAAAAATCTGCATTATATATCGCCCATCGGCTGCCCTGATTTCTAAATATGAAAAACCCATATCGGTCGACCTCTAGTCATGATCGTGCAGCCCTACCTCTGATGACACGCGACTCTTCCTCTTTAGTAATGTTTAACTCGACTCACAGGGCATGTGATGTCACAGACGCCGTTTATCCTCCAGAGGAGCGCCGATGACTCAGATGTACGGACTGGACTCATTTTCCAGGAACACTGTTGAGAAATGTAGTGGTTTTGGAGTATTTGGGAAAACCATCAAAGCGTAATGAGAGTAATGAAAGAGGTGGTTTCCTTTCTTTGTGCTGTGCTCGAATGCTAAACGTGGACCAAAGATTTAGCAGTGTTTTCATGCAAACCTCAACACACGTTTCCTGTTGACATAATCAGATGTTCTCAAGTCTCCTTGGAATATGTGTTGAAGGTGGATTTCTGCATGTTTCCACCTGCGTTGTGCTCTTTCTGTCGCTGTTTCCACCTCCAGCACTCATTCATGGCTCTCGCTGGAGCGTCTCAGTGTACATGAGGGCAAACAGACGCACGTCCTTCAGGAGTTAACAGAGCAAATCCAATATAACTGTTACTGCGGGCTTTATGGACCAGCAAATCTGTAATGGCAAGACTCGGCTACTAGGATGTACAAAAGTTGTCTGAACAATTAGTTGAATAATAACACTTTTTTTAAACAATACATAACAAAAAAAGTAATGCTGAGATTAAGGTGTACAGTATTTTTGAATAATATTTCCAATTTTACCAGTAATACCATGTACAAGACAATGTTATGAACTCCTTTCAAAAGTGTTTTTGTCCAATTGACGAGAATGAATTTTTATTGTTGAGTTGTATATGTATTATATTAATATTAAACTTTTTAATAATAATTGCAATAAAAAGAATTGATCTTAAATACACTGTAAAAATATGATTTTTTTCAAGTTAAATAAAACAAAGATTATTGGACTATGTTTTACAAAATTTTACATTTAATTCAATGTGATACTTGCTGTTTCTGAGCGAAAATTAAAGAAAATCCTAAACTAATTTTTTTTGTGTATTATTCTTGTTTTCAGAATTTGTATTATATTATATTAATTATATTATATTGTATTACATTATATACAGAGATCTGGGATTAAACTCTATGGCACAGTCTGATAGGTATAACTCAATCTGACCTCATGACATCATTATCACATGGCACAGCTGATTGGTTTCTCCTGCATCATTAGCCAATGAGCTCACTGCTCAATATTCAAATACCTGGCTTTTGTTTGTTGTAGCAGTTTAGCAGCGCACTTCAGAAACCCTCCACCTTCCCCAGCTCCACCTGTATAGATCTGCTATGAGGTGATTTATATATGCTACATGGGGTTTTTCATTTGTGTTATATGTGCAGCAGCAGTATTTCCTACATGCTCACAGCAGCATGTTGTGGATGTATTGGCAGTAACAAGTCTTGGTACTTGCTCTGCCGCAGCAGCGTAGCAGATCTATTCTGCCAAGACCAAATACATTAAGATTGTCATGTACATTACCATGCCAATCCCTCCGAGAGTTGTCATGACAGAAATATCATCCATATTTACACATAGATGAAATGTGAAAATATTTTAGGAAACATTTCACATTTCAGCTGGTTTTTATTTCGCCATTCTAGGAAATAAAACAAAGATTATTGGAGTACATTTACATATTATAAAATATTACATATTACAAATTTTAAAATACTATTTCAGTCTTTCTATTCAAGAAATTCATGTTTAATTCATTGTTAATTGTTGTAATTATTTATGAAATTAAGTAGCAAAATAAATCCTACACCATTTTATTGTGTATTTATTTTACTCTCAGCATTTATTATATTATATTATATTATATTATATTATATTATATTATATTATATTATATTATATTATATTATATTATATATCATTCATATTTACACATTGATGAAATGTGTAAATATTTTTATGAAACATTTCACATTTTAGCTGGTTTTTATTTCTGCCATTCTAGGAAATAAAACAAAGATTACCGAAGTACATTTTCATATTATAAAAATATTATAATATTAAATATTTTAAAATATTACCAAATTTGAAATACTATTTACGTCTTTCTACTTCAAAAATTCATGTTTAATTCAGTGTGTTAATTGTTGTTTATAATATTTATGAAATTTACTAGCAAAGTAAATCCTACACCAAATTTTTGGTGCATTTATTTTATTTACAGCCATTATATTATATTATATTATATTATATTATATTATATTATATTATATTATATTATATTATATTATATTATATTATATTATATATCATTCATATTTTCACATTGATCAAATGTGTAAATATCTTTATGAGACATTTCACATTTCAGCTGGTTTCTATTTCTGTCATGCTGGGAAGCTGGAGGTTAAATCTGTGTTTAACTGGTAGTTAGTCCTTTAAGTTCAGCGCTATCATCTCCACCGTATAATTTGCTGCTGTCCCACAACTGTAACTGCACTTTCTCATTTCGTTTGTTGCAGAATGATTGTAAACGTGTGTAATGACTGTCTCTATCCTGCTCAGTCATTTAGTAAAGCTGACCTATGGGGGGAAGCACCGTTGTCAGCAGTCTGATCATGGTTAACCAGTTAACCCCTGCTGGTTAGTGCTGTAATTAAACCCTTCTTCTCTTTGCTGTCTGTGACATCACAGCTCAGGATAGTCGCTTGGGAATCATTAGTGTATTTTTCATTTACAGAATGACGGTAATGGTTTGATCCTCAGAAAACAAACTTACTGAAAGTGTGTCAGCCTTGAATCATGAATGAATGTGAATGTAAAGTGTAAATCAGTTCAGAGAGGGTCATCATCATCATCAGGGTTTTTGGGTTTCACTCTCAAGCTTGTGAAGCAAATGCCATTTAAACTCTACACCCACTTCCTGTTTTGATGCACGGCTTGTTGACATTAATCAGGTGTGGCATGTGATCTCACTCTTGCGACTCTCAGACTTTCAGTGTTTGTGAAACCTGTTTGAACACAGTCAGTATTTCTGCAGGTCCGTTTGATGTTGCTTGTGGAATAGAAGTGACTCACTGCCACTTTAAAAATAAAATTATGATGTTTAAAGTGTTGAAAATGACAGGTGTGGATCTGGTGTACATTAAAGGAATTATTCAAATTCTGTCGTTGTTCTGTCAACAATTGCATCACTATCTCAGCAATGGATGCTTTGCAGTGAATGGGTGCCGTCAGAATGAGAGTCCAAACAGCTGATAAAAACATCACAATAATCCACAGCACTCCAGTCCATCAGTTAACATCTTGAGAAGACAAAAGCTGAAACAATCCATCATTAAGATGTTTTTTAACTAAAACACGAGTCCATAATCCATAATAACGCTTCCTCCAGTGAAAAAGTGGTCTGGTCTGAATCAGGAGAGAAATCTGCACAGATCAAGCAGCCAAAACAAGCCAAAACAGCTCTAAACAAATATGTGGCTGGATTTTGATGTGAGAGACAACAGGAGATGCACTTTTTCACTGGAGGAAGCATTATTATGGATTATGGACTCGTATTTTAGACATTAAAAACGTCATAATGATGGATTTGTTTCATCTTTTATCTTCTCAAGATGTCAACTGATGGACTGGAGTGGTGTGGATTGCTTGTGGATTATTGTGATGTTTTTATCAGCTGTTTGGACTCTCATTCTGACGGCACCCATTCACTGCAGAGCATCCATTGCTGAGACACTGATGCAGTGACACATTTCTACAAATCTGATGAAGAAACAAACTCATTCTAATCTTAGATGGCGTGAGGGTGAGCACATTTTCAGTACATCTTTATTTTTGGCTGAACTTTGCATCTGTTTGCTGTTTTTGTGACTCTATTAAAGGGATCAGAGCATGTTGAGTCTGTGGAACATGTGGCTGTTTTGTTGTAGGTCCTCGTGTCCCACTCACGCTCATGTTTAGAGACATTAAACTACATCTTGGATGCAGTCGGAATTCCTTTCCTGCGATCTCATTTCCTGTTGTAGCTCTCTCTCTCTCTCTCTCTCTCTCTTTCTCTCTCTTTCTCTCTTTCTTTCTCTCTCTCTCTCTCTCTCTCTCTCTCACGCTGATCACAGCAGCTCTGTTGGTTCTTTATCTCTGTCTGTCTTTATCTGTGTGTCTGTGTGTTTCAGGGTTTGTGTGTGTTAGTGGAGCCGTTTGTCCAGTAACTATAAATGGTGAAAGTGAATCACATGATCTGTGTGTGTGTGTGTGTGTATCTCACAGCAGCCACAGATACTGTAGGAACTGTTAACCTGTTTAAATAACACTAGTTCAGGGATTCACAAACATTTTCATCAGCCGAGCTTCTTTCAGCTAAAAATATTTTGTGTAAGTCCCTCTGACATTTTAAGTTGATATTTCATTTATCAGCACATTCACAAATGTTCACAGCAGTTTCTTAGTTTATTGAACATACTATTATAGTTTTTGTTAATATTTTAAATTAGATTTCATTTTTAGATTTTCTTTTTTTTAAATTTCTGTTAAAGTTTTATTAATTTTGTTGAGTGTTTTTGTCATTTATATTAGTTTTTGTTTTGTTAAATACGTCTAGATTTTTTATAAATACGTCTAGATTAATCGGATCCAAAATAAAAGTTTTTGTTTACATAATATATGTGTGTGTGCTGTGTATATTTTTATGTATAAATAAATAAATACACACATATATGTGTATATTTAAGAAAAATATGTTGTTTATATATTAAATATATTTATATATATAGGGGCCTATGATTTCTGCGATGCGGAAAATGTGGATGGAATCGCGGAATCCAGTCATAAAAACGGAATTTACAGTTTAATGTGGAATGTCACGGAATTTGGAAGTTTGGATGAATTAATCAAAAGTAGGTCATTACACTTAAATCAAATCGTGATATGGTCAAGTATCTGTAAATATTAAGCCGCAAAAGTTGTTTCAAATATGAATCCTGCATGTTCTGCGTGTCTCTGTGTGAATGAATGAATGGCACAGATGCGCGGTTTTGTTTACTACACACATACTGAAGCATGCGTGACGCTCGCGGTGATTTCAGCGTCTGCCGTCTCAATGAGGACATAAATGCATGAACAACATCTCCAGAACTGCTCTGAGAGTCACTTCACGAGCATTTTACCATTTCATTAGAGTAAAACTAGCATCATATCATATGATATACACACAGAAATGTAAAAGTATTGACGGCAACCCGTCAAAATAAAAGTTCAGTTTAACTTCGAGACATTGTGCAAGAAATATATTACATTTATTATCCATAACTGTATATGTTTCCTAGCACATCCTCTCATCACGAGATTTTTCTCGACAGGATTCCTGCATGATTCATTTTTACCCGTTTTGCTGTTTTTCTTCCTCTTTCAGTATCATCATCTCACTTTCTCTCCTCTGTTTATTCTTTCATCTCTCGGGTGTCTTGACTAGTGGTCGACTGACATTGTTTTTTTGACAGCTGATGCCGATATCTTGGAAAGCAGAGTGGCCGATATAAAGCCGATATAATTTTATTTATTTTAATTAATATTTAAGAAATTTTAAATAATTTGAAAATGGATTAAAAAAAATAAATGTGTAAAATAAACATAACTATACTTTTAGATGACAAAGTATTTTTCTTAAATAAATAAATATTTAATAAAAATAGAATTAAAAAGGAAGTAAACACTGTAACCAACAGGGCACTCAGTATTCTGGGATGTTTGTGTGCACTGGGAATCATATTTTTTCAAATAAAGCCAAGGAAACACTCATTTTACATACAGCACACAGTGAAAATGACATGAATATGGCAGTGGGTAAATGCATAAAGCCCGCAGCATAATTTGAAATCATGAAATCATTTAAAATTTGTCGATTGTGCGTCTTTAGTGAAGCTGAACTCTCCTCCTGTCTGTATTCAATTCACACGGACCGACCGTCACGCAGAGAACATGCGATCATGCACACTTTATTAGATCTCACAGCTGGATTCGACTAGTCTGCAAGGTTTGTGAAATTAAATGTTCATTAGTCATTCAAAGATTTGTTTAAATGATATAAATGCGCATTTGCTGAATAGAGAATGGGAATCTACGTCACGCCGTGTTGGATTCCGCCATGTTTTAGGACACGCTCAGGAGCACACAGTGTAAACACACGCAAATCACCACAGAAAAAGCCGACTGTTTTACTATTAATATTTGTTGAAAACCATCTTGCATACTCTTAGAATAAAACAGACTAATATGTAAATCTCTTTAAATAAAAAATATCGCTCTGTGGTTTGTCTGAGAGGCTGCAAATATTCATTATTCAGTCTCCTTCACTACAGCGGTACTGATGCAAGCTAACTGCTAAAACACTTTAGTTAGAGTTGCAAAACCATGTCTATTTTTTAAAGGGGAGAATACATAGCTAGATCTTAAACAGTGGATTGTTTATCATTGTTATATTGCCATATTGCCTAGTAAAACTGCTCACTATAAGGAATTAAGCCATTACAGAGGTAACAGAACTTACTAGAAGCTGGTTTGAAACGATGTGTATTGTGGATGCTATGCAAATAAATACCTTGACTTTAATGAACCAAGCTGAAGATTCCTTACTATTAGAGAAGCCGAACAATGATGCAAGCGATCAAATAAATGAATGAATGAAACTTAATCCTTACAAACAAGTGTAGGGGTGTAATCCCGGTGTCCTGGCCAGATTCCCTGTACTGGCCCTTGTCAATCATGGCCTCCCAATAATCCCCATCCACTTGATTGGCTCTATCTCTCGCTCTCCTCTCCGCCTGTAGCTGGTGTGTGGTGAGCGCTCTGGCGCTGTTGTCCTGTGGATGCTGCACACTGGTGGTGGTTGAGGAGAGACCCCCAACATGATTGTAAAGGGCTTTGGGTTTATAGCAATACACAATAAAGCGCTATATAAATGCATCATTCATTCAAGTGGCCAGGTATCAAAGAGCTGCCACAGATAATATTTCCATATATGATTTTCTTTTATTTGTAGTGTCACTGTAGATAAATCAGTTATTAAGCCACATCTCATTTGAGTTGTTTCCCATACCGAGTTTCAGTTTAACTTTCATCCGAGTTCTGTTGTGAATGTAGACATTTTATAGGCTATTATTCGATCAACTTAAGATCGCGTTGGAATGATTAACGCTTACTGTATCAACATAGCGTTAATCAAAAGAAGAGGTATTCCATGCAGATATTGATAAGGGCTATGGCATAGCCCTTATCAATGTCTGCAGGAAATACCTCTGCTTTTCAGCTTTCTAATGCTGAAAAAAGCACGTTTTTCACACCGGCCGTGCAAAGGGCTATGGCAAATGATATAAAGTGAGCCTTAACCACTCCAACGTGATCTTAAGTTGAATAATATAAACATAAACATTAAATAATATCAACGTCTACATTCACCATATTATCCAGTCTCCGCTGTAGCTCCCATGACCTAAATTCCCAGAATGCATTGCCGCTGTGACAACACATTCCCATTCTCTATTATAATGTTTGCCTTTCTATTACTAATAATATAAAAGCAATCGTTATAATACTTTTTGTCTACATTTTAATTCTTTGTTTAACAGTTCTATCTGATTGTGAGACAGACATTTATCCGTATTAGACAGAACTGTTAACGACGACAGCAAACAAGAAGGAGAATGTGAGCGCTGTCTGCTCGGGTGCGGCCGGGTGCCGTTCTCAGCGCCGTCAAAATAAAAGTCCCGCCTCGGACACATCGGCCAAACAGAAAAACTTATCGGCCGATGCCGATATTTGAAAAATGCCAGATATCGGCCAATATAGCAGCCTTGGCGATATATCGGGTCGACCATTAGTTTTGACCTCATTTCCTGTGTCTGTGATTTATTCTTCACCACCAACTCAGTGTGTTTGTGTTTGTGAGATCTGAAAGGCATATATGTGTAGCTGTGTGAAGGTTTATGAGCTTCTTTATGCATGTCAGGAATGTGTTTGTGTGTCCTTGAAGACAGATTCACACATTCAGATAAACACATGATTGTCTGACAGAAGACACGTGTTTATCTTTAATGTGAGTCACATTAAAACACGCGGAAAAATCCAATAGTGAGCAGAAAAACAAGAGGTTGAGATATATTTGAGGTCTTATGTATGATTTCTCTTTCCAAAGAGCCGCAGATGTGGACAGAGTCACCCGAACGATGACGCACTACAGCGGAAGGATATTTTGGTCTCTCTGAAACACATTCAATTTCACACTCATTTACACTGTCTGCTGAGCCCCCAAACAGGAAGCAGTTCCTGTAGTGAGTCTGTGGCCATGGCAACAAGCGTGTGTTCCCACACACGCGTCAGAGCGATTGTGTTTACAGATGTTTCATGTTTACGCCTCCGCAGTGTCAGAGTTATCCAGTGGGAAACGATTCTCGAGAACAGACTTTCCTGGTCGAGGGCATCAATTAAAGAATCACTTGGAATTGATCATACAGTCAGAAACATACTTGTTAAACTTTTAATCAACTGTTGTTAAATTGTATGCTTTTTTTTGTATGTTGTTAAGTTCTTTCAAATGATTGAACATAGTTTTGAAGTAATAACATTTAATTTAACCATTAAAACAATTTCCCAGATAAAAACGGAATCCAGAATAATTTAAATAATAATAAAAAAAAAATCTAAACTTTTTTAAACAAAAAGAAAATTCAGAAAAATTAAAACAAACAATCAAAAAATCCAGAAATATAAGAAAAACAGAATCCAGAAAAAAATCTGGGGGAAACAAATTCTGAAAAATTAAAATGGGGGAGGGGGTAATCCAGAAAAATTACAATAACAACAACAACAAAAACAGAATCCAGAAAAATTATTTTTAAAAAAATTCCAGAAAAATTTAAACAGGAAAAAAAAGGAATTTAGGAAAAAATAAAATGGAATTTGTGAAAAAAATATGCATATTTCATAGGGCTGTACTCTATGCAAATTAGTTGTAATTGTGATTGTTGACTGTACGATTTACTTTCTACAAATCAGTGCACTGCTGATGAAGACACTGTGACTGAACTACATTTCCTAATTAATGCTCATGTTTTGCTTTTAGATGTCCTGTGTTTGTTGGGATGTAGTGGATATGAAGTTGTCCAACACATCAGTTTCGTTTTCATTCTAATGATTTAAATTCACTTAAATCATGTAAATTGTTGCATGTAGAAACGTCCCAGCAACATCACTGGTGCGTCACAGACTGAGACTGACATGGACAATAATATCACACACACACATGCAGAGAAACGTCACAGAGACACTGTCTTTCTCTCTCTCTCACAAACTCTCGTCCTTATGTCGAGAGAGGAAGCAGATGCCGGGATCAGAGTGCTGCACTTCCTGTTTTGCTGTTTTCTTGTGGTCTGAAGGCTTGTTGCATCAGGGATTAGTTGTGTTTTGAATGCGATGTTTATGATGTGTGTGTCAGTCGTAATAAAAAATAGGTGCTAGGCTAGGTTAATCTGAGTGATTGCTAGGGTGTTACTAAATTACTGTTATAAAATGTTCTGGGTTTTTTTCCGATTAAATTTTTCTGAATTCCTTTTTTTCTGTTTTCATTTTTGTAGATTTTTTTTTTTTCACTTTTCATTTTCCTGTTTCCATTTTCTGGGTCCATTGTTTCCCCCTAGTTTTCATTCTTCTGGATTTTTTTCTCAGTTTTTATTTTCTGGATTCTGTGGCTCCCCCTTCAGTTTTCTGGATTCCATTTTCCTGTTCTCATTTTTCTAGATTCTGTTTTTCCCTTCCTTTTCCATTTTTCTGGATTCCCCTTTTTCCATTTTTTTTATGGATTCCGTTATTCCTGTTTTCATTTTGTCTGGGTTCCCCCCCTGGGTTTTTTTCTCTCGCTTTTCATTTTCATTTTTCTGGATTCCTTTTTTTCTGTTGTTATTCTTCTGTTTTTTTTCCCCCTTCCCATTTTAATTTTTGTGGATTCTGTTTTATTCTCATTTGCATTTTTCTAGATACCGTTTAATGATTAATTTACATTTTAGTAAGTCTAATTCATTAAAATGGAATTGAAACACATTTCTAATGAATTAAAACATACAATTTAGCAAAAAATTATCAAAGTTTGTGATTATGGATTATATAAATTAAGATTAGATTAAGAATGGATTCATGATTTAATTAATCTTTTGAAATGTAATCAAACTGCACAACTCACACAGAGACATGCAGAACATGCATATTCCAATATAAGTCTTTTTGTGCTTTAATATTCATATTTGATTAAGTGTACAGCCCTACTTTCAATTTATTCATCCAAAATTCCGTGACTTCCTGTAAACTCCATTTTTATTATGATTCTGCGATTTCTAGACATCATAAGGCCCTGAGGTTTGATCAGTGTGAGCACTAGTACTAGTGATGGTTTAGCACACACATGCACAGCTCCAGTAATCCCACAATGCCGTGGACTCCAGAGTGACCTGCGAACTGTAATCCAATCAGGATCTGTGCGATTACGTGCACTGGAGGGAGTGGACAGGAAACAGAGATGCTTCTAGATCCGGAATGTCATGCATGGATCGGCTTACCACGTCAGCAGCACCTCGCCGCCGTCTGTCTGCAGCATCAGATGTGCTTCTGATCTGCTTAGTGACTCATCGCAGTCCAGTTGATCGGCCTTATGAATGATCACAATATTCCACATGCATCGCATTGCATGCGGTAAAATGCAAACACATCGCATTGCATGCGGTGAAATGCAAACTTATCGCATTGCATGCAGTGAAATGCAAACTCATTGCATTGCATGCAGTAAAATGCAAACTCATCGCATTGCATGCGGTGAAATGCGAACTCATTGCATTGCATGCAGTGAAATGCAAACTCGTCGCATTACATGCAGTAAAATGCAAAGTAAACTCATCGCATCGCATGCAGTAAAATGCAAAGTCATCGCATTGCATGCAGTGAAATGCAAACTCATCGCATTGCATTCAGTAAAATGCAAACTCATTGCATGCATGCAACAAATGCAGGAGCAGGAAACGAGTGCGCGCTGAGATTGGTTGATACCTTCAGTGGTGTCAGTGGGGTGAGAAAAGCGTAACAGGACACCAGTTCATTCTGTGGAAACACACCGCAACACACCCAACTTCCTCCCAAAGTGTTGCATTCTTCCTGCTGCAGGGCCGCAGCCGTGTGTGTGTGCGGGCCGACAGCATTCCTCCTCTCATGTGTCTGATGTGTGTACTGGGTTGCAGATCCCACACAGATTTTTTCGCTGAACCTACCCTGCCACACCAGTGCTGCGCAGCGGGAATGAATATTGCGATCTATTGTTCTACGTCTGATCCCAGAGCAGCCATAGAGCAGCTTAGATCTGCTGGTCTGTGTGGAATGATGTGTTTCCATCCACCTATTTTTATGCGCATTTTGGGATATTGCATTAAAAAAATGCTGGATGGAAACTCCAGGATGCGCATAAATTTAAAAATGAGCATTAAAAAGACGTATGCGCTCAACTAAGTCGGATAAAATTCTTATCCGGTAAGAAACCATGCGCATAAACTACGATGGAAACACTTTTACAGAATAAATTCCTAAATGTGTGTCAAAAAAGACATGTGATTTTGCGATGGGACAGCATAAAACTGGAGCAACCAATGGACAGATCTCATTGCACCACATCTGAAATGCTTGAGCAAAGTCTTGTCAAAGTGCTTTGTTATACTTAATTACCAGAACTGTGTTCCCAAACAGTAGGTTCCGAAAATAAGATAACATGACCACATTTTGCCTGCGCACTCTGAAGCTTGTAATTTATTGCATACAAAAATTATTATATACAGTGCCTTCTCTTACTGCTGCAAATTTAATTTTTCTTTGTGATTTTTAGCGTTAATCAGAAAGTGACGATTTTGTTCTCTTCAACTCTCTTGATGGAAACAGTGATTCATTCGCAAATGTTTTATTCAGTTTTCAAATTTTACGCATAAGTTTAATTCATAACTTAGCTAACATAGCTAATTATCAGGGTGTCCGTGGGTCCTTAAAAAGTCTTAAAATGTCTTAAATAACGTTTTCCTAATAAAAGGCCTTAAAAAGTCTTAAAATGTCTTAAATTCAGATTCAGTAGGTCTTAAATATTTTTGGTCACATTACTCCTAAAAATGTCTTTAATATCTTTTTCAGTCTGATGGACCTAATGGCCGCGGTAGTTACTGCGTCATCAGACAGCTAGAATTGCAGTAGTGGAATAGAGGTTGAACTGCCTTCTTTGTTTATATAATGTTCTCAATAATAAAAATAATAATAATATAGGTCGAGCTACAGCTAGCTGACCAGCCTTCTAGCTAGTTTAATATATATATATATATATATATATATATATATATATATATATATTTATTTACTTACTTACTTACTTACTTACTTACTTACCTGACCGGACAAATAGCCTGACTAAAATTTAAGTGACAAAAAAATTACCAGCAAAGCATCGAAACGCAAGAATGAGTCTTCTGATTTTATTACATTCTGCGTAAACAGCGATTGATAATGTATTTCTGGTATCAGAAATACAGACTCGTGCTGTCTGTCTCTTTGTGAAAGACTTCAAAACAAATGAGCATAACAGCACACAGAAAGTCAGAAGAAACACACTGAGGTAAAAATTCTAAATGTTTAGTTTATTCATAACATGATATAGTTAAGTAACACCTTGACAAGGGAGCTATTTTGCTGAATATTTTCACGATTGCAAATGTCACATTGATTTTAGTTCAATAAACAAGTAGTCAGGTAGTTATTAAGTTACTTACATGCAATATTTACTGTTTTTGTTCTATTTCTACAACAAAAATAGTTCCAAACAAAGATCACAGCAGAAGGATTAAACATTCTCCAAGCAACACTCGGCGTTTTGCTACTAAATGATTCAGCGTTCTGAACGAATCGGTTGAATGACACAATGACTCACTCATTAAGTGACTTATCGCCACCTACTGGTGGATTAGTATGTATAAAAGTATGCATTTTTTCCCCCAACATTATTTATTTTTATATCCAAATATGTATTTAAAACATTATTTATTGCAATTGTAATTTTGGAGTGTAAATTTTGAATTTGAAATTTTGAAATTGAATTTATTGATTAATTGTAATAATTTGACATGAAAGATGATGCATACATTTAAAAACGTTGAAAAAGGTCTTTGTAAAGGTAAATAAAAATATGCAGATTTAAGCTGATAGAACACTGAAAATATTGCTTCAGAATAGATTGTTTACACCACAAAAAATCTTGGTGATGCAGTACATTTGTGGAGATATTTTGTATATGGAATATTTTCTGCTGATATGAAAAGTTCATAGTATATCATAGTAATAAATATAATTTGTGACAGTGGTGATATTTTGTTTTCTTTTTACATTAAACACTTAAATATTACATATATGTATATAATATAATGTGGATTTCCATTACAGGTTTAGGTCTTAATTTTCATATTTCATTTCAAGGTGGTATTAAAAAGGTCTTAAAAAGTCTTAAATTCAACTTGTTAATATCTGCAGAAACCCTGATTATGTGCTGTGTTCATGCACTTACAATGCACAGCGAGATTCTCCATCTGTTTTTTTTTATTTATTTTTTTTTTATACTGCAAAAGTGGCATCGAAGCGCTTCTGAAGTGGCATTTATGTAGCTGCTCAGAGGTGACATAAATGCATTTACACAGCAATTGCAACTCTATATTGCAATCCCAGGTGACAAATTTAGGTTATAAAAATGTTGTGGGAATATTGCTTTGAAATGTTTCTAAAATATATAAATGTCCAGTTTTCTAGTCATGATTATAGTGTTATTTAAAGGTTAAATATATTTTTCTTACCATGTTCTACTAACTTGAATTTTACCCAAAATATAACAGCTTGAATGCTTTTGAATATTCTAAGAATGTTACAATGTCCAGTTTTCTTGTCATGATTATAATTTTGTTTAAAGGTTATAAAAACGTTTCTAACAACATTCTACTAACTATATTTTCACCTAAAATATAACATTTTTTGAACGCTTTTGAATATTCTAAGAATGTTACAATGTACAGTTTTCTTCTTGTGATTATAACGTCATTTAAAGGTTGAAAAAACGTTTCTTAGAACATTCAAGTACAAGTAACATCATAAGGACGTTCTGAAAATGCTGATCTCAGAATGATTTCTCTCAATGATTTATGGTCATGTATATCAAATATTAGTTATAAGTTATGTTAAAATTATACAAACATTTCATAAGCATTACTTTAAGAACATTTTGTCATAACATTTATATAACTTTTAAAAAACATTGTGAGAACATTCCCTGTTAGCTGGGATACTGAAGGCTGAGGTGACTCAGATCAGGCAAAATTTAGTCAAGCTTTTATGCAGCATTATGCTGGCACAGAGCAGCCTTAATTTGGCTGTGTAAAGTGTAAAGACACATTTAGTCATAATAAATGTCTCAATTTTTAAAAAAATCCCAATGAGCCTTTTGTGTTTTTTGTTGCTCATTTAATATGATAAGTATATTTCACTGATATTGTTTTGTATATGTTATTTCATTTTGTTGGGTTTTAATATTCAGCATTCTTTGTGCTTGTAGCGCAAATTGCAAACACAATGTATTCTTTTTACTAATAACACCACGTCTCTTTCTGGTTTGCTTGCATTTATATCAAACAAAAGTAACCAGGTTTTCTTTTTGATAAAGGTGACATTATCACATAATTTTATGCACATAGAACCATCATCTCCAGGTCATATTTTATGCATCACTGGACGAATGCAAATATTCCTGAAGCACTGATTGGGTGTTAAAATGCTGCCTTTTGCAATTGTTTGTTTTCCGTCAGAATAAATTCCGTCAGTCTCACTGATCTGATGGCTGCTCGTATCTCATTACGGCTGCAAACGCATTAATCATCAGCCTCATAAACGACTAAACGACTGTCTGTTTCTCTGCAGGTGAAGCGAAGAACATCCCTCCATATCCGGGTCCAAATAAGATGCGGGATTGTTACTGCACAGTAAACCTGGACCAGGAGGAAGTGTTTCGAACCAAAACCATAGAGAAGTCTTTATGGTGAGAACACACACATATATGAGTCTGGACCACAAAACCAGTCATAAGTGTCATTTTTTTTTAAATTGAGATTCATACATCATCTAAAAGCTGAATAAATAAGCTTTCCATTGATGTATGGTTTGGACAATATTTGGCTGAGATGCATCTATTTGAAAATCTGGAATCTGAGGGTGCAAAAAAATCTAAATATTGAGAAAAGCACCTTTAAGGTTGTCCAAATGAAGTTCTTAGCAATGTATATTACTAATCAAAAATTATGTTTTGATATATTTACAGTAGGAAATTTACTAAATATCTTCATGGAACATGACCTTTACTTAATATCCTAATGATTTTTGGCATAAAAGAAGAATCAATCATTTTGACCCATAGAATTTATTTTAATGATGAAAAATCATTTAATTAAGAATAAAAACACCCACAATATCTGTCTGTCTCTGTCTTCTGCAGTCCGTTCTACGGCGAGGACTTTTATTGTGAAATCCCGCGCAGTTTCCGCCATCTGTCCTTCTACATCTTCGACAGAGACGTCTTCAGGAGGGACTCCAGCATCGGTGAGCGGCTCTCATTAATGTCTGTGTTTCAATATCACATCACAGGATGTTACATGTTTCTCAGCTGTTGCCAGATGTTCAGTACTTCCTGTTGTATCATCTAGCACAGCTGGGTTCAGTGCGCCACTGTAAAAGTACATAAAGTTTAGGGTTTGTGTTTGGATTATGGTTAGGTTACAATATTTATAATTGACTGTATATTTAAAAAAATAGAAGTTTAGGGAATTTCCCTATTTAGATATCAATGTGTGTGTGTGTGTGTGTGTGTGTGTGTGTGTACCTACTTAACCATATTTTGGGGACAAATTTGTACCCAAAAGTGAGCTAAACCTGACAAAATCTCCAAAAACCTCCCTTTGAGGATGTCCTCATTTGTAAAACTGATATAAAAATAGAGTAAACAAAGTTTTTTAAAATTGTAAAAATGCAGAAAGTTTTCTGTAAGGGGTAGGTTTAGGTGATAAACCTATATCATCTAGAGTGAGATGATATAGTTGATAGGTAGTTGATAGGTAGTTTCTAGTGTGTTCTGGTTGGTTGATGATCAGGGTTTCTCAGTTCATGAGCTGATCTGTGTTGTTTCTGCAGGTAAAGTGGCTGTGAAGAAGGAAGACTTGCAGAAATACCATGGTAAAGACCACTGGTTCCCGCTGCAGCCGGTCTGTGCAGACTCAGAAGTGCAGGTACGTGTGTGTGTGTGTGTGTGTGTGTGTGTGTGTGTGTGTGTGTACTGACGTTTGGGTCCAGTGGATTTCAAAACAAATACAGTGTGTATTGAGCACAAACACGAGAGAATCCATTCACCTTGAGCTCCTGAATGCTTCACATCCTCCGGCGTCACATGACCACAGTAGTGCCCTATGAAATCTGTTTTATTTTTCCCAAATTCTGTTTTATTTTTTCCCAAATTCTGTTTTTTCCATTTTAATTTTTCTGGATTCTGTTTTAATGGTTAAATTAAATTTTATTAATCAAAAAGCATGGCTAATTAATTAAAATCATGAAACAAACAATTTAACACCAATTTATTAAAAGTTTAAGAAAAATGACGTTTAGGGCCCTATGAAATGTTTTTTCCCACCTTGTTTTATAGTTAACAAATTCTGTGTTTTAGCATGTTTAATTATTTGAATGCAAAAAAACTAATTTAATTTATTCTTACAATAGCCTTATGAATTTTTTCCTGAGAAATTCTCTGTTGTGTATTTACATTTTTCTGGTTATCAAATGTCAAATGAAGGCCTAAAACATTAGTTTAATTTATCTTTTAATTAATGAAAATTAAACAAAATTAAACAAATTATTTTTGGCAAATAAAGGGGATTTACTATTACAATTAAAACATTGAAGAAATATTGTATGATTATTCCTTTAAATAAAATAAGGTTTTAATTATTTTAGTAGTAGTAGTAGTAGTAGTATGTACATTCTACTGAACAATAGTCATATATTTCTTGCACAATGTCTTCACGTTAAACCAAACTTTTATTTTGACGGGTTGCTGTGAATAACTGTGAATAATATGATATGATGCTAGTTTTACTCAAATGAAAGGTGAAATGCTCATGAAGTACTCTCAGAGCAGTTCTGAAGATGTTGTACATGTATTCATGTCCTCATTTAGTGAAACGACAGATGCTGAAATCACCACGAGCTTCAGTGTATGTAGCAAACAAAACCACGCGTCTTTGCCATTCATTAACACAGAGACACACAGAAATGCAGGATTCATATTTAAATAGTATTTTTGCGGCTTAATATTTACAAATATTAGTCCATATCGTGATTAGATTGAAGTGTAATGACCTACTTTTAATAAATTCATCCAAACTTTGACGAAAACCGTGACATTTCGCGTTAAACTGTAAATTCCTTTTTATACCTGGATTCTGCAATTCCGTCCGCGTTTTCCTCATCGTGGAAATCATAGGGCCCTACCACTGACAGAGCTTGTAGGATCACAGCGGTTTCACCACACACACTTCATCACGTTCACTGCATTACATCTGATGCACTGTAGCTCAGAGCTGAATGCGATCGTCTCAGAAACAGCTGTATGCACCAGAGCCGCAGCGGATCCTCAGAAACACAGACGCATTCATCCAGAGCTGAGAGAGGAAGGATGTGTGTGTGTAATGAAGAGCCCAGAGGCTCTGTCCATAGAGCGCTCATTGTTGTGCTGTGTGTGAGGAAGAGCGGCCCATCCTCTTCACTAGGCTCATTTGCATATTGATGTCAGCTGAAGTCAGAGAAACTTTGTTTCAGCTTAAGGAAAGTTTCACTCCTCAGGGGAAGAGCTGTGCGCTGTCACTAAAATATAATTTTATGTTACAGTAATAATATATATATATATATATATATATATATATATATATAAAACAAATAACAAATGTATATATATTTTTAAAATTATTTAAAATTATAATTCATTAATTCATTCATGTTTAATGTCTATTTTTGATAATCCAGTGAATAGAATATTTCACTAACTAAAGGTGCTTCATCTTATTTGATAATTTCCTTTTTTATTTGGATCTTGGATTTTTAGTGGATGCAAAGAACAAGATCAGATGATTCATATCAGATTCAAATTATGAAACACTTTAGTTTAAATCTAAAGACTCAAAACAGCAATTTTCTGGAAAAATGTAATTTTCAAGAGGAAATTTCCAAAATTTTTATGTCATAGTAGCAGTTTATATCTGGAAATGTAATGATTTTTTTTTAAATATTTTTAAAAATATTTATTTATTTATTTAATAATCATATGTTAATTTCTTTATTTTCATTATTTAGTGAATAAAATCCTTCGCTAATGAAAGGTGCTTCATCTCATTAGATTATTTTACTCTTATTTGATCTTGATGGACGCAAAGAGCAAGATCAAATGATTCATATCAAATGAATCAGATTCACATTTTGAAACGCGTGTTCAAAACTAAAGACTCAAAGCGGAAATGTTGTTTCAACTTGAGGAAAGTTTCAATTCTCAGAAGAAGAGCTGTGCGTTGTTACTGAAATATAATCTATTACAGTAACATCTGGATATTTTAATGAAAATGCCAGGAAATTTAATGAAAAAAGTGTTTTTTAAAAAATATTCATTTATTTAATTATGTTTATGATTTAATGTCTATTTTTGATAATTCAGTAAATAGAATATTTCACTGAAGAAAGGTGCTTCATCTTATTTGATTATTTTCTGTTTTTATTTTGATCTTAATGGACACAAAGAACAAACTCAAATGATTCATATCAAATTAATCAGATTCACATTATGAAAACAGAAACAAAAACAGAGAAACATTGTTTCAACTAGAGAAAAAATATTGTCACTAAAATATAATTTTATGTCATAGTAACAACTTCTGGATGTTTAATTTTTTTATATATACAGTATATATATTTTAAAATATATATTTATTAATTTAATGCTTGTGTGTGTGTGTGTGTGTGTGTGTGTGTGTGTGTGTGTGTATATATATATATATATATATATATATATATATATATATATATATATATATATATATATACAGTCAACCAAAAAATGATTCAGACACCAGATATAATTTTTGATATTTTTTTACTAGTGGGTGCAGGACACTATAGTTCATTTATGTAAGTGAGGAGAGCAAAATAAAGTAAACTGTGACACATTATACCCAAACATTCTTCATACAGTGGACTACCGTGTGTGTGTGTATATGTGTGTATATATATATATATATATATATATATATATATATATATATATACACACACACACACACACACATATATAAAAATATTCAAAACTGTTAGAATTCTAAATTCTGACTGGCTGAGACATTTGAAGCTGCTACATCAGATGAGTTGTGCTGCAGTGTGAACAGTTCAGCAGAATCTCTATTGGCTGACACATTTCCATTGGTATATGCCTTAGTTCCACCCACCCCGAATGTTTTCCGTGAGTTGGGTCACATGACTCATCAGCAAAGCCTCATGGGAGCCTGCAGCACTTCTGTTTTCATTGGTTTCTCACGCTCCGTCTCTTCGGGAGTAACCATGGTAACGCTGTTCTCTCTCTCTCTCTCCTCCTTAGGGAAAGGTTCACCTGGAGCTGCGTCTCAGTGAGGTCATCACAGACAGCGGAGTCGTCTGCCACAAGCTGGCAACACGGTGAGGCAGCCAATCAGGAGTTCCGCTCAGCCGCCCGTCAGCCAATCAGAGCTCAGCCCTTGTGTCTTATCAGAATCACTTCTTGAAAGATCAGAGCATGTAAAATAGGGCGTTTCTTCATGTACATGTGACATTTGTCATCCAATAACCTACTAATTATAGGCAAATTGATGTTCAGAGTCACAGACACGCTTCTTATTCAGCCAGCCATGTGAGTTTGGGGGCGGGACCTTCTGACCAGTGACTGACGATTGTTTGGAAACGTGTTTGGAAACAGTCATTATTGTTGCAGTTGTGTTTATTGAACAGTAATCACACATGAAGCTTTAGTATTCATTTTTCATTCGTCTACATTTATGTCTTCAAGACATGCTGCAGAAGTGGGTCTTTCCATCTTCATTTTCGTCTTATTTTCTCCGTATGTTTGCACTGAGTTTGTCACTCTTGGCTCTCATCATCCTAAATGAATGATCTGTGTGTTGTGTGGGTTTTCAAATCTTCTGAAACATTTACAACCAAATCGTCATTTATTGGTCACATGTGTCATTGTGACATCACATCATTCCTGTAGCTTGGCTCGCAACACCAAAGTCATGGGTTCGATTCCCAAGGAATGCATGCACTAATGCAGTGTAAGTCGCTTTGAATAAAACTGCATGTGATGTGCATGTGATGATCACACCACCGTCATTTGCCTTTGAGTGTCCATTAGTAGGCATCTCAATCTGCGCTTGCTGTTTATTGAGGTGTGTGTGTGCAGTGATGTCGCACACTGTGTGTAGTGTACGTTCTGCAGCAGTATTGTGGTGTAACCAGTGTCTGCACATTGACTGAAGTGCATTTCAACATCGGTTCAAGCTCTCTGATCTGCTGTACAGTCACTGTGTGGTTTGATGCTTTGATTAGCAGCTGACGCTTTATTTAAAGAGACGAGAAACAAAACACTCAGACTGAGAGTGAATAAGTGAACTGATGTCTGCTGCGTGTGTGTGTGAACTGGTATATATGGTTTATGAGGACACAAATGTGTATAATTACATGGGTACTACAACGTGAAGGTGGTTTATGAGGACACTGCCTATGTCCCCGTAAACCAAAAGGCTTAATTAAAAAACATACTAAATGGTGTTTTTTTGAAAATCTAAAAATGCAGAAAGTTTCCTGTAAGGGGTAGGGTTAAGTGTAGGGTTGGTGTAGGGCAATAGCACATACAGTTTGTACAGTATAAAAACCATTACGCCTATGGAGAGTCCTCGTAAACCACATATGCCAGACTGTGTGCGTGTGTGTGTGCGTGTGTGTGTGTGTGCATGTGTGTGTGTGTGTGCATGCATTGGACTTCACATATCTGTAGCTGCATGAATGCATCTGTGCTTTCAGTTATCCGAATGAAAATGAGTTCATGTATGAGAACATGCAGTGTGCGATGTGTGAGTATGTGTATGTGTGTGTACTCATATAGGTTTCTTATGCTGTCATAGCATCGGTGGGTCCATGTCTGGACAGATTCCCATACTGGAGCACTTTGGGTAATGAGCTTAGTGTCACAGTGAGCAGCGCTCTCATTCACAGGATATTTAAGCAGCTTCCATTTTAAGACACAGCGAGGATGACGTCTCCATACACACACACACACACACACACACACACACACACACTGATTCATTCAGTACATGAGCTTCACTGCGCTGCTGCTGTGAGACTTTACTGTATGAGACTTTGACACAAGAATGGTTTTTACTCTTAGATAAAGCAGGAGATACAGAATGTATTACACAACTTTTATTATGATTGCAAAACATACTGCTGGCACTATTTAAATGATTAGCATATTTAAATGATTAATGATTAATTTGGCTGAGTTTAGAAGCAGATAATTTGATAATATTATATTAATATATTAATATTATATAGAGAATTTTTAATGTATAAAAATATAAATTATTTTATATCAGATTTAAAAAGCTTGGAATCAGATAATATCAGTGCTTATTTTTTTATGTCCAGTATTTATATATATATATATATATATATATATATATATATACACACACACACACATATATGTACACACACATATATAGTACAATATATGTGGTATAATGTATGTATGTATGTATGTATGTATGTATAATGATATCATATGTGTAATTCTAAAATTCTAAAACAAACTACACACACACACACACACACACACACACACACATATATATATATATATATATATATACACACACACATACTGTATATTATATACACACACACATACTGTATATAGATAATAAATAAATTATAATAAATTTAAAAACATTTTAAATATAAACTCTAATATATAAGATTAAATATATATATATATATATATATATATATATATATATATATATATATATATATATATATATAAAAAATGTTTTCATATTTGTTATTCATTTTATTGTGATCGGGTAACAGTGTTTATCAAATTTGTGTATTTTTTGTCACTATTGTAGATATTAATAGTATGTGATATTGAGATATGAAACTGATGCAATCCAAATTCAGTCCTGAGTATAGATGAGCTTCACAGCTCAACACATCATGCATTAACCTGTAGGCCAAGGTTCAGATCATTTGGTTGTCTGAAGGCTTCCTTGGACATATGCAGTCAGTTTTAGCCCAGCACTGGACGTCATGATGGGTGTTTTTATGGGCGGCTGTATGACCAGGCCAGATGCAGCATTATATAAACAGGCTTAACATACAGGAAGTGCCCTGGAAGGATCGGATGGCATTAGAGATGCTGTAAATCCTGTTCATTCATCAGCATTAGACCCACATTCACACTCACAGCCAGACACTGCTGCATGCACATAAACACATATAGAATAGAGCTGTATGTGCATTTATGATGTGATTTGAATCTGCTTTGAGGCTGAGCATTTGTATGTTTAACTCCCTGCTGATGTCATTCAGTCGATGATGTCATTTGTGTCTGAACACGACAGAGCTCTGATTGGCTGGATGTGACATCATGTTGCATTGCTGCGGATTATTTTGAGGCCATTTGTGATGTGTTGACATTGTAACATTAATTTTAAAAAAGAATTAATGTCAAAATATCATGTTTTTATACTTTTGATATAAATATGTGAATGCACAAATATTAAAAATGTTGTAAAAATTCTAATTTTATATTTTTTATTTCATATACACTACCAGTCCAAAGTTTTTGAACAGTAAGATTTTTAATGTTTTTTAAAGAAGTCTTCTGCTCAGCAAGCCTGCATTTATTTGATCCAAAGTACAGCAAAAACAGTAAAATTCTGAAATGTTTTTGCTATTTAAAATAAGAATATATTTTAAAATGTAATTTATTCCTGTGATTTCAAAGCTGAATTTTCAGCATCATTAATACAGTCTTCAGTGTCACATGATCCTTCAGAAATCATTCTAATATTTTGATTTGCTTTTCAAGAAACATTTCTGATTATTTTTATTATTATCAATATTTAAAACAGTTGAATATATTTTTTTCAGGATTCTTTGATGAATAGAAAGATCCAAAGATCAGCTTTTATCTGAAATAAAAAGCTCTTGTAACATTATACACTATACCATTCAAAAACTTGAAGTCGGTATGATTTTTTTTTTGGGAAAGAAATGATAGAAGTTAGTACTTTTATTTAGCAAGGATGCTCTAAATTGATCAAAAGTGATGATAAAGACATTTATAATGTTACAAAAGATTTCTATTTCAGATAAATGCTGTTCTTCTGAACTCTCTATTCATCAAAGAAACATAAAAAATTCCATTCAGCAGTTTTCAACATAATAATAATAATAATAATAATAATAATAATAAATGTTTTTTGAGCAGCAAATCAGAATATTAGAATGATTTCTGAAGGATCATGTGACTGGAGTAATGATGCTAAAAATTCAGCTTTGAAATCACAGGAATAAATTACATTTTAACAGATATTCAGATAGAAAACAGTTATTTTTAATAGTAAAAATATTTCAAAATTGTACTGTTTTTGCTGTATTTTGGATCAAATAAATGCAGGCTTGGTGAGCAGAAGAGACTTCTTTAAAAAACATTAAAAATCTTACTGTTCAAAAACTTGACTGGTAGTGTATTTTCTATATTAGAGGTTGTATATGAAATGTGTTTATATTTATTTATAGTTTTGTGTGTTGTCCTTGCGCAGGGTTCTGGAGTGTCAGGATCTGCCGATAGTGAATGGCCAGTGTGATCCGTATGCCGCCGTCTCGTTACTCAGCCCCTCCAGGTGAGATCAAACCTGAAAGCATCGCTGCTCATCCAGGTGCCGATTAAATCTGTCAGGACAGCAATTCAGAGCTTAGTGTGTGTTCTCAGAAAAATAAACACACGCTTCAGTTCACCTCATGACTACATGCATTGCTTTAGAAATAATTTAGATAACCACAACCAACTACCGAAGCTTGTCAGTGTCCAGTCCCAACCGAGCCCTATACTTTACGCAGTCAAAACATAATAACGTTTATTGTTAATTATTATTAATTTAAAAATGTAAAACAAAATATATATACATAAAATTAGTTCTTAAATATACTACCATTCAGATGTTTGGGTTCAGTAAGATTTTTGTTCAGTAATGAAAGAAGTTTCTTCTGCTCACGAAGGCTGCGTTTATTTTTTATCAAAAATACAGCAAAAACAGTGGAATATTATGACTTGTGCTCAAATGAATGCTTCCTGGAGGAATAAAAGTTAATTGCTTTAAAAAAAAAACTTGCTGAACCCAAACTTTTGAACTGAAGAGTAAATGTAACTGTTTGAAATAGCTGCAAATCACTGTCAGTGTGACGTAACCTAGTATAACACAAATGCATCTCTCACTCCTCACAGGTCAGAAGCCAAGAAGACGAAGGTCAAACGGAAAACCAACAATCCTCAGTTTGATGAGGTCTTCTTCTTTGAGGTAGGAGCTCATTGTCCTGTCTGAAGACATGTGCGATGTGTGTGATGTGAGGCTTAAGCATTATGATTCAAGGTATTTGAAGGCCAGATAACCACCGTACATCCTATCCACTGTTCACATTAGTGCTCCACAAATGATGATTCTTCAACTATTACTGTATTTTCCAGAAAATAAGTCAAAATCGCATTAAAAAAAATTACATTCAGAAGTAATGTAAAATCCTTTAAAATGAACAGTATTATTCACAACAAAAAGAAAAGAAAAAAAGTATAAATCTAATAAAAAATATAGTGGCACCCATTATAAATAAAATATTTTAAACGACAAACCTAATGATATTTTTAGACAGAACTGAAAATTGCGGCATGTGGGAAATGCGTTATATACAAATCAACGTGAGCTCATATATGTCTCTTATTCAACACCAATACAAATGTATTGCAAGCTTGATGTTCATTGTAATATGTAATTGCAGTATTTAAGTCTAATTAACTATTAAAGCAGTATCACTAACCTATGAACAACTGAGGTTCATATACATGTAAACATAATGAAATACTTACCAGGTTATTATAGTTAACTAAAACTAAAATTGAAACCTTTGTTACTTAAAATAAAATAAATGTTAACTGAAATAAAATATAAATGTATTTTTTTTTTTACTTCAGATAATTGCCAAGGGAACATTTATTTTAATTTAGTTTAACTTGGGTGTACTTAAAAATCTAAAACGGAAATAAAAATAAATAAAAACTATATATAAAAAAATCAAAAACAACTAAAAATGACAAAAACACGCACCAAAATTGCTAAAAGTTGAACTAAAATTAAAATGAAAACAGAGAATATTAAAATAGAAACCAATTCAATATATAAATAAAACTATAATAGAATCTCAATGATACTAAAATAGCACTGATACTTGATACGTGTTTCAAATACATATGATGTCATCAAACATGTACACAAAGTTTCTGAGCAGAAACTACATAGTGAAAGCATGATATATTACTTTCAGTAAAGATAAAATGAAGTCTTGAGAGTGACGAAATGAATCATCTGCTCTTCATGATGTTTGCTCTCTGGTTTAGGTGGAAATAGATCATATCTGAGCTTTCAGGAGGACGGCGGTTTCTCACTTTAACACTATCCACACCCTGCAGATCTCTGCTCTAAATCATGCAGCAGCTCTAGTAATGATCAGCGTCTCCACTAACCTGCTGCTTTCAGCTCGTAATCTGTGGTTTATTGCATATTTAATTGCATATTTATTCTCTAACTGCTACTTTTTCTTTAAAAACTAACACTAGCTTTTTTTTTTCTATTCTATCTACATTTTTTTTTCTTAAAAAAAAAAACTTTCTTTTTTCTATATTCTATCTACTTGTTTTCTTAAAAAAAAACTTTCTTTTTTCTATATTCTATCTACTTGTTTTCTTAAAAAAACTGTTTCTTTTTTCTATATTCTATCGACTTGTTTTCTTAAAAAAAAACTTTCTTATTTTTCTATATTCTATCTACTTGTTTTCTTAAAAAAAACTGTTTCTTTTTTCTATATTTTATCTACTTGTTTTCTTAAAAAAAACTTTCTTTTTTCTATATTCTATCTACTTGTTTTCTTAAAAAAACTTTCTTTTTTCTATATTCTATCTACTTGTTTTCTTAAAAAAACTTTCTTTTTTCTATATTCTATCTACTTGTTTTCTTTAAAAAAAAACTTTCTTTTTTCTATGTTCTATCTACTTGTTTTCTTAAAAAAAACTGTTTCTTTTTTCTATGTTCTATCTACTTGTTTTTTAAAAAAAACAAAAAAACAAAAAAAAAACCTTGCTATGTATACTGTTAAACTATCTGAGACTTGTCACAGCGCTTGCATATCATTGCTCTTTTGTTGATTTTGATTGCTTCTGTTGTCCTCTTTTGTAAGTCGCTTTGGATAAAAGCGTCTGCTAAATAACTAAATGTAAATGGTTTACCGCGGTAAAGGTGCGAGTGTCCACACCCTGCGCAGTGATCCGTGTGTTTCCCGAGGGTTTAGCGTTCGTGTTAATAGACGAGACAGCTGTTTTCTCTCAGTCTCACGCACACATGAACTCTGAGGACGACGAGACAAGAGTGTGATTGATTGAGACACAATCCGCTCCATTTATCTCTCAGCCCTCGCGGCCACAGCCTTTCCTGCCCACACTGGACACACATCTT
The DNA here is from genome assembly GCA_039654775.1 of Spinibarbus caldwelli. Lineage (NCBI taxonomy): Eukaryota > Metazoa > Chordata > Actinopteri > Cypriniformes > Cyprinidae > Spinibarbus > Spinibarbus caldwelli. The sequence goes on along the minus strand of CM077225.1, from coordinate 1,104,958 downwards.
CATCATCATCATCATCATCATCATCATCATCATCATCAGCTCAGTGTGAAATGAACTTCCTCATCAGACGCACATTATTCGCTCATGATCAGACTGGAAGTGTGTCTCTGGAGGATCCGGCTGTATTTATAGAAACGTGTCTGTTTAACTGACCTGCCTTGTCATTTAACCATGTCTAACCTGATTAGTCGAGCGGTTTGTTCTGTTTCAGATGGTTTAATCAAACAGGAACCCATAGGACTGGTGATATGGCAGAAAATAAGATTATGTTTGACCGATTCAAGATAACAGTTTCCTTTCATTTTGTAAAACGCAACTATAGCATGATTCAATTAACATTACCTTCATTAAAAACTTGCAAAACCATCTGTTTTTTTTTAAGTTTAAGGTTTATTATTTAAATTTCCATTTATTTTTAGTAATTTAACTTAAACTTATTTTATTTCAGTTATTTACTTGGCACAGCAACATTTCTATTTTTTTTTCATGTTTGTTAAGTTTAATTTTTTCATCTAATCTTTATGTATTTAATTCCCCTTACCAAAAATTAATTGTAATAATTTGAAATGATTTAAGTTTTAGTTTACAATAACTAGTCAACTTAAAAACACAACTACATGATGAAACTAACATTGTTTTTATTAAAAACTTGCAAAACCATCTGTTTTTTAAGTCTAAGATTTATTTATTTATAAATGTGCTATATAAATAAAGATAAAATAAATATTATTTTTATTTTATTTTATTTCACTTACCAAAAAATATTTTTAATAGTTTAGATTTTAGTTTACAATAACTAACTAGTCAAATTAAAAAGATAACTACAACATGATTCAAGTAATATTCTCTATTAAAAATTTCTGGTTAAACGTTTTTAAAAAAAGTTCTATTAAACATGGTGTAAACGTAAAACAAATGACTTGTTAAATACCTTTGTAGAAAAGATGCATGAAATATGAAGGTAAATATTGTACTTAAATATGTCCTATGTGTTCAGAAATAATATAAAATAAGCGAAATATTTCTTAGTGAGACTGTAGAGATGTTCAGTTTTAGAGTTCGACTCATCAACTCAAGTTGATTCAAAGTCTTCCCGACTGACAGTATAACAGCAGCAGCGATTATTAACAGTGAATGATACAGTAGTATCATTCCAAATATCAGACATACAGTAGTAGTTCTGCACAGCTTTCTGCTTTTCCATTGCTTTTCTATGTAAACATGCACTTGGATGCATTTGACTGTTGTGTCTCGCGTCTTTTGCAGCGTCTTGCTCATGAAGCGGCATCTAAAATCACAGCACTCGAGTTAAAGAAACTCAACTGGCATCTCATAACTTTGCATTTTTTCAGCACAAACAGGACTGGCGATATGTTCTGCGTTATGCTCCTTCATAGAGTGCAACAAATCATGGCAAAACATTACATTCGAATTAATCAATGAAATCTGAAAACCAGAGCTCATGAATGTTTCTCACATCTCACAGGTGACCAAACCGCTGAGCTACACCAAACGCCAGTTTGACGTGGAAGAAGACGACGTGGACAAGCTCGCGCTCAAGTGAGTGTGAGTGTGAGTGTGAGTGTGTGTGAGTGTGAGTGTGAGTGTGTGTGTGAGTTTGTGTGTGTGTGAGTGTGAGTGTGAGTGTGCATGTGTGTGTATGTGTGTGTGTGTGTGAGTGTGTGTGTGTGTGTGTGTGTGTGTGTGTGTTTTTGTGACATGAGGACACAAATTTGTATAATGACATGTGTATGACATAGGTATTACAAGGAGAAGGTGCCTTATGAGGACATTGCCCCATGTCCCCATTTTTTTTTTTTTTATAAATCACACAGAATGTGTGCAGGGCAATAGCACATACAGTTTGCACAGTATAAAAACCATTACGCCTATGGAATGTCCCCACAATTCACAAAAACAAACGTGTGTGTGTGTGTGCGTGTGTGTGTGAGTGTGCGTGTGTGTGTGTGTGGGTGTGTGTGTGTGTGTGTGTGTGTTATTCTGAGAAGTAGCCTGTGCTTACACTGACTTGATGACGTAGCTGACTGTTATAAACTGCCCACAAACAAACAGGCTGCATTATGGTCTGTTTATGAGTCGCACTCCTAACATATTTCAAAATTCACAGTAGTTTAATTCAGCATCTTTGCGCATCATGCGTTTGATATGATGTTGAATAAAGGAGGATGTTTGTAAACAGCGTCAGACACATGAGAACATGCAGTGATCACAGGAACTGAGTGTGTGTCGCATCGACTAATCATTATGACGGATAACAGCTGTGATTGAGTTCGGCATCATCTCATTTCCTTTTGTCATTGAGTTGTTGTGTAATCTGTACTCAGGTCTTCTTTCCCACCCCCAAACACTGATGGAAAGGGGAAGATGTGCCATTAACTGTGTTATTTTAGGATTATTGAGATTCTATTTAAATTTTTATTAATGTTTTGAATCTGTTTTTATTTTTGTATTTTCCATTTTCACTTCAGTTTTATTTAAAGTTTTGGTGATTTTGTTTTTGTGTTTTTGATTTTTTTTTAATTGTTTTTATTTTTTTAATATGTCTACATACCGTAGTGTTTATTTTTTATTTCAGTTTTATTTATTTTTGTGCATCATGAAAAGTAAAAATGTTCCATTGTCCACTAGCTGAAAAAAAAGTTTACGTTTTTATATATTTCATTTTATTTCAGTTAAGTAAGTTTAGTCAAGTAACTTTTTTTTTTTATTGTTTTAGTTTTAGTGTAGTTAACAATAACTACCCCTGGTCATTAAATATCTACAAAATAAAACTAAACCAAAAAAAAAGACAGAAATATCCAGTGTTATTTAAGTATTATTAATATACTATTATAGATTTTGAATTAGCTTATATTTATATTTTCATTTTCATTTTAGCTTCAGTTTTAATGGTTTGTTTTATGTTTTGGTCATTTTTATTACTTTTTTTAAAATACGTCTATATAGTTTTTATTAATTTTTATTTCAGTTTTACTTATTTAGTACATCAAGTTAAACAAAATGAAAAAAGTTTTCTTGGCAACTATATGAGGAAAAAAGTTAAATTTTTTGCTATTTTAGTATGATTTATATGCAATTGTATATTTTGAATTAGCCTTTATTTTTTATTTTTATATTTTCATTTTAATTTTGGTTTAGGTTTTAGTAATTATTAGGGCTGCCCCCTAATGGTCGACTAACCGTTAGTCGATCAGAAGAGGCTTGGTCGACCGAAATTTTATTAGTCGCAGGAAAAAAATAAATAAATATAAATCCACATTGGCGAAGTCACGCAGATCGTTAAGGGCTGGTCTATGTGGTAGTACATCGGGAAGGACATCCAAACACTCGCCTATATCATTCATCAGCCTCAAATACGGCTTAATCATCTGAAATATGTAAATATTAGCAACTTTACATGGCCACTCAATGTTAACTTAGATAAATTTGTAGTGTCTGTCTGGAGTGTTTGAAGCTTAATAGCAGCGCTCACTGCAGGACAGATGGAGGCACCGGTGCGTTCACTTACTTTTAAAATACTCTGTCATTTTTGGTCATACAGATAAGAGTAATACATCTTTCGAATCTTTAAAGACTCTACGTTTATTTGTGTGCACTCACAATAACAACAAAACATTGTGCTTTTGTAAAATAATCAAAGCAAATAGGATGTGCTTTCTGCCGTCTCGGTCTGTGAACTTGAGCGCGAAACTCTGTGTATGTTTGCCTTATAGACATAAAAAATATAATCTATAGAGAGCGAAATGTCTAGTTTCAAATAAACCAATTCAAACAGAAAACAAGTATTCTCAGATTATGTATCCATATGAAACATGCATACAGGCGCATCACTACTGTGGAGAGTCAGTGTCGCCGACTGAAACCGAAAAACAAAGAAAGCAATAGTTTATCAATAGATTATTAAAATGTTAATCTAGCCTCCTTACTGTTTTTCCCTGACACATTCGTAAACATTACTTCTGACGGTGCTGTAGCAAGCTTTATGCGTGCACTTGAGCACTTATTAGGCTATGTAGGCAATTAAAGGCTCATTATTATGATTTAAATTATTTATTAATAAACGTGCGATTATTCAACTAATGCTTCAAATGAACTAGACGACCAGAAAAATCTTTAGTCGAGGGCAGCCCTAGTAATTGATATTTATTGTAATCATTGTAATTTTTATTAGTTTTTTATTTATCTTAAGTTTAGCTAATTTTTATTTCACTGTATAATTTTAGCACTTCAGCTTAAATTTATTTTTATTTTGGTTAGTTAGCTGCTAAGGAAGCATTTCTAATTTTCATTTAAGTTTTAACTTTTTTTTATATAACACATTATTATATATATATATATGTGTGTATATATATATATATATATATATATATATATATATATATATATATATATATGTATGTGTATATATATATATATATATTTTTTTTTTACTATTATTTATATAGCTCTTTTTACAATGCATATTGTGTCAAAGCAGCTTTACAGTATTAAACAGGGAAATAGTGTGTCGAAATAGTGTCTTACTCCTTAAAATTTATTAAACATTATTAAACACTATAAAAAAAAAATCAGCTTTATTTCAATGATATCTAATAGTTGTAGTTTACATGTTGTTCTTTAAAGTGAAGTGACTGTGTATAATACCTGATTGTGGTATCCAATTACCTTTTTATTATTACTATTTTTATTTTTATTATTATTTTTTTTTTCTATTTTATCTTTTCATCATTATTTAACTATTGCGTCATTTTATTTTTGTTGTTCTGGGTTAGTTGGAGAGGGTTTAAGAATGCGAAAATACAGTTTCTGTACAAATAATAGCATTTGTCTTTGGAATAAAAATAAAGGGGAAAAAAATAGTTATAGTTTACATGAACAGCAGTGGTGCTAGTAATCGGTAATCTCTGTTCTCAGGGTGGATCTGTGGACCGCCAGCAATCTGAAGTTTGGAGATGAGTTTCTGGGAGAGGTTCGGGTGCCTCTGAAGGTGCTGGGACAGTCGGGTGTTCATGACGCATGGTATGGCCCTCGATAAGCCTCTTCTGTCTGAAGCAAATCGCGTTTGAGGGCAGCGGCTCACATTCTGCCATCTCTTTCAGGTACTTCCTGCAGCCCAGAGATAACGGCAATAAATCGGTGAAGGCTGATGAGCTGGGCTCGTTACGACTCAACATCATTTACACAGAGGACCATGTGTTCCCCACGGAGCATTATAACCCGCTTCGAGATCTGCTGCTGCAGTCCGCACACATAGAGGTCAGTCAGGTCACACGTGTGCTGCTCTTTATCTAACTAGTCCTGTTGACTAACTAGATCAACACTAGAATAGTAATCTGTAAGTGTGTTCAGAAGAGTATCAATTAGGGGTGTGCCGATCCGATATTCAGTATCGGTATCGCTCCGATACTGGCATTTTCAGCCGAATCGGGGTATCGGTCAGTCAAGGCCGATCCAAATCCGATATTGTGTGTATAGTTACTATTGTGTTATTGTTAAGACCCACGAACAGTAAAGATTAGTAAACAACTTTTTACAGTAAAGTTGTCTATATTTAGTAGATTGTGTGCAAAACACAAAAGAGTGATGAGCAGGTCAACACACACTGAGGTATAGAAATTCTACACTGATTTAAAAAACTTCACTGGTATCGGTTCGATATCGGTATCGACAGATACTCAGAATTTTTGGTATCGGTATCGGTTCTGAAAAAGTGGTATCGAGCCAGCCCTAGTTATTTACTGTTACAAATTCTGAAGTGCTATGTTATTTATAATATAATGTAATAAATATAATAATATGACAAGTAATATAATATTCATATAGTATAATATTAAAACATTGCAAACATAATTAAAAAAAAACAGATAAAGACTGTAAGAGGAACTGTCCTCTATTATGATGTCTATTATGATGTAATTTCCTGAAATATGATCCATTGTTTATATATATGTTAATAACGCGTTAACGCAAATTCATTTTAATGGCGCTAATTTTATTGACGCGCGATTAAGGCAGCGTGCATTTTCTGTTTGAGCCGTGGCCTAACCCGTGGTTGGAGAAATGGATGGAGATGCTGTCAGTCTTGCCAACTTAGCGACAGACCCCTTTAGCAACCTTTTTTTAAAAAAAAAAAAAGTGTTTAGTGACCAATCTTTAGTTTCTGCCCAAACCTTATTTAGTTTCTGAGACTAGCTGGTACTGTACATCGCACAAGCGCGAGCTCTCTCTTTCCCGCTGTGAACACACACCTTCTCTCTCTCTCTCTCTCTCTCTCTCTCTCTCTCTCTCTCTCTCTCTCTCTCTCTCTCTCTCTCTCTGCGTCTTCTCTGTTCAGCATTTAACTTTTTCTGTCTTCAGAATTTGCAAAATGCATATAATGAGCGAGTACATCATGAATCTTCCAAACCGCGTTTTTGTCTTATCCCGAATCACTACGGTACACTTATAATAAGTGCTTATTTTCGGACTATTGTAGCCTGGTCGGGTCGTCACCGCTGCGGAGTAACACATACCTGCGTGAATCGCCATAGACATAAACTTGGAGAAGTAGCTCCGGTTAGAATGTTCTTCCGCGGGATGCGTGCAGTTCTGTTTATTAACCGATTATAAATCAGGATTTTTGTGCAGATTAACATCTGGGAAGTTAAAGCTGGTTATGTAGTCTTAATGGGTCACGTTTTAGTCACTGTTTCATATTCATTCCGTTACCTGACAACAGAAAATATATCTATGAAAAAAATATATCAATGAAAACAGTTTTATTGAGAATTTAGCTGCATCAAAATACAGTATGTGGGCACAGAGAGACAAACAAATGTAATAATAAATAATAAATGTACATTTAGCATGTTCAGAAGAAGTGAGCTGCCCTGTAGTGTGAAAATGTAAACAGGCTTGTCTGCTCAGTGCAAATAAAGAGAAGTAATGGGAACCTGGTATTTCTATGTTCTTTTTTCATGTGTGTAATAGACATGAACAAGTTCTTTGAAAAACATCTATGACCTTTGAAACATGTCCAGTCTTCATGCTCTAGAATAGATTAACTATGGTTTCACTAGTAATAAACATATATTGCATAAAGCATCCATATTTGTCCATGCCCATGTCAATTAGAGTATTAAAAAAGTATTAATTTAGAACAGGTACATTTAGAACAGATAAAAAAAGTGTGATTAAATTGTGATTAATCGCGAGTTAACTCATGACAGTCATGCGATTAATCGCGATTAAATATTTTAATCGATTGACAGCCCTTATATATATATATATATATATATATATATATATATATATATATATATATATATATATATATATATGTATATGTGTATGTATGTATGTATATGTATGTATGTATTATTGATTATAATACTTATTAATATTTTAATTGGCATCTATTTTTAGATTTTAAGTTTTCTTTTTAGTTTTAGTTATTTTGTTATGTGCTTCTGTTGTTTTTATTATTTTTCTTGTTTAATATTTCTATATAGTTTTAATTAACTTTTTAAGTTTTAGGTTTAGAAATTTTAATATTATTTTTTATTTATTTGTACATTTTTCATCAAATATTTATATTTTATTTTATTTCAGCTTGATTTCCATTACCAAAAATTATTTTTAATAGTTTCAGGTTTAACAATAACAACACTGTAATTGTTATTTAGTTTTTAAATAATGCAAACAATTAATTAAACACACATAAAGCCCAAAAAAGAAAACAAAAATATAGGGAATTAAAATTAATTAATGTATAAAGTGTCTGACAAATGTCCCTAATAATTACAGTAATATATGTCATTTTTATTAACTTTAAAAAAAAATTCTATATAGCTTTAATTATTTTTCTTACAGTTTTAGTAATTTTAATACTTCAACTTCTTGTATTTTAGTTTGTTGCTAAGGCAGCATTTTTAATTTTAGTTTTGTCATCTAGTATTTATATTTTTATATGTTTCAGCTTGATTTCAGTTACCCAAACATGATTTTTAAATTATTTTTAGTTTATATTTTTATCTTTCATTTGTAGTTTTATGGTCTCTCAAGCAGCTGAAAAGCAGCTGTATACTGTACATTAAACGTAGATTTCACTGAATGAGCAAGAGTTTGATGTAATCATTTTTTTTTAAGAAAATTTAAGGATAGTCAACTCAAAAGATCACAGCGGTTACATCCTAAAAGCATTAAAAACAAATCAGTAAATTAAAATATATAATAATAGTAATAGAAAATACAATATGATACAAACAAGTTATGCGGTGATCATTCCCATTTGATTTTCCACATAAATCTTATTTGTGATTCTTGATAAATGGTGTTGATTGAGTCTGTGTTTGTGTCTCAGCCTGTCTCGGCGTCTGCGGCTCATATCTTGGGTGAAGTGTGTCGTGAAAAGCAAGAGGCAGCTGTTCCGCTGGTGCGACTCTTTCTGCATTACGGCAAAATCGTGCCTTTCCTCAGTGCCATCGCCCATGCAGAGATCAACCGCACGCAGTGAGTACAGACTAGGGGTGTGCGATATTGACAAAAAATAATATCTTGATATTTTCTGGGATTTTATCGATAACGATAATTAGACGATATGTTGCTGAGTGTGTTATTGTGCTGGTATCTTAAGGACTGCCATGGACAGCTGACTCCTAAAGTTTTTGATATTCTTCATATTATGTGTGGTGGTCAGTTCACACTGATAGAAATTAATCTTTTCCAATAAGTTTAAACTGATTTTTACATTTTATGGGCATTTCTACCTTTATAAAGCCATTTTTTTTCTAAAAGTGTCCATTATATTTTTAGTCAAATTCCTACATTTAATCAGTGAATTAGAATAATAAGACATTTACCACGCAAATGAAATCAACGCAGAAGCTGCATCTGTCACGCCCCTGGACTGTTTTGTTGTGGTTTTTGCTCCCCATGTGTTCCCTGTGACCCAGTTTCTCCCCAGTCTGATTGTGTTAATTTGCTCCAGGTGTGTCTCCTTAGTTCTTTGATTGTCCTGTCTTTAAAAGCCCCAGTCCTTTCAGTTAGTGTTTGTCGGTCTTTGAATGTCTTCTTGTGTTCTATGTTCCCTAGATGGATTATTAAAGACTCTCAGTTTGTGTATTTGCCGTGTCTCCTCGTTCCTGGCTCCAGCGTTCGTGACAGAAAGACCGACCGAAACAGTTACCTCCGTGTCCACCCTCCGTTTTGTTTTCCGTTTTCTATCAGTGTTTTTGTTTCCGTTGTGTTGCCCCATGGATCCCTACGTCCGGCCCGAATTCCTCCTCCTCCTGCTGGAGCAAGAGGACCGATCTCTCGAGGACCATACACGACTTTTCCTGATGTTAGCTAACACCACCAGCTACACGGACGGCGCGCTCTGCACATTCTATAATGCAAGCTTGAACACCGCGTGCAGAGCACTGTCGTCCGAGGATGGTCCTCGAGAGGATTTCGCCGCCTTCGTGGAGTGGACACTCCTGACCCAGAGCCCAGCCCACCAACTCCCCGCAGTGCGGAGCACCAGCCCGAGCCCACCGATGACGGAGAGCCATTTCCCGCTACGATCCACGAGCCAGCGCCAAGCCGAGCGACTGAGCGGAAGATCGTCCCGGAAGTTGAGGCCAACACGTCAGATCAGGTGCGAGAGCTGATCACGTGGGAGCCAGCCGTGGACGGTGTGAGCGCGGAGTGGAGCTCCGCCCCCTGCACCGCGGCTGAGGGTGAGCTGATGATACATCTGGGGCTGCTAGACTTTGAAGGGGATCTGTTGGACTGGGAACATGATCTGGAGGTCGACGCTTCCCCTATCCTTTCTCCGTCTCAGCTGGTTCCAGCCAGCTCCGCTCCTCCCGAGCACCCCCCTGTGCCCGCTTCCCGAAAGCGTTCTCCAGAACCCGCGCCTCCAGAGCGCCCCACAGTGTCGGCTCCCATTCCTGAGTTAACCCCTGGAAGCCCGGAGGATCTCAAATGCCCACCCTCCCACCCGCTCCTGCCTCCTCCACCACTGTCGTCTGGCAGCCCCTCTGCTCGCCCTCAGTCCTCCATCAATGCGGTGCGAGCTCCGCGGGTCTGCCATCCTCCATCGCCGTGGCTGGAGAATCCCTCACCTCCACCTCCAGCCTCCGAGGCCCAGACTCCACCTCGGTCCATAGACCCAGCGGTTCCACCTCGGCTCCTAGCTCCCTCGCCTCCACCGTCATCCATCGATCCACCAGCTCCACCAGGCTCCCTCGTCCCTCCGGCTCCGCCTTGGTCGGGCGTCGACCCGCCTTCGCCTCGGGACTCCTCTCCTCTGGCTGCGCCTCGTCACTCCGTCCCACCGGCTCCGTTGGGCTCCTTCCTCCCTCCAGCTCCACCTTAGTCCTCAGTCGCTCTGGCTCCGCCGCGGATCTCCGGAGCTCCGCCTCTGCCTCGGTCGCCAGAGCTCTCGGCTCCACCCTGGCCCCCCGGATCCTCGGCGTCACCCTGGCTCGTCGGCTCTCCGTCTCCACCTCGGGCTCCTCCTCCACCTGCTCCGCCTCCGTTGGTCGGCCCCCTGGAGTCGGTGGCCATTCCTCCTCCATGGCTCCTCCCTCCGTCGGCTCCACCGTGGGCCATCATCATGGCTGTGGCCTGGGTCCTGCCAGGCTCCTCCTGCTCCGAGTCCCTCCTGTCTCCTCCCTGGCTCCTCCCTCCTTCGTCGCCTCCCTGGTCTCTGTCTGCCGGGCCCCTCTCGGTTGTCCGTCCTCCTCCTGAGCCGCCGCCATTGCTCCCACCCGTTCCACCCCCCTCTGTTGTTCCACGGTGCGAGGACGCACCTTCCGGGAGGGGGGAGTAATGTCACGCCCCTGGACTGTTTTGTTGTGGTTTTTGCTCCCCATGTGTTCCCTGTGACCCAGTTTCTCCCCAGTCTGATTGTGTTAATTTGCTCCAGGTGTGTCTCCTTAGTTCTTTGATTGTCCTGTCTTTAAAAGCCCCAGTCCTTTCAGTTAGTGTTTGTCGGTCTTTGAATGTCTTCTTGTGTTCTATGTTGCCTAGATGGATTATTAAAGACTCTCAGTTTGTGTATTTGCCGTGTCTCCTCGTTCCTGGCTCCAGCGTTCGTGACAGCATCTGAAGTGGCATTTACACACAGTTTAATGCAGGACTTGAATGCATTTAACCTGCAATTACAAATGCATAAATAATGTTTTGATATATTAAACATAAAACCTTGTGTACTGATATTTTAAATTATTTAAATAAAAGATACTTTAAACGTGAAATTAAAACCACCAGCAGGTGGCAGCAAGTCACTGTTAATAAGTGAGTTATTGTGTTTGAACTGAATCATTTAAACGATTGATTCATTCAGGAACGAAACACCGTCATGTTGCTCAGACGCAAAATAGTGCTGTGGCTGTGTTTGAAATTATTTTTGTTGTCGAAATAGCACAAAAACAGTAAATATGGTGTCTAAAACGTAAGTCTCTTAATTAACTTATTGTTTATTGAACTGTTGTAAAAAAAATATATATATCACATTTGTAATTTTTGGAGAAAAACTGCACTCTTCATGTGAAATTCATTAACTATATGAAGTGGTATAAATATATACATTTTCTGCCCCCGTGTCTTGAATTTGTGATCATTCTAAATGCATTTTAATAGACTGAATCATGCAGTGAAAGAACGCACTCTAAATGCATTGCAAAATTCTAGACTTCACGTAATGTAAGCGTGCATTCTGTAGGGGTGTTGTAAATAGTTTTTGCAAAATACTCCATAATGTCAAATCGCACATCGTTAAAACAACAATTACGATATTAATTGCAGGGATCCGAACACCATCTTCCGGGGAAACTCACTGACGTCCAAGTGCATCGATGAGACCATGAAGCTGGCGGGGATGCATTACCTGCGCGTCACGCTCAAGCCCATCATCGATGAAGTGAGTCTGTCTCTTCTGCTTTATCATCTCTGAGTCTCATCATGAATGCTGCATTCACTGCTCTTTTCCTGTAGATCTGCACTGACCACAAACCCTGTGAGATCGACCCTGTCAAGCTCAAGGAGTCCGAGAACTTGGACACCAACAGGGTGAGTCTGATTGGTTAATGAGTTAGGAAACTGCTCAGATTAAATAACATATGAATTGCAATACCAACACTTTTTTTAAACGTAGCAAATATAATGAAATATTAATAACACTGTAAAAGAAACTGTCCTCTGTCTGGATTGTTATCATGTCACTTCTTGAAATATATGTTATTTTATATAAATAGTGTTATTTTATTATTATTTATATAGTATCACAGTATTTATTCATATTTTGAATTAGCTTTTATTTTTATATTATTATACTGTAGTTTGCATTTTAATTTTACATTTTTTAGTAAATTTACAATGTGCATTTGGCATTTTTTTTATATTTCTATATAGCCTTAATTAATTTTCTTTCTATTTTAGTAATTTTGTTATGTGCTTCTGTCATTTTTATTAGATTTTGGGATTTTTTTAAAAATATATATATATATTTCTATATAGCTTTAATTAATTTTCTTTCAGTTTTAGTAATTTTGTTATGTGCTTTTGTCATTTTTATTAGATTTTGGCATTTTTAAAAATATTTCTATATAGATTTAATTAATTTTTAATTCAGTTTCAGTAATTTTTTTATCATTTTTATTAGATTTTGGCATTTTTTCAAATATTTTTCTTACAGTTTCAGTTTTAGTAATTTTGTTATGTGCTTTCGTCATTTGTATTAGTTTTGGGGTTTTATGTTTCTACAGTATATAGCTTTAATTTTTTATTTTTCTTTCAACTTTAGTTTTAGTCATTTTTGTACTTGATCATTCAATAGTGTTTTGTTCAGCTTAAAATAAAAAAAAATAAAAAAAATAATGAGTCTGCCACCTTAGAATATCAAATATATTTGTGCATTTAAAATGACATATTTATACACAACTTTTTAAAATAAAAATTAAACAAAAAATAAACTTATTATTAATAATATGTCAAAATAATTGCATGCTCAAAAATATTAACTACTAAACTAAATATAGCTTCTGAACATAGAAGCAAATAGTGAGTAATAAAGGGGAGCAAACAAACATATTACAAGTGCTTTCAGATTCTGAAAGTTTTCCAGACAAGGAAATCCAGCCCTGCTGACGCTTGTGTGTGTGTGTGTGTGTGTGTGTGTGTGTCTCCTCAGGAGAACCTGCGGCAGTATGTGGACCGGATCTTTAATGTCATCACCAGCTCAGGTGTGAGTTGCCCGACGGTCATGTGTGACATCTTCTTCTCGCTGCGAGAGTCTGCAGCATCACGCTTTCAGGGTAAACACTCACGCCGTTAGTTAAAACAATTAAAACAACAGAAAGAGTAACTCTAAAAACTATTCCAGTGTCCCAAACATGATGTAAGTTTGCATTCACACTGGACATGAACACAGAAGCGGATTCAAATCTCTTTCTGGTTCATTTTAGTTGTTTCATGGTCTCACTCCACTTCTTTTTGAAATCCAGTCAACTTTAATAATAATTCATTAATTTCAAAATTATAGCTTTAGTTTTTCGTTAACAATAACCATTCTGTAAAGATCAAACAATTTTGAATTAGTTTTTATTTTTATATTTTCAGTTGTCATTTTAATTTTAGTTTAAGTTTTGGTTATTTTGTTATTTGTATATTTGTCGGTTTATTATTTAAATATTTCTGTGTAGCTTTAATTAATTTTTCTTTCAGTTAGTTTTAATATTTTTAATGCTTCAGCTTGTGATTTAGTTTATAGCCAAGGCAGCATTTCTAATTTCTAATTGAAGTTTTTCATCTAATACTTATTTATTTACTTCTTTGTTTGATTCAGCTTGATTTCAATTATCCGAAAATGATTTTTAATTATTTTTAGTTTTATCTTCCATTAGCAGTTTTATGGTCTCTCAAGCAGCTGATAAGCAGCTACATGCATTTAGACAGTAAATTTTACTGAATGAGCAGGAGTTTTATGAAATAATTTTCTCAGGATGATGTTAGCAATAATAAGTGTGTTGTAATCAAGCATTTGTTTCTCTCCATACTTGTTCTTGTGTTCCACAAGCTTCCTGTTTACTTTAGCTGTGTGTAAAGCTGTGCTTTAGTGTGTTGAGCTGTCAGTGTTATACTGCCACCTTCAGATTGCCGATCAACACTGCAGAAAAAACGATTGGCTTTGTTTTAGTTGAGAGGCATCAATACAGAGATCCCTGATGATGATGATGATGATGATGATGGTGATGATGATAATGATGGTGGTGATGATGATGATGGTGATGTTGATAATGATGGTGGTGATGAAGATGGTGGTGATGATGATGATGATGATGATGATGGTGATGGTGGTGATGGTGGTGATGATGATGATGGTGATGATGGTAATGATGGTGATGATGATAATGATAGTGGTGATGAAGATGATGATGGTGGTGATGATGATGGTGATGATGATGAAGATGATGATGGTGGTGATGATGATGATGATGATGATGATGAAGAAGATGATGGTGATGATGATGACGATGATGATGAAGGTGAAGATGATGGTGATTATGATGATGATGGTGGTGATGATGACGACGATGTTGACGATGATGATGATGGTGGTGATGGTGATGATGATGATGATGATGGTGGTGATGAAGATGGTGATGGTGATGATGATGATGGTGATGATGATGATGATGATGACGAAGATAATGATGTTGATTATGATGATGATGGTGGTGGTGATGATGATGATGATGAAGATAATGCTGGTGATGATGAAGAAGATGATGGCGATGATGATGATGGTGATGATGATGGTGGTGGTGATGATGATGATGATGACGATGAAAATGATGGTGATTATGATGATAATGATGGTGGTGATGATGATGATGATGATGATGATTAGGGCTGCAACTAACGATTATTTTAATAATCGATTAATCTGTCGATTATTTTTTCGATTAATCGATGAATCGGATAAAAAAACAAAAAACAAGAAAAGCATTCATTTCCAACCCTTTATTCAAAAACAGAACTAAAATCTTTAGAAAGTGCACAAACATATTGCTCCTTGAACATCCCTGAGCTGTTATAATAATAATAAAATAAAATAAAAATGGACTAACACAAAAAACATACACATGTATGCTTTACATCTGCCAAATATATCGACTTTTTTTTTTAAATAAAGTGCCACCTGAGCTGCCAGAACAATAAATAATTTATAAAAAATGAACAATACAAATCAGAAAATTTAACAGGATTTGTTTGAATGTCAGAACTTGTTCTCTACACTACACTGCAGACGCACACACTCGCAGATGCACACACTCGCAGACGCACACACTTTTGCAGACGCACACACTCACAAACTCTCACACTGACACACACACACACACACACACACACACACACACACACACACACACACTTACTCTCTCTCACTCCCTTTGTTCAGACACTTTGCATTGCAATGCAAAAATGTGAGCATGTCCATATGCTCCTGGCTCAGGCTCGCTCTTTTCTTTGAGGCTATGTTGCCTGCTGCAGAAAACAGCCGCTCAGATGGTGTTGAGGTGGCAGGGATGCAGAGGTAAGACTTGGCTAGCCTGGCCAACATGGGATATCTTTCATTGTTAGCCTTCCACCACAATAATGGGTTTTCTTCCTTGGCAAGGCTCTTTTCTCCAAAGTATGCGAGGACTTCGTTCCTCACTTGGCTGTGGACTTCCTCAGCTTCGCCTGCTCTATCCTCTTCTTCACCATCAGAACCAAGGAGTGAATCAAGTAGAGTGGCTACTAGAGGTGTTGATTCAGTAGCTGTAGTATTGGTGGAGGTAACAACACTGCAACTGCCATGCTGCTGCATATCCATCTTCCTTCTCTCTTCAAGTGACATTGTTTGCAGTTTAGTTTGAACAGGTAGGATTTCATCAGGTGAAAGATACTTGCTCAGTTTCCTAAACCTTGGGTCAAGGGCCATTGCAAAAATCACTGTGTTTGGTGCTCCATCTGAGAAAGCAGTCTCCCTTTTCCATCTCTCCTGCAACTGCTGCACCGCAGTGAGTTGGAAAGCCCGCAGCGGGGCTGACTCGTAGACAGCACTCTGGGTGGACTTCAACAGCCCCTTCACAAGTGGAGGTATTGCAGATATTGTTGCATATTTCTGTCCACTCATGAACACAGTGACACATTCAAAAGGCTTGAGGACTGTTGAAAGCTCTTCCAGCAGGCTCCACTGGTCTGGTTTCAGATCCAGGTACCTTTTGCCTCTCTGTGTGACAGCGCTGTCGGACAGTGTTGCTGTTACAGGCCACCTTTGCTCAAGCAGTCGACTTATCATATAGAATGTGCTATTCCACCTTGTGCTTATGTCTTGAACAAGGCTGTGCTCTGGTGTGGCCATTTGTTGTTGTTTCTCTCTGAGTTTACTGCTGGCTAGCTCACTTTTCTTAAAATGTTCTACCAGACATCTTGCAGCCCCGACAGCTTTTTCAATGCTTGGATGCTTCAACGCAGTATTGATCACAAGTTGCAAAGTATGGCCAGTGCAACGGACAGAGGACCACCCATGCTTCTCCTCCAGGATATTTGCCGCAGCCACGATATTAGCACCATTGTCATGTACTATGGCAATGATTTTGCTAGGAGGAATTTCAAATCTGTCCACTACCTGCTCCAACCACTCTGCAATGTTAGATGCAGTATGTCTGTCCTGCAGTGGCATGGTGGTGAGGCAGAATGACTGCATGTCCCAGTCATCTGTGATGTAGTGGCATGTAATGCCAAGGTAGGCTTCAGTTGCTACGCTTGTCCATACATCAGTGGTGAGAGCAAGTTTGCTGTTGTTGGTGTTTATTGCAGTTTTCACTTCCTTGAATGTCTCTTCATATTTTCTCTCCATGAGCTTTGTGAAGTGAGTCCTGGAGGGCAGAGTGTAACCAGGGTTCAAAGTGTGGATCATTTTAGTGAAGCCGTCATCTTCAACCATCGACAGAGGCCTCATGTCAGTGACGAGCATGTTGAGGATACTATCCGTCAAGACAGCGGCTTGCTGTGGTGTACATGATGCATTTCCCATCAAGAAGCCTCTCATAGTTTGCTGTTTTTTTCTGGAATCAAAAAGATAGTATGAGTATGTGTAATAGCACAATTTTTACATCAGCTAAATACATACTTGCATACATACATACTTGTTTTAGTTACTAGTTGCGTAAAGGTAAGTAACCCAAAGAGCAATTACAGACAAGACACACACACACACACACACACACACACACACACACACACACTCTCTCTCTCTCTCTCTCTCTCTCTCTCTCTCTCTCTCTCAAGTTCACTTGAAGCTTATTCATTAAATTATTACCATCATTGTAGTAAGTGCAAGATTCATTTATACACCACATTTAAACACAGCTTAAGATGACCAAGTGCTATAAAAGAACTTTAAAATTAAATTAAAAAGTACAACACACACAAATATATTTGTCAATAATAACCTATATGGAACAAAGCACAGAATATACACTGCAAAAAATGCTTTTCTGACTTAGTTTTGTCCTGTTTTCTGTCCAAATATCTAAAAAATCTTAAATCAAGATACATTTACTAGACACATGAAATAGCATAAGAAATTGTCTTGTTTTCTGAAAAAAACACCTCAAAATTAAGTGATTGTTTGCTTAAAACAAGCAAAATTATCTGCCAATGGGGTAAGAAAAATAATCTTAATGAGATATAATCTCAAACAGAAGTTTTAAGCATCACTTAATTTTCTCATGCCATTTTTCTTGTCTAGTAATCTTGATTTAAGATTTTTTAGATATTTGGACTGGAAACGAGACAAAATTACTAAGTAAGAAAAGCTTTTATTGCAGTGTAGCTATACATGACAACAGATTGAAAAATGAATGGTCCAAAAAAGGCGAGTGAATAAAAACGTGTCTTTAGTCTTGCAATGCAAAGTAACTATACCACCCCTGCTTTACTACTGTTATTAACGAGCTAACGCTAACTTGTCATGCTTGTCAAGCTGGATAACGAGTAAACACCAGCACCAGGGACATTACGTTCCTCACTTCAAAACGGAACAAAAGTAGGATTCTGTAGTGACTTACCCTGCTGTTGAACTCCCTCCCTCCTCATCAAAGACTCCAACATGTTTGCGTTTCAGGTGCTGGATCATTGCCGTGGTGCTCCCGTGCCATGCCATGTCGCTTTTGCATATTTTGCAGTTAACACACTTTTTCTGTTTATTTAGTGTGAAATGCTCCCACACCTTGGATGACTTGGGTCGCACGGATTTCTCTGCCTCCGCCATGTATCTTTCCTCTACCTCCGCTCGTTTTTTTTTTTTTTTTTGCTCTGCCCTGTCTATGAGGCGCCGAACTCTGCTAGTATCAGTGCGCGAGAGAGACCAAGTGCGTTCACTCCGCGCCGCGCTCAACTAAAGTTTTTTTTTTTTTTTTTAAATAATCAAACGTCTCCGCGTCGCGCGACACAACGAATCGATTATGAAATTCGTTGCCAACTCTTTTAGTAATCGATTTTTATCGATTTAATCGATTCGTTGTTGCAGCCCTAATGATGATGATGATGATGACGATGAAAATGATGGTGATTATGATGATGATGGTGGTGATGATGATGATGATGATAATGGTGATGATGATGATGATGATGGTGGTGGTGGTGATGATGATGATGATGATGATGATGGTGGTGGTGGTGGTGATGATGATGATGATGATGATGATGATGGTGATGATGATGAAGATGATGATGATGGTGTGTGTGTGTGTGTGTGTGTGTGTGTGTGTATGTGTGTGTTTTTGCAGTTGACCCTGATGTGCGCTACACAGCTGTCAGCAGTTTCATCTTCCTCCGTTTCTTTGCTCCTGCCATCCTCTCTCCGAACCTCTTCCAGCTGCGGCCTCATCATCCGGTGTGTTTGAGCTCCTCTCTGCTCATCTCTGTCTCTTCATCATGATCGGATGTGTTATTTTGATCATTTTTGTCTCTGTAAAGGATCCATGCACATCTCGGACGCTGACGCTCATTTCCAAAACCATCCAAACTCTGGGAAGCCTGGCCAAATCCAAATCTGTGAGTCAATATTATCAATAGTTATTTACCGTTACAAATCCTGCTACATTAATGAATAGAAAATAATATAATGTAATATAAAATTCATATAGTATCATCTTAAAACATTGTAAATATAATCAATAAACACTGTAAGCGAAACTGTCCTCACTCTGAACCATTATGATGTCACTTTCTGAAATATAATCCATATAATTATTTTAATATTGTTTATATACTATTATAATATTTATTAATATTTGAATTATTTATTTTTATATTTTCAGTTTTCTTTTTAATTTTAGCTTTAGTAATTTCATTATGTGCTTCTGTCATTTTTTATATATATATATATATATATATATATATATATATATATATATATATATATATATATATATATATATATAGCTTCAATTAGTTTTAGTAATTTTGTTATGTGCTTTTCTTATTTTTATTCATTTTTAGATATTTCTTTATAGCTTTAATTTTTCATTCAGTTTTATTTTTAGTAATTTTATTATGTGCTTTTGACATTTATAATTTTTTACATATATTTCTATATAGCTTTAATTAATTTTTCTATCAGTTTTAGTTTTAGTATTTTTTTATGTGCTTTTGTCATTTATTAGTTTTTGGGATTTTTCTCTGTTTTTACAGTATATAGGTTTAATTATTTAATTTTCTTTCAGTTTTAGTTTAACTTATTGTATTTCAGTTTGTTCCCAAGGCAACATTTCAGATTTTTTCTTCTAATTTCTTCTTAATTACATGAGTATTTCATGTAATATTTATATTTCATTTTATTTCAGCTTGATTTAAATGACCAAAAACAAACCAGTATTTTTAAAAGCGGGTAATGTCACAGCATAACAAGGGTGAACAGAAAGACTAATTTTTGCACAAAAAAATACATATGCAGTGTTTCCCGCCCAGGTATATTAACGGCCGCCCAAGTATATTTGGTGACACATTTTTGTTTTTATTACTATTATTATCCTCTTACACTTTTTTTATCCGCCCGAGATAATGAAACCATCCACGATCGATTAACTAGTGGAAAATCTCCCCTCGCCTTATGCGTTTCGTACTGCTCGTTCTGTGCTCAAGAACTGTCGACACTCCCACAGACAACCTCCAGTGTTTCCTATATGTTGATTTATTTGTGGCGAGCCGCCACAATAAATATGAACATAATTCGTCTGTTAATATGCTCATAGTTTGTTACTCAGACGCAGACAAAACCACCACATATAGTCGCTTTTTAGTGTAAGTTAGATGTATATTGATTTTATCAGACGATGTTGCGATTATAAATCAGGATTTAATGAGTATATTGAGAGTGATTCCTGGTTAACATGTAGTATTAATGTTTACTATTTATACTTGTTTTATGTATGACAACAGAAAATATAATGTGAACAGTTTTATTGGGCATTCAGTTGTATTATAGTATGTGACAGTTCATAGAGTAGAACAGATCTGAAGTGCTAAAACTCGTCTGAACGCAAACTTACACATAAATATGCAAATTAATATGTGACGTCACCAGCCGCCACAAGTCTCACAAAATCCTGTGGGAAACAATGATATGTATATTTGTCCTCCATAACTCATTAAAATGTAGTAATGATGGCATGCAGACTGATATTCTGATGAAAAACTAATAGGAACAGATATCTATGATATTCCTCTCTGTAAAACAATGAACACTCTTCTCTGACAGGCCAGTTTCAAAGAGTCCTACATGGCTGCGTTCTATGATTACTTCAACGAGCAGAAGTACGCAGACGCAGTGAAGAACGTGAGTGGCTCCTGTCTGTCATATATATACACTAGCAGTCAAAAGTTTTTGAACGGTAAGATATTTAATGTTTTTAAAGAAGTCTCTTCTGGTCAGCAAGCCTGCATTTATTTGATCCAAAGTACAGTAAAAACAGTAACATTTTGAAAAATTTTTTACTATTTAAAATAACTTCTGTTTGAATATATTTTAAAAGATAATTTATTCCTGTGATTTCAAAGCTGAATTTTTAGCATCATTATTCCAGTCACTTGATCCTTTAGAAATCATTCTAATATGCTGATTTGCTGACTCTGATTATTATTATGTTGAAAACAGCTGAGTTGAATTTTTTTCAGGTTTCTTTGATGAATAGAAAGTTCAGAAGAACAGCATTTGTCTGAAATAGAAATCTTTTGTAACATTATAAATGTCTTTATCATCACTTTTGATCAATTTAAAGCATCCTTGCTAAATAAAAGTATTAATTTCTCAAAAAAAAAAAAAAAAAAAAAATACTGACTCCAAGCTTTTGAATGGTATAGTGTATAATGTCACAAAAGCTTTTTATTTCAGATAAATGCTGATCTTTGGATCTTTCTATTCATCAAAGAATCCTGAAAAAAGTACTCAACTGTTTTAAATATTGATAATAATAATAAAAAATGTTTCTTGAGCAGCAAATCAGCATATTAGAATGATTTCTGAAGGGTCATGTGACACTGAAGACTGGAGTAATGATGCTGAAAATTCAGCTGCGCATCACAGAAATAAATTACATTTTAAAATGTATTCAAAAAGAAAGCAGTTATTTTAAATAGTAAAAATATTTCAAAATGTTACTGTTTTTGCTGTACTTTGGATCAAATAAATGCAGGTTTGGTGAGCAGAAGAGACTTCTTTAAAAAAACATTAATAATCTTACTGTTCAAAAACTTTTGGCTGGTATTGTATCATAAGATATCTCAGCTTCAGTGTGTGTTCTGATGTGAGCTGTGTGTGTCTGTGTTCAGTTTCTGGATCTGATCTCGTCTTCGGCCCGCTGGGATCAGAAGAGCATCGAGATGCCCATCATGCTGAAGGAAGGGTGAGAGACGCTCACAGGCCATAAAGGCTCACTCTATCAGTTCCAGACCAATCAGCATGTGTGTGTGTGTGTGTGTGTTTCTCTGCTGGACGCAGGAGCGTTAAACTCGTTATTAAGAGATTTGATGCCAAAGGCTCTGGCAGGTAAGATGCCATTGTGACCTCTGACCCCTAACACATGACCTCCTGACCCCTGTGATAGCCTCCTCAGTGGTCTCTCCTTTCCCTGTTAGTGAGCACAGACACATGCACCCTTTC
Organism: Spinibarbus caldwelli; assembly: GCA_039654775.1. Classification (NCBI taxonomy): domain Eukaryota; kingdom Metazoa; phylum Chordata; class Actinopteri; order Cypriniformes; family Cyprinidae; genus Spinibarbus; species Spinibarbus caldwelli. The sequence continues at coordinate 1,082,754 of CM077225.1, read as the reverse complement.
TAGTGCGTGAACCCTTCAGAGAGCATGAGACCTAATGGAGATCTCAGTGAGGTTTCACTGAACTTGTAGACCCATATAAGTGACTAGTTGCTATAAATGAACGTGAGCAGCTCAGATGATTTAATGAGACACATTTGAGCTCATATTGAGAATCAGCTGAGATCTGAATCTCTAGAGGAGACACGTGAGATTACTGGGGTCATTTTCACAGGAGAAAGCTGAAGAGACTTCAGCGAAAGTCTCCGTTTGCTCTCCATTTAGTCTCAATTCATCAGTTGTGATTATTAATGTAAAAAAGATCTCATCAGTGATTTTTCTTTCCTACTAGTAATAGGAATGCACCTGTGTTGTTTTAGCATCATTGATTTACTATTATAGTTTTATATTTTATATAGTTAATATTTTGAATTAGATGTTATTTTATTGGTATTTTCTTTCATTTTATTTTCAGTTAAAGTTTTAGTAATCTTTTGTGTATTTTTGTCATTTTTATGTGTGTATAATTTTTATTTATTCATTTTAGTTTATTTAGTTTGACTTATTTTAGTACTTCAAGTTAAAGTAAAATAAACGTTTTCTTTCATTTTAATTTCAGTTAAAGTTTTAGAAATTTTTTGTGTATTTTTGTCATTTTTATGTGTGTATAATTTTTATTTATTCATTTTAGTTTATTTAGTTATACTTATTTAAAGGGGTCACATGATGTTGCTAAAAAGAACATTATTTTGTGTATTTGGTGTAATGCAATGTGTTTATGCGGTTTAAGGTTCAAAAAAACACATTATTTTCCACATACTGTACATTATTGTTGCTCCTCTAAGCCCCGCCTTTCTGAAACACGTTGATTTTTACAAAGCTCATCGTTCTGAGAAGCGAGGTGTGCTCTGATTGGCCAGCTATCCAGTGTGTTGTGATTGGCCGAATACCTCAAGCGTGAGATGGAAATGTTACGCCCCTTACCGTATTGTGATGCCGTGTCCCGGCGCGACGAGACAAAAACAATAAAACCCATTACAAACGAGGCATTTGTTGCATCCAGTGGGGACATAATTACTGATTATAATGACTTATACTGTCTTTTTATGTGTCGCGTTGCATCGCGCTGCGTAAACTACCATGTCTGCATTTGTGATCGGAGAAACGACAAACAACAAGCACTAGTCTACACAGCTCAAAACTCGCGTTTGAATAGTCAGTGGCAAATTCTTTAAATATGAAAACATACTTACAGGCTGTGAGTCAGAAGCGCCAGACTGTCCTTGCAAAGTTGGAATTGCCCCACTTTATAGAAACAGTCTTTGAGCAGCTGGCAGCTACCTTCAGCTTCAGGAAATAGTCCTCCGTAAAATGTGCTGCACACACTCTAATATTTGGGTTGAACTGTTCTGGAACAGTGTTGTAAATACAACTTAACCACTGGTTTCTAGTTGTGTCCTCTTTTGGAAGCCCAAACAAAGTAGTCTCCAGGACATGGCGCCGGTGGCAGCAACAGTACTACAGCGAGAATAAAAATCACGCCCTCTTGTATATGTTTGGGTGGTGTTTTGCAAATCTCCCCGCACTGTGACGTAGACAGGTGGGGGTGTGTTTGAATGAGCCGTTTTAGGGGGCTGTGGACGAGTCTTAACTTTTATAAAGAATATCTCTTTGGTTTTGAGACTTTAGTCTTTGCAACTTCAGGGATCTTATCTATGCACAAACAGCTTGTAACACTCCAAAGAGAAAGGAAAACTTGAAATCGCATCATATGACCCCTTTAAGTACTTCAAGTTAAAGTAAAATAAACATTCTTATTAGTTATTTTAAAATATGTCTGTATAGTTTTTATTAATTTGCATTTCATAATTTTTATTTAATTTTAGTTATTGTAGTATTTCAAGTAAAAATTTGGCTGCTAGCTGAAATAAAATTCAGTTATAAAAAATGGTAAATAAATTTTTAAAAAATATTTATTTTATTTTATTTCATAAAGTTAACTTTATTTCAAGTAATAAAAATGTTTTTATGGTTTTAGTTGTAATAAACTTGCAGAAATTAAATGTACACTTATTTTAGACAATATTTACTAGAATTAATTAAAAAAATTGGAAATGTAAAAAGTTCCATTATACATTGAGAAGAATGCAAATTTCCAACACTGCAAATATTTGTCATCAGTTATTCAGCAGAATCACAGAACAATCCAATTTAGAGAGAAATAGTATGTTTATTGTGAAAATGATCAGTAATATGATTAATGAGTGCAGTGGTTGGTTTTGTTGATGTCATGGCGAGTTGATTATTAATATGAATGTACTGTAGTTAGTGTGTGATTGAGACCGGAGGGAGTTTGAGTTTAGAGCTGCACTGAAGGCTGCTTCTCCTCTGACCTTCCAGATTCATGATCAAACGAGCTCAAGGGCGAAACCGCTTCGGTCTGAAGAACTTCAAGAAGAGATGGTTCCGCCTGACCAACCATGAGTTCACCTACCACAAAACCAAAGGTAACGCAAAAGGTTTGTCCCATACTCTCAATACAGGTGTCTGCTGTTCATCTGTGGAGTCCCATCATGTGTTTGTGAAGAAAAGAACATCAACACTGATAAATATCAGAATAGCACTCCATATAGACAAAAAAAATCTAAGTTAGGGTTAGTCATTATTGTAAAAAACACTGATTCTCTTTGATGCATGAATTATTAAAACAAAAAAAAGTTTATTTTACTTTAAAACCATAAAGAGTATAAATAGCACAAATGTATTTTTCAAAATAATGCATTTTGAGAAAGTTACTTGTCTGTCGACTGCAATAGAAATAATGGCAAATATACATTACCTTTGAAAATTTGGGGTCCGTAAGAGTTTTTTTTTTTTTTTTTGAAGAAATTGATACTTTTATTAATCAAGGATGCATTAAATTGATCAAAAGTAACAGTAAAGACATTTATAATGTTACAAAAGATTTCTATTTCAAATAAATGCTGTTCTTTTTAACTTTCTATTCATCTGTGAATCCTGAAAAATAAAATATATCACAGTTTCCACAAAAATATTGGGCAGCTCAACTGTTTTCAACATTGATAATAATCAGAAATATTTCTTGAGCAGCAAATCAGCATATTAGAATGATTTCTGAAGGATCATGTGACACTGAAGACTGGAGTAATGATGCTGAAAATTCAGCTTTGATCACAGAAATAAATTACAGTTTAACAGATATTCACACAGAAAACATCTATTTTAAATTCTAAAAATATTTCACAATCTTTACTGTATTTTTGATCAAATAAATGCAGTCTTAGTGAGCAGAAGAGACTCTTTCAAATCATTAAAAATCTTACTGAACCCAAACTTTTGAACAGTAGCATGTGTATTTTTTTATTACAAAACACATATAGACAAACGGTAAGTCATGTATAGAATTACAGGTACGGGTCAAAGTGATTCTTAAAATGGTTTTTAGGTTAGTGGAGACCAGAGACAAAGACTGAGAATGTGAAAACCTGCAGAAAACACTGATATACACTAATAAATCAAACGTTTTCCTGCCCATACTGCTGTTTATACATCCATCCTTTAGTGACCAGTCCTTTTGTGTTGTTGTTGATGTGTTTTTGTGGTCATCAGTGCTGATGTGTGTCTGTGTTTGTGTCCAGGAGAGGGCGCTCTGTGCAGCATCCCTATCGAGAACATACTTGCTGTAGAGAGACTTGAGGAAGAATCCTTCAAAATGAAAAACGTAAGACAAACCGCTCCACATTTGATAATTAGGGTTGAGTATCGTTTGAATTATATCAATTCCGATTCTTCTTATCGATTCAGATTCTTATCGATTCTCAGTTTTGATTCCAATGTGGTTAAAAAAAAAAACTTTTAGATATCAAACATATTTATTCTGTGTCTCTTTTTGCAAAACATTTAATTTCTGCTGAATACCATGAACAAAAATCAGCTGGCTACATAGAAAATGAACTCAGTTAAGAGCTGTTTGTGTGCAAAATAGAGCTGCACCATTCTGGATCATATGACACTGAAGACTGGAGTCATGATGCTGAAAATTCAGATTTGATCACAGGAATAAATTACAGTTTAACAGATATTCACATTGAAAACAGCTGTTTTAAATTGTAATAATATTTCACAATTTTTACTGTATTTTTGATCAAATAAATGCAGCCTTGGTGAGCATAAGAGATTTCTTTCAGAAACATTAAAAAATCTTACAGACCCAAAACTTTTAAACCAAAGAGTTCAATCTAATCAAAAGCTGACTATTGTACTCAATACTGGTGTATATTGTATATTTTTATGATTGTTTGAGTAATAATTCTGGATAAATTGAGACTTTTTTTAATGGAGGTTGTAGTTCTCTCACAATTCTGAAGAAAAAATATTAGACAACTAAACAAAATCTGATGGAATTTATGAATGGAATGATTCAATGACTCACTCAAGATTGACTTGTTTCATTACTGGATGAATCAGTGTTTTTAAATGAATCTCTTGAATGAATGATTCAAAGAAAATACAACAGCCCCTTTTTGCCACCTAAAAATAAAGATACGCACACAAGAATTGATAGGTGGAATTGAAATTTTAATTTTACAAGTATCTGATTCCTGACCTTAAGTATCCGATTCTGGAATTGGAATTGCTTTTCGATTCTCAACCCTATCAGTAATGTGATCCTGTGATTGCAGCAGTGCTGTTGTGTTTTTCCTGCAGATGTTCCAGGTCATCCAGCCAGAGAGGGCGCTCTACATCCAGGCCAATAACTGTGTGGAGGCACGTGACTGGATCGATATTCTGACCAAAGTCAGTCAGTGTAACCGCAAGCGTCTGAGCACATATCACCCATCAGCCTTCCTCAATGGACACTGGCTCTGCTGTAAGCTGTCTGCAGATACTGCTCCTGGCTGCACACCCTGCACTGGGTGAGTCTGTGCACATCAGCAACACACTCGTCCTGTTTCTACAACTAATTTTTTTTTATTTATTTAACCTTTATTTAACCAGGCAAGTTAATTAAGAACAAGTTCTTATTTTCAATAACAACCTGGCAGGAGAATTAATATCTCCTGAGAAACATACAAACATGTATTGCAATTAGGGCTGGGCGATAATTTGATAACGATAATTATCGCAATATAATTTTCCTCGATAAAACGATATGAAGAGTTCGATAAATGTTCGATATAATGTTTATGCGCCAAAAGCGGAACGAAACAGCGCGACTCATTTGAATCACGCTACACGGACCAATTTATCCACTCGGATCAATGTTCAAACTGCTGTTTGCTGCGCGAGCTCTCTAGAGCAGATGCGTTTACTCGGTCACACGAGCACTAAACTGCGCTGTGAGATCCAGTGTGAAGCGCTTGAATTCAGCGATGAACACAAACGACTCCGTGATTTAAACTAGTTTAAATCCAAACAGGAGAAACACTGTGTGCAACAACAAGACAGTCAGAAGGCTTTTCAATCTACACATCGCCATGATTTACCATGGATTTACTGTAGTAACACTCACTGCACCATGGTATTGTGGCAGAAATGTGGGATATTAACATTGAATTTTATTACAGGAGTAATGGTATATAATTATTGTGTATGTATTTGTGATTAAGCTATAGCATGTGTGCATTTATACTGAATGTTTTTAGACTAACGTACTGTTTTTCATACAAATAGGCTACCTAAAAACCATATAGCTGTATTTTTACCATGGTATTGAGGTGCTATATGTGTGGTTTTAACTGTTTATCATGATTTAAATGTATGCTACTATGGGAGACCAATGCTTAATTATTAAAAAAAAAAAAAAAAAAAAAACTTGGTCAGAATAAATTTAACCATATAAGACAGGTTGCTACAATTTTTACAGATGTTATTGATTTTAAAAATGAACAAAAATTTACCTCTGCATCCTAACTCAAACTACTATCAAATGTGCATTTCTAAGAGACAAAAAAAGTGATATTATTATTATTATCAGGCAACCCAAACCTGTTTCTTGATTTGAAACAATATCACTCATTAGAACATGCAGAAACTAAGAAATTAATTTTTCTATTTAGATATTTATTTTGTTTGATATTTAGGTCTGTTAAGGTCTTTGTTAATAGTCTGGTTTCTACAACTCTAAATTTGGGGCAAAATTCTGGTTTTAAACTTGAAAGAAATAAAGATTTGACATTTATTGTGATAATTATTGATATCGTCTGATATGAAAAAAATTATCGTGATAATTTTTTTGGCCATATCGCCCAGCCCTAATTGCAATACATAAAACACATAAAAGAAAACAAAAAATCTCAGTTAAAACATTTACAGGTTGAGGTCAGAGCACTTACTAGTAATTTGTGACCCTGGAGCACAAAAGCAGTCTTAAGTAGCACAGGTATATTTGTAGCAATAACCAAAAATACATTGTATGGGTCAAAATTATCCATTTTTCTTCTATGCCAAAAATCATTAGGATATTAAGTAAAGATCATGTTCCATTAAGATATTTTGTAAATTTTCTACTGTAAATATATAATAGATGAGTAATATGCATTGCTAAGAACTTCATTTGGACAACTTTAAAGGTGATTTTCTCAGTATTTTGATTTTTTTTCCACCCTCAGATTCCAGATTTAGTTGTGTTAAATAGACAAACACAAACTGAACAGACTGTGGGGCTTATAAACACTGGACAATCAGGGAAAAACGAGACACACCTGGAATCAAATTAACACAATCAATGGGAGACAGAAACTGGGTCACGGAGCACATGGGGAGCAAAACACAACAAAAACAGTCCAGGGGCATGACAACTCTAGACCTTGTGGTTTTTTTTTTCTTCCATTTAACAACATTTAATTTAACTGCTTGCATTTTTAAGACAAGACACTACAGATAAAACCAGTGTTTTCTCATATACTGGATAATTGAGATTTTAGTTTGTTGTGCTTACATTTGCTTCCAAATTCGTATTTCACACTAATGAAAAACATCCAAATTGCATTTTTAAGTTTTTATTTTTATTTTTTTTTTAAATATTAAATCTAAGTTTTGTCACTTTATCTATTTGGTTTAATTTTTTATTTCATATCATATTTTATTACACAGTATCTTTGCATTTAATCTAGTCTCAGTTTTGAGATTTTGGTTTGTTTTGCTCTATATCATGTCTCTTCTTTCTGTCTAGTGGACAGAAAACATCCAAAGTACACATTAAAGTGTTGATTTTATTGCACTTTATCTATTTGTGTCTTTAGATTTCAATCTTTAAAGAGTTTTTTTCTCTTACAAACAGCAAACTTTACAGTTTTATTCCTCTCTATATTCTGAAGGTTTGTTCATATTTCATTCACACTGATTTCTACAACATTTTACTCCTAAAAAATGTGTTTGTTTTCTGTCAGTTGACGGTATTTTCTAGTGGTGCAACGGATCACAAAACTCACGTTTCGGATCATACTACGGATTTTGAGTCACGGATCGGATCATTTTTTGGATCAGCAAAAAAAAAAAAAAAAAACGTTTGCTTTTCATTTATTACTAAAAACTTACTTTAAGTACTTCTATACCCCAGCAGAAACTACTATCTTAACTACTAAAGTCAGTAATATAACAACAATAATTGCACAAATTACAAGCATAGATGAACAGCCTACAACATAAAATGATAGGCTATATAAAGACAGTAACAGTAGTATTCAGTTGCAGAAATGTAATAATTAAGTGCTTACTGCATAAGTTAAATACAGATTAATCTTTGTTAAAGCTGTGGTGTTGTTTGATTAGCAGACAAGACAGGAGTAGGTATTTCTAGGCTGCTGTCTCTTTAAGACTAAATTTCTCCTTCATCTGAATGGTCTGAAATTGCTTGAATGTGTAATTTGGCAAGACAAAACACGTGCAAATGTTAACTTTCAGTCTATACTGGTTGAACTTAACAGTTAATCTGCGAATCACATGCATGCCGAACCATGAGGACTGGTCCGTACGGATCACGGATCATCTACGATCCGTTGCACCCCTAGTATTTTCTGATTTATGGAGTGATAAAAAGAGAAATCCAGAATCCCCTCTGGAAAAACCTATGACAACAAAATCAAACAACAATTTTGAACCTGAATTTATCTAATCTTCAGATTTATGTGCTGGAAATGTATGCAAATTGCTGCATATTTAATTAGATAATTCCTCATTTGCATATTTAAACAGAACATTTCAGAAAACGTTTGTGTCTGTTTCTGTGGTTCAGGGGACTTCCAGCCAACATCCAGCTGGACGTGGATGGAGATCGAGAGACGGAGCGGATCTACTCGCTCTACAGCACATACATGGCCAAACTGGTGAAGATGCAGGGTGAGTCAGAAAGGCTGAGATGATTATAGTGAGAATGAACATGATAGATGATTAGGGATGTAACGATTCACTCAACTCACGATTTGATTCGATTCATGATTTTGATTCGATTTTCTCACAATTTTTTTTAACAAAATGAGACTGAAGACATTATACAGTAAATGAAAAGGTGTCCTTTTATTAGGCTGTTGCTGCACGTTTCTTTGTGAAACTGAAATATAACAAAACTAAATTGAAATTTTAAAACAAACCCCAAATCAAATAAGTTACACAAATAAAAGAAATCTCTTCATATCAACAAGGCTTTGTCTCTGCTCTTTCCATTTAAAATTAGAGGCAACCACTGCATTTTAATCATCATCCAAACAAAGATGCAGCATACATGCAGCATGAGCAGTTTTTAATCTAAATTAGACTGAATAATTTTGAAATTTGAAGCAAAAACAGAATGGTCTGACTTTAGTTTTGTGAAACTATACTACATAAAACATATCTGAACGAAACAGCAGACGATCTGAATGAGACGCAGATTCACTCTCTGCCAGCAGGTGGCGCTTATGAACAGCAATGATACCATGTTTCCTTGGTTACCGCTGTAAACAAAGCGCTTATGAACAGCAATGATACCGTGTTTCCTTGGTTACCGCTGTAAACAAAGCGCTTATGAACAGCAATGATACCGTGTTTCCTTGGTTACCGCTGTAAACAAAGCGCTTATGAACAGTAATGATACAGTGTTTCCTTGGTTACCGCTGTAAACAAAGCAGAGCTGCGCTTATGAACACGACTTTAATATGCATCGTTCAGAGGGAAGATGAAAAGAAAATACCACGTAAACTTTTCTAAAGACAGTCAGTTCCCCTCAGAGATACATTCATATAAACTCCTACTCCAATTGTATTGCGATTTGTTTGGCATCTCAACCGATTTGAATCGTCACATATTTGAATCCATCGTTACATCCCTATAGATGATGGATGAGGTTCTTTTTTTGTCACAATCACAATATTTATTAAAATATTTATTATTACATTTTTTTTTTTTTTAAACATTGTTTATTGGGTTTTTCCAAGTTAAACAAAAGATACAAAATACAGAATAATCTAAATAGATAATTCCCATATATACTGCCCTATAGCATAACCCAGACCTCCAACCCATAGTGCCACAAATACACTGTAAATAAAATTAAACAAGAAAACAGAGAAAATTAGATGATATCTAGGCATTCTGTCCTGTTATGCTGGATGAGGTTCTGATGCATCAGTCCTGTGACTCTCCATGCAGAGGCGTGTGGCAGTAAGTCTGTGTATGATGGCCCTGAGCAGGAGGAATACTCCACTTTTGTGATTGACGACCCGCAGGAGACGTATAAAACCCTGAGACTCGTCATCTCAGCCGTACAGACACTGGAGCAGCAGCACATGCAGTACAAACGAGACAAGTTCAGGAAAACCAAATACGGCAGCCAGTAAGTATCAATGAACTGCTCATCTGTGACTAGTCATACCAAACCAAGTCAAGTCAGGTGTATTTATAAAGGGCTTTTCACATACACATCATTTCAAAGCAGAAAATCATGATAGTGTTTATAATACAGTAGACAACATTTGAAGTGGATCAAAACCTTTCATCAAAGTTGTCCTAAAACCAAAACAATACCCGTACTTGTCTTAGAACAATTTTGATTAACTTTTTTGATCCACTTCAAATGTTGACTACTATATTTTAATATCTTCATTTCTTAAAGTTGCATTTAACAGATTAGAGCTAGATGATAATATAGTTCCATTTTATGACAAAAAAGAAAATCTTTACACAAGTATAATGCATGTATATGAGCATGTATATGAATAAGGTTGAATAAAATAAACGTGTTCAATTTTATATATAGAACTGTGCTATAATATAAGCTTGAGTTAAATTATTGAAACTAATAACTTAAAAGTAAATAGAAATATTTAAAAAATTACTAAAAATGATAAAAGCACAACAAAATAAAAATAAAGATAGATAGAAATATAAAAAAGCTAATAAAAATGACAAAAGCACATAACAAAATTACTAAAACTAAAATAAAAATAAGTGAAAGATAAATAGGAACACAAAGAAGTTAATAAAAATGACAAAAGTACATATTACTAAAACTTAAAAAATAAAGAGAAATAGAACAATATATATAAAAAAACTAATTAAAATGACAAAAGCACATAAAATTACTAAAACTGAATTCAAAGTAAATTAAAGATAAATAGAAAAACAAAAACTAATAAAAATGACATAATAAAACTACTAAAACTGAAATACAACTACATTTAAAATAAACAGAAATACAAAAAAGTTCATAAAAATGACAAAAGCACCTAACTAAATTACTAAAACTGAAATAAAAACAAAAGAAAGATCAATAGAATTTCAAAAAGTTAATAAAAATGACAAGCACGTAATAAAATTACTAAAACTGAAATAAAAATAAATGAAAGATAAATAGAAATTCAGAAAGTTAATAAAAATTACAAAAGCACATTAAAAAATACTAAAACTTAAAAATAAAGATAAATAGATAAATATTAAAAAGGTAATAAAAATGACAAAAGCACCTAACTAAATTACTAAAACTGAAATAAAAACAAAAGAAAGATCAATAGAATTTCAAAATCAGAAAGTTAATAAAAATTACAAAAGCACATTAAAAAAAATTAAAACTTAAAAATAAAGATAAATAGATAAATATTAAAAAGGTAATAAAAATGACAAAAGCACGTAACTAAATTACTAAAACTGAAATAAAAATAAATGAGATCAATAGAAATTCAAAAAGTTAATAAAAATGACAAGCACATAACAAACTTACTAAAACTGAAATAAAAATAAATGAAAGATAAATAGAAATATTAAGGTGACAAAAATGACAAAAAAGCACATAATGTTACTAAAACTTAAAAATAAAGAGAACTTGAACCATATGTGATCCTAGGGGTGTATTACAGAAAGTTTCTTATCTTAGGTCTTAACTTAAGATATGATATGTTAAATTAGGATTTTTCGCAAATTAGTATTACAGAAGCAAATCTTAACTTGATTTGGGATTCTTATCCTATCTTACAAATCGTATCTTATCTCTAGTTATGAAATCTTAAATTGCATCATCAAGTTCGACAATCCACTCTCAGGTCTGTTACCAAGCAACCAACACTGCCAGCTGCTGATGAAGTAAACTAAATGGATAAACAAAACCGGTGTGCTTTTGATTTTAGTGCCGCGGAAATTTAAACTTTGATAAGTTCGGTAAAAAAGGCAAAGCTGATATTATTGGGTAGGTTTTTCACCTTCGCTCACTCATTAAGACAAACACAGGGAGTGGGAAAGAGTTACCGAAAATCTGTCTTTCTACCATTAAACATCTCCGTTCTTCAGTTTTAATTATTAATAAATGTAATGCCATTGTTGGACAGCGCAACTGTAAGCGGTTTTTCTGTTAGCTTTCAAATAATTTAGAAGCTAGGACAGCTGTGGGGTTGTCTTAAAGTTAAGACAGTTTTTAGGATTTTTTGTCAAGTTAGGAGGTTTCTGTAATACCCCTTTCCTATCTGTATCTAAGATAGGATAATGCACTTAGGAAATGCTGTTCTGTAATAGCTTTTGTCCTAAATGTGGTCCTAACTGAAATTACCATGCTTACCAAACAGATAAAATAAGATTTTAAAGTTAGGATCTTTCTGTAATACGGCCCCTGGGTGGTCCACAAAACCAATCATAAGTGTACATTTTTTGAAATTGAGATTTATACTTCATCTGAAAGCTGAATAATTAAGCTTCCCACTGATGTATGGTTTGTTAGGATAGAACAATATTTGTCTGAGATACAACTATTTGAAAATCTGGAATCTGAGGGTGCAAAAAAATCTAAATATTGAGAAAATCACCTTTAAAGTTGTCCAAATGAAGTTCTTAGCAATGCATATTACTAATCAAAAATGAAGTTTTGATATATTTATGGTAGGAAATTTACAAAATATCTTCATGGAACATGGTCTTTACGTAATATCCTAATGATTTTTGGCATAAAAGAAAAATCAATTTTGATAGTTATTGCTACAAAATTACCCTTGCAACTTAAGACTGGTTTTGTGGTCCAGGGTCACATATATAAAAAAACGAATAAAAATGACAAAAGCACAAAATGACTAAAACAAAATTTAATTGAAAACTGAAAATATAAAAATAAAATCTAATTCAAAATATTAATACATACTATAATAGTAAATAAATAATACTAAAATGAGTGCTGTTCCATTCTAACGCATCACATGTTTGTGTTTACAGGGAACATCCAATCGGTGATCAGAGCTTCCAGTGCTACATCCGCCAACAGTCAGAAAGCTCCACCTACTCCATCTGACCACGCCCACTGCAGACACTCAGACTGGAAACTCTGAGCAAAAGCTAAACCTCTGGCGTTTTTATACCATTTTAACCAATCAGCAGCTTCCTCTGAATGGTGTGGCCCGCTGCGCACTTCATTCCGTGGAAGATGTAGCACGTTTTAACATTTGCTGATGTTTTTAAGCTGCGAGATGAGCAGACATCCTCTAGATGTTTTTATAAACGGAGTATTGGACCAAAGGACAGATTCCACAATCCTTTGCTCTGACAAGGTTTTGCGGCTGAACCTGTAACCCTGTTTTTAACTGGTATAGAGATATTCTGCTCTGTTTCTGCCTGCTTTTCTCTACATCCAGTATTGATGTCATGCCCGCGGAAGCAGCGATGCATTGTGGGAAACATGTGATGTGGTGTGTGTTACAGCATGCAGATGTCTCGTCCCAACTGAACCGCTTTCTGATGGTTTGTGGGTCCAGTTGCGTTCAGCATCACATTTGTGTTTTTATATTTTCTGTTGTGTCTCACGTTCTGTAAATTCACTGAGATCTGCTCTGTGTGTGTGTGTGTGTGAATCTGAAACGAGTGCAAGAGTGTGTTTCATTGATTAATTATGAATAATAACTCCCAATTTGTCACATCACACTTTATAAAGATGTTTGATATGGATGTGATTATTTTGATGCATTTCATAAAACCTGTCAAGATCATGTCCTGCTCAGATTTCCCCCTTAAATCATATTATATATAAATCATATAATATTAATAAATTATATATTAATTAGTTATATAATATATATATATAAAATTAATATAAAATAATAATTAATAATATATATAAAAAATCATTATATACTATAAAAAAATGATGTATATGTATGTATTTTACAAGCATTAAGACATTTTCAAGACAATTATATGCATTTAACCCCCAAATTCACTTTATTTTAATGCAAAATATTTTACTGTAATGTACGGTAGACCATTTCTGCCCCAAAATTAAAAAATCAAAAATGTAATTGTGACTTTTTATCCCACATTTTCCCAGAGTTGAGTTTATATCTTGCACTTCTGTTTTTATCTTGCAATCTGAGTTTATCTTTTGCAATTCTGACTTTCTCAGAATTGTGAGATAAAAAGTAGCAATGACCTTTTTTATTTTTATGTTTTTTATCACATGGCAGAATCAAGCTTCCATAATAAAGTGAAAAATACTGATGCTTCTTTCTTCTGATTTGGGGGTGAAACTTGAGCTGGAGATTCACACTTGTATTCTTTTGTTAGTATGGTGTTGTATTTTTGTTCACTCACGGTTCTTGTGTTTCTGTATGTCCCTCAGTGATGCATGTTTCAGTGCTTAGATATTTTAAAACGGCCCTGTTTTCTTGCCCAAATGAATTGCTATTTATTTTTATATCACAGAATAATGTTTTTTGTGAAAAAAAAAAAAATCTAATCAAAACTCAGAGTATTCCAAACGCACAGTATGAAGTATGCAATAATGTCACCTTTGAGTAATTCTGTTTTTGATCTGCAATTGATGAAGGAAGATCCTTAAGATCTGTGTACAGACCAGCTCACTGAATGAGACACGTGTTTCTTTTGTCCAAATGAAGGCAATAGCAAAGAGATCTGTGTTTGAGTCTTTATTCCCAAATGAAACATAAAAGATGAAAAATGACTTCAGGAAAACATGAAGATGCAATATTTTCGTTTTCAATGTTAATGGATTTTATTGAACAACTAATGCAGTGTTTCATTCCATCCAGAGGAAAGTTTTATTGCTCAGATGTTTCTCCTAAAACATCTGGAGAAATAAAACAGACCAGGTTCATTTAGTAAGCTATCAAATAAATGTGGAGCAGCTCAGAGCATTTGTTCTGGAATGAGTTCATACTGAGGTCTGAGCAACAAAGTAACAATGTTTCTAAAAATAGCGGCATTTACAAACAATGTAGCGATGTGCTGAAAGCTGCTACATTCAAACATTGCTGAGATTTTTGTTTCTTTTGGATTTTTTTGTTTGTTTGTTTCCTTTGTTTGTGCAGCGAGTTAAAACTGGATAAATTAAGAGGTTAAATTTATTATTTATTCCGGTTACATAATTTCCTTTCACCTTCAGCGTCCACCCGCCTGCCAGAGCGCATTCACCAGCTGAGGGCTACTAGTTTACCCATAGTTAACCCATACTGACCAGTCATGAGCTCGCTCTCGCTGCGCTTCTGGTCGAACTAGAGGAACGCGAACAGGAAGAATCCAGTGTTCGAGTTCGGATCCGAACCGGAAGTTTCTGGAGGGATTGATTGATCGAACCGAAGAGCGGGAGCATGAGGAGGCTGTCTGCGGCGCGGAGTGGCTCTTTGCTCGGCCTCATGCTGCTGCTTCTGCGCGCTGAGCTCTGCGGGTCACAGCGCTGTGAGTAAAACAGATCATCGAGCACAAACTAACCCATAACGCTTCACTTTACCAGCCGTTTAATGTCACAATGTGATTAAAAGCGTCCAGGAACCGTTACTTTGATCAGCCGTTTGTTGACCTGTGTTTACCTTTACATTTACCACAGTTACACTAAAATATACTTTAGTTCATGTTGCTACCAAACTGTGGTAACTTGGTATTTGTCGCTGGCATCAAAAAAGAAATGAATCAAAATGACAAAGAGTCTTTAAAGCAGATCTCACAGTAATGTGTTGTGAATGTATATCAGAAACAGTTACTGTAGGATCTGTGGTAGTTTGGAGGAAAATGTACCATGGTTACCATAGTAAATTTTTTTTAGCTTATGATGACTATTTACTTGTTAGCTGAAACGAAATCAGAGTGTATTACAGTGTTTACAAAAAATAACTGTTACAATGTTTCAAACAATAGCAATATTTACAAAGTAACAATGTTTACAAAATTAGCAGTATTTACAAAGTGATAATGTTTATAAAATAAACAGTATTTACAAAGTGAAAGTGTTGCAGCAAGTGTTACAACAGTTAACAAAGTAACAATGTTTGCAAAGGTAACAGTATTTACCAAGTTACAGTGTTTACAAAAGTAACTTTTTCCAAAATTAACAGTACAAAGCAACAACGTTACAGTGTCTATGAAAGTAACAAAGTAACAGAACTTACAAAGTAACAATATAGCAGGGTTTACAATAGTAACAGCATTTACAAATTAAAAATGTTGCAGTGTTTTAAAAAAGTAACTAACAGTGTTTCCAAAAGTAACGGTATTTCCAAAAGTAGCAATGTGTACAGAAGTAACAGTGTAACCAGCATCCTGCAGACCACATTACCTTATAAGTCTTTTTACAGATGTGACACTATAAAGTGATGTAACTTAGGATGTGCAGTAGGGCCATTTCCTTCATACAGCGTGTGTGTGTGTGTGTGTGTGTGTGTGTGTGTGTGTGTGAGAATGAAACTGCCCTACATTACAGACTAAAAAACAGAGTTAAAATCAATAGTCTTGTTTAAAATACATCATGTTGTGGTTGATCTGAAACTCTGTGTCAGCGTTGAAGATGTTTGTTCTGTTCCAATGTTTATTCCAGAAATGTTCTCTAGTAAGAGACTCCAGCAGTGGCACGTGGGGAAATAACTCCACTGACCCGCACAATGAAGGCATTTGATCCAGTTAAAGCTGATGTTCATGAAGTTGACTCATTTTCTGAAGAGCTGTCTGGTCTTCTCTGAGCTTATTGTTCTAGTCTCATCCATATACTACAGCAGTACCACAGTACATTGATATAAACCATGATTACAACAGTAATGTTATTTACATGGCACTCCGTGATACTTTAAATCAATTGATATGCATATATAGGCCAGCATGATCAATCAGAAATATTGGCTGATTACGGCGCAAAAACTTCAACTCTTATTTGAGTCCATGTAAAAGTCTAGAGACTGTTTTGTGAAGGAATAATGACATATTTTCAATATTTTGGAGTAAATATTGTGTATATCATCCATCACGCACTCATGGTGTTTGCCGAAATGCCATGTTGATTTAATGGCACAGTTGTCATGTTTTGTAAGTGAAGTGAAGGCACTCAGACGCTCTGATCCGATGTGTGCTCTGGTCCAGTTCTGTCACAGAATAAAGCGTCTCAGTTCTTGCTGCGACACAGACGTGACAACACTCTGTTTGAGGAGAGCAAGAAAGGAAACCTGGAGCGCGAGTGCATCGAGGAGCTGTGCAATAAAGAGGAGGCGCGGGAAATCTTTGAGAACAATCTGGAAACGGTGAGTTCCTGAGCCAATGGATGCTCTGATGTTTGTGTTGATCTGACCGAGGCATTGACCCGTCAGTCATGAGTCATGAGCGTTGGTGTTGACACTGAACTTTGTGGACTGGAAAACAATCATGAAGTCTGTGAATAATCATCATGTTTCTTCTCTGATCTTCCAGGAATATTTCTATCCCAAGTATGTTGGTAAGTCATTGTTTTTGAAGCTGCTGTTTTTTTGGGAAGAGACTGAACAAAACAGACTCAAAGTCACTTTTATTTCTTTTCTTTTTTTTTTAACAGAAATCTGCAATGCACATTATATAATTAAATAAAATTATAAAAATTAAAGCAAGACACTACAGGTGAACAGGGTAAAAATGATAACTAATAAACATGGCCAAACTTCCCCAGTTGATTAATCTCAGTACATGAAGACTTTGTTTTGTTTTACAGGTTTTCTGAAATGTTCTGTTTCAATATGCAAATATCCATCATTTAATTAAATATGTACTAATTTGCATATATTTCCAGTACATAAATCTAAATATTGGATAAATTCAGGTTCATAATTTGTGTTTGATTTTGTTGTCATATTAGAGTTCAAGGTTTTTAACCTTTAACTCTGATATGACATTTTGGATTTTGGATTTTTCATTTTATCACTCCATAAATCAGAAAATACTGTCAACAGACAGAAAACAAACACATTTTCATTTTAAAATGTCGTGTAAATCGGTGTGAATGAAATATGAACAAACCTTCAGAATATAGAGAGGAATAAAACTGTCATGTTTGCTGTTTGTAAGAGAAAAAAACTCCTTAAAGATTGAAATCTATAGATGCAAATAGATAAAGTGCTATAAAATCAACACATAAATGTGTGTTTGGGATGTTTTCTTACCTCTAGACTGAAAGAAGAGACATGACATGGAAGCAAAATAGACCAAAATCTCAAAACTGATCAGTGCATGAAAACACTGGTGTCTTGACTTTAAATAAAACAATTGATGGCTGAATGGGTAAAATAGGTACAAATTTAGCCTAAATCAAACTATAACTCAGTAGCAGCTTGTTGCTATAAAATACTGGGATGCCATCTTGTTCTCTGTTCATAGAAATACTGATATATTATACTTTTGCTCACTAAGTTGTTTTTTTTTCAGACGTTGATGAGTGTATTTATAGTTAGACAGAAAACTGATCAGTTTATGTGACTAATTGTAGCACTTTTCCAATTTTTGCTTAAGGTTTTGCAGTCCCCACCTTTCCATCACAAAATAAAAGAAATATTAGTTTATTATATGTGACCCTGGAGCACAAAAGCAGTCTTAAGTAGCACAGGTATATTTGTAGCAATAGCCAAAAATACATTGTGTGGATCAAAAATTAACGATTTTTCTTTTATGCCAAAAATCATTAGGATATTAAGATCATGTTTCATGAAGATATTTTGTAAATTTCCTTCCATAAATATATCAAAACTTAATTTTTGATTAGTAATATGCATTGCTAAGAACTTCATTTGGACAACTTTAAAGGTGATTTTCTCAATATTTAGATTTTTTTGCACCCTCAGATTCCAGATTTTCAAATAGTTGTATCTCAGCCAAATATTGTCCTATCCTAACAAACCATACATCAATGGAAAGCTCATTTATTCAGATCTCAATTTCAAAAAATTGACCCTTATGACTGGTTTTGTGGTCTAGGGTCACATATGTTTGTGACATCATCAGATGGACTGAAGTGTGTGTGTTGTTTTGTCTGTAGTGTGTCTGGGATCTCATCACATCGGGATCAAAAATCCAAACTCTGAGCCTGGAATCCCTCAGAACCTGCGCACCTGCATTCAAGGTGATTACTAGTTAGCAGTGTTATCCAGTCTGAGACTGTGTTGTGTTATTGTGGAGTGTGTGTTTGATCCGCTGTGTGTTTCAGAGATCAGTAACCAGTGTCTGCCGCTGCCGTGTCACTCTGAGGGTTCCGAGCGCTGTGTGGACGGTCAGGGCTCTTTCACCTGTGTGTGTAAAGCGGGCTGGAGGGGTCAGCGCTGTGAGAAGGGTGAGATTACATTCATCGGACTGACACAACATTATTGTGTTCATCAAACTGCACTGAGACTATCAAGACTAATGATGAGACAGACTAATTAATAATGTTTTATTTCAAACATGCACTCATTCAAGGCTATTTTATTTAATTTATGTAAAGTTAGTCTTTGGGATGTGACTTGATGGATTGCGTGACTGAGAGTTTGTCTCAATTTCTTAGTGACAAGCTTAAATTACATATCAAGTGTTTATGTAACATATCATTTGTGCATTAATGGCATTTATGTTAAATAAAGTTTATTAATTTAAGCAAAGCAACTTAAGTGACCTGTGAACACAGTTGTTGACCATAATGGTGATCTTGCATGCAATTCTCAAAATGACCACAAGAAAGCAGCATTTATCAGCAGAGCTGATATTACAAAATTTTAATAAAAACATTAAAAACTTGTGATGACTAAATAATGCACATAGGGTGTGTTTTTGCAAGACTAATAACAGAAAACACACTCAGTATGCATTATTTATTCATCATTTTGTAGATTTTTTTTGCATCAACACCTTGCTCTGACCAAATGACTTGATCTTACATGACATCATAATTATGATTTCACAACTTGCACTGTAAATATGAACTTTCCAGGATCTGAATGCATCATAAGATCATGGGTTCGATTCTCAAAGAATGTATGAAGTGATCAAATGTAAACTTTTAATGTAGTGCGGTTCAGTTTTGCCAAATGCATAAATGTAAATAATGCATTTACATGCATAGGTTACAGCACCACCTACTGCTCAGAAGTCAGTACTAGTGATGCACAGATGATTATTATTATTTATGTTTTATATTTTATTGACTCACAGATATTAATGAATGTGAAGACCCAGAATTCCCTGCGGGCTGTAGCCAAAAGTGTCACAACCTCCCTGGCAGCTTCATGTGCAGCTGTGAGAAGGGCTTCTACATCCACAACAACATCCACTGCATCGGTGAGGCTCACTGCACAGGTCAAAGGTCAGAGGTCAGCGCTGGACTTCTGATCCGCAGGCTTCAAGTCTGCCAGACAAGTCTGAGCTCCAGCAGCTCTTCCAGGAATCCTGGGATTTTCCTGTAAAAGAGAAACACAATTCCCTCCAACTGTGAGGTCCAGCGTTCATATTAAACCACACACACACACACACACACACACACACTTAAAGGCTGATTACGTAACAGTGTTTTTAAGCTCATAAATCACCAGACACTGTTTCCCTTTGGCAGAAACAATGTTCCTGTGCCTTTATCTGCAGGATCCACAGTGCTGTGTGTCTGATTGTGTGGTTTGTGTAGCCTGGACGCATGCTAGAATAACAGAGCAGTGATGAAATCACACCAGTGGAATTCAGGGAATGGTGAAAACACAATTCTGTGACTAGTTTGCAGCGGGATGCTGGTAGATGATGATTGTGTGATGAGCGATTCATGATGCTTTTCAGTCTTCTTGTTTGAAGCGTTTAAAGAGATGTTTAGATCAAGTGGTTTTTAGGTCATGAGCCTCTTTCAGACGTGATGCGTTAGATTAATTCAGTGTTTTTGTTTGTGTTCATGTGAGTGTGTGACATGTTTGACCTGATGCTCATCAGGGTTATTACTAAAACCATTTAAAACCACACAAAAAACATATTTGTTACTTGAAATAAAATTTAAAAATAATTAAAAAAAGAAAAAAAAAATTATAAATTAAAAATAAGTA